>CM064339.1:13934754-14464754 GCA_032595735.1 Pelochelys cantorii | reverse complement strand
TTTTATACTGCCCTAATATTTGATTAAGAAATCTTAGATTAAGAAGAAGGATTTCAAGATATGGGTCCTTAATCTCTAAGCTTCTTAACTTGCTGGCGATTTATTTAATGTATTAAACCAAACCGCACAATACACTGTCCAATCTCAGTTGTGAAACTCTTTATTATAGCGTGCATTGTATTGGTACATAGAGATGAAAAGTGGGTCATCATATTTGGTACGCACATTCATTTTGTAGTCTCATTTAATTATTTCTTTCATGGAGAGGAACTTTGTATCAAACTCTTTAAATATGAGTCTGAAGACAAGTTCTTTGCCCAATTAGGTCTGAACTGCAGTCAGGTATAGCAAATGATAATTATACTTTTAATACTAAAATAATTAATTGGATTTATTTAAAAATAAATATGTAATCTGTAAATATGTAATATGTAAATATGTATCTGCTAAAACCTTGTTATCAAATATTTTGCTTTTTTAAGTTTCATTTTTGCATGATAAGATACAGAAGGAACATTATCAGATACAAGGAGGAAGAGGAACAAAAAAGAGGAATAAATACTTGATTATAAAATGTAGTTTATTCCAAATCACTATTAATAGGTTCATGGAAGAGTTGCAAAATGTTGGTTGCCCCTAATCTCACGAATAAATCATAATAAATGCAGGCTTAGACTCTTGGGTCAAATGTCTCCATAGCAACTTTTCTCAGGGCCTGTACCCAGTACTGCCATCAGCATTCGTCCTATGCATACCACATTAACTGTTCTGCTGATTCCTTTCTCTAAGCTTGTTTCAGGATTGACCTAACTGATGCAGACTTGGGAATCAAGCCACAGTGGCAGACTCAATGGATTTAACATGAGGACTCTCTGACAAAATCAGCAGTCTGACAAGATGTGTATCTTCTGGACAGTGTGTAGGAAGAGATGGAGCCAAGGTTCCACCCACACCTCAAACATTCTCACTCACCTGTAACCAGGAGGGAGTAAGCAGAGGAGTTACACTGCTTATTCCTACCTACCTGGAGCTAAGAGCAACAGCCCATACAGAAGTATAAAGGAGAGCAGTGTGAGGCACAATCTAGCTGAAAATGACTCAGTGACAGAGATACAAACAACAAACAGACAGTCTTTCCTTCTAGTTCTTTCCTCAGACTATACATTCTATACATTCTTCTACTTAAAATGAAGTAATTCATCTAATTCATGCCTGTTAACTTTGAAATGAGCACACCGGGGGAACCTGCTTTTTGTAGAGTATCGATCTAGAAGAAAATGAATCTTCATTAAACTTAGGAGGAGTCTAATATGGCACATACATTAATTGGACATATTTTATTTACTCATTCATTGCCTCCCAGTGCATCCATCCCCATGGCAGACAGCTAAGAAAAACAAACCTAATATTTAATTGTTTATCATGTATTTTCCATACTTCACTGCAGCACGGCAAGCTGCTAGAGGACATCCCCCAGCTAAAAATAATAATAAAAGAAACTGGTTAAAAATAGTTTCTTCCACACCACCAGGATTTTTGGGTATGTTTGGTTTTAAAACAAAGATGAGCCAAAGTTGGTATTCTGTATCCAGACACACCAATAACATGGGGGAAGTTTGGATGTAGAGCTCTTTCTATCATCCAAATGTAACCCTAAATCCATCTTTCCAAAATGGGGAGGAGGGGAGGAGTTTCAGGTAGGTTTTAGGCTTCCCTCAATATCATCCTTCTACCTGGCTGTTTGACCATTGAGCTGAAGCTGCTCTACTCATACTGCCATTTCATCACCTCAGACAAACCTTACTGTCCATGAGACTTCTTCATATTCAATAAATCCTATTAGGGATCAGGTGGAGGTACTGAAGGTAGCTGAATGCTCAGTGCATTCATTCACTTCATACGCTGCTAGTAATTAGGACATTCAAAACCACCACCACGCAACTGAGACGTCTTTATTCTAGAACGGTTCAGCAACAAGAAAACATATTTTAAACAGTTATTTTAGTTCAGAATACTAACTAACGTCCCAAACAATTATCTGCACCACCTATTTCTCTCTCTATGAAACAGTATTTACCAGAAACAAGAGAATGCTGAGATACAACTTTGACACTAGAAACAATGTGTTAAGTAGAGCTAAAAATTAACAGACATAGTTTTGAATATATTTACATTAACAATATTAAAAGATTTACCCAGCATTGGTTGGGTCCTTAACTCCAATAAGTATTGTTTTTCTTCATTTGAATCATTGTTCTGGGGTGGGGCTGGGGATAAAGGGGTCCGTATGCAAGCTACCCCAGGGAGAGAGGACAACATCAGCCCCCTCTCACTGCAGCAGCTTGTAGTCAGGTGAGAAGCGCCTGTACATGGGCACAGCTGGGGGAGGGGTGCATGTCCCTTAGCTGGGGGCAAACACACAGATAAATAAACACACAGAAAGACAAACTCTCTGAAATATGTAGTAGATAGCTGTTCCTTTCTCTACCCCTGCCCCCTTCTGTCCCAATGGATTTATAGCTGTCGCAGTCACTATCTCTGGCCCTTTGCTGCCATGTCACCACCCCATGGTCATTCAGCAAGATAATTCCCTCCTACCAGACCCCTCCCTTTTATGAAAAATAACTGAATTCCACACACATTCCATTATCCTGGCACAACCATATCCCGACCTTGCTTTAAGTTATAAGAGGAAGTTACGTAACAAATTCAAAGGTCCTAGTACTAACCATTTAGGAGTTCTTGAACAAACAGACTCACAGATGGACGGACCGACAAACAAACATATGCACATTTCTAAAGTATACAGTAAGAAGACAATAACCATTGCACTAAATAGAGCATTAGAAAGAAAACTGAGGCTATGTCTAGACTGCAGGCTTCTTTCAGAAGAAGCTTTTCTGGAAGAGATCTTCCAAAAAAACTTCTTCCAAAAAAGAGCGTCTACACTGCCAAAGCGCATCGAAAAAGAGATCTGCTTTTTCGAAAGATAGCGTCCACACTGAATGGACGCTATCTCGCATTTAACCTGTGATTACTATGGATGGAGTGGCCACCAGGATCCCTGTGCTTTTTCCTCTTTCCTGTTCATTCAAAAGAACTCCCTCTTCCCCGTCCACACAGGCCTTTTTTCGAAAGAGCTCTTTTGGAAAAAAGCTTCTTCCTCATAGAAAGAGGTTTACCAATGTCGGAAAAACCCATCTGTCTTTTTGATTATTTTTCGAAAGAACGCGATTGCAGTATAGACATAAGTGAAGTTTTTCAGAAAAACAGCCATTTTTCCGAAAAAACCTCTGTAGTGTAGACATAGCCTGACGTTAAGCTATAAATGACAGGACTCATCCCATGGTGAGCTAAAATTAGCTCAGCCAGCAGAGGGACATGGCCTATCCCATACAAAATAGGGCAGAATGAATAGTGTCATATATTGGTTTGTACATCATAGTAACTCAGGTTTTTCCACATATGTCCAGGTTGGGGCAAGAACCAGACACTTCTGAACTAGATCATCCTTTTGCACAGAGGTTTGGTACCTGGGCATATGAATCAAGGGTAAACACAATGAAAAATGTCCCTTCATTGCACCTAACAGAAGCACAGTTCCCACGGGTAGGGTTAGGAAGTTGGCAGAATAATTTGTGACATTCCTTTCAGAAATGAAGCATGATCTCCCCTCATGTGTCCAGCTCTGGCTCTGCCTGTTTTCTCCCCATTTGTTTCTGTGGTAATGGAGCGGAATCATTAGCACAACTAACCACATGACCAAGGTGTGATTAAGGGGATGCACACCCTCTCCACACCCAGTCAGGATTTGATACAACCTAGGCTTTCATTAATAGTATCAACTGGCATATTTTGGGACTTGCCCATCTCTAAATAGGAGACACAATAAAGCAGTGCTGAACGTTAATGAAATATTGGTGCATAATTGTGTGTGTGTGTATAAATATTGCATAAATTTGGTCCTAAATATGCTCTTTAATAAATAATAATAATAAACTATACTGTCGACAAGGGAAGAATAGCCACTATGCACCATGATGAAGTCAGTTAGCATAGTTAACATCTCTTCTCCAACTCTTGTGCTTTAGGTGTTCGTTTGGCTAGCTTCAATTGGCATTGTTGGTGCTTAAACACAAATTCTCAATAGGAGCTGCATGATGCCCAAGCACAACCAGTCACCTGACCTGTATCATGCAGCCTGGGACAACAAATACACTGCCCCTGAAGTGATTCTTCTCTGTCGCAGGCCAGTGTGTTCACACTACACGCTTACTTTGATAAACTACATCTCACATGGGTATGAAAAATTCCCACTCCCTGAGCAATACAGTTACACTGTCTTTAACCACCCATGCATGTAGCACTAAGATGGCAGGAGAGTGTCTTCAAAGAAGCACTACAGCAGCGCAGCTGTGCCAATACGAGTTTGTAATGTAGACATGCCCTTACACAAGAGCAAATCTACATGTATTAAACTAACATGAGTGAAAAATATAAATTTCATATAATTCTCATAACCATGCACTGAGAAAAACCCTCCCACCTGTGAAACAGAAGCATTGTGAGTTTGACAACTTCAATTATTTTTTTTAACTGAAGATTTTGTTTTAAATCAAGGTATATTTAGACTGTAGGAGCCGGATGTACTCAGGAAAATAAGATAACAAGATTAAATAAGTGCATTAATGTGGCATACAAATAATGGAAGAGCCTAAATTTGCATTTAACAGACTAGGGAATACAATATCTGCTTTTTGTGGCCACTGTACTATAAATGTTGAAGGAAGTCCCATGGGGACTTACAATAAGAGGAGAGAGAGAGAGAAGGAGAAAGAGAAACAAGCTTTCAAATAATCACTGCTCAATTGTGGTATGAGAAAAAAAATTTAATCTGCTCAGGACACTTACTCCTTATCATAGCGTGTCTTCAAAAGAGATTTAATTACTTAAGCTTGGATATATTTGTCAGTATATGGCATGTTACTATATTGGGATTAATGCTCTGAAGCATCTTCCCTTGTCACCTGAGATTTTCTCTAAATGATTCTCATGTATAACCAAACACCATGTTTAGCATTTTGCATCTTATGTAAGAGTCCTTCTGCTTCAGTTTCCACAGAGCTTATGCTAAAAACAAATGACCAATTTAAATGACATTCCCAGGACCTCTGAGTGTAATTAGTTTTGTATCTTATCAGTGGTAGAGATTGTAGATGTAACAGAGTGTGGATCTTACCTACCCTAAGTACAATTCAGAACTGAAGAAGATTGTGATTTAAAAAGGGGCATCTCATAGTACATCTCAGATTGTTAAATTATTTGAGCTATTTATTATCTGTCTTTTTATTTACAGCTACGATATATGTAACCAGTTGAAAGGGTGCAGCAGACTATATATTTACAATGTTTATTATTATAGAACCAGATGACCTTTAGAAAAGAAAAGAAATTTTAAAAAATGTCTAAGGGACAGCAAGGCCAAAAAACCACTCAGACCAGTAAAGCTACTAATCTAGTACTCAGGATATAAAATTATTGTATGTGAGAACAAGAAGGCAGCATGGCCATGGCTCTCTTTGTGGTAAAGAATTTAATCAGGTAAATACAATTAATAGTTTCAAAGATGGTGTAATTTAAAATGCAGTTCACTGCTGTTCAAAATGAGTTTCATTTTAGATTGGCATACTCTAAGAAGTGGCATGCTGAGTGCACAAACATAAGGGGGCAATTCCTTTAGGGATCCCACCATACTTTCAGTAGCCCCCCATAATGAATGTGCTGTATTGCAAACTATTTAGATAAAATTAAGCACTTCTTTGTTCAGTATTCCCATTTCCTATACAATGAAAACTGTGGCCCCAATCAGAACACTTCAGGCAGAACCCTTTCCCCACACAGAGCCATTGTTATTTCAATGAGGGCTATGCATATGCCCAGGGTCCAGCCATACAAATCCATTTGCAGCATCAGGGTCCATCTAAGCAATGAAAAAAATAGATACATGCCAGTATATGTGTATGTCATTTTACTATTAGCATGTCTTCACTCCTAGAGCAAAAAGACTCTCAGCCACAGAACATGAGGAGATAAAACCCTTTTGTCCAAAAGCTGGCAGAGTTATAAAGCTGCCTTTATATTAAAAGTGTATAAATGGCATTAAAGTTCAGGTCACAGGGATATGTGGACCAATTCTGTGTTTTACATGTCAAGAAACAGTTTGGCATTCTGCAGGGAAAAAAAAAGAAAAGGAAGACATTAAGATTAAAAACCTACCATGCTTATAAACCAACCTTAACTAAATTCTCAGTTCTGAAATACTCTACATTTGCATTGTAATCATAGCAATAAAGGAATACTAAACCATAGCCTAACATAGACATGGCACTGTCTATTCATCTGCCTTTCATGCAAGCAATAAATATTTTTTTAAACCAAAACAGGCTATATTCTTTCCATCATTATATACTTGTGTGGGACATATATTGCCACCCTCAACTCAGGTGTATGTGGTCCAGGAATCTGAGGACCTGGTGTAGCTCAAATGTACATGTTTGTTTAGGACTTTAGGTGGAGCAGTCTTATACTTACTTCAGGCTTTAGAATACAGAACAGCTGAGGCCCAGTGTGTGTTAATATGCAGGGGTGTGATAAGTTTATAAATGACTCTGCAACAGACAAAACCAGATAATGAGGATGGGGCAGAGTGACCAGGTTGCTGCTGCATAATTGCTTCATGGTCATCCTCCCAATCCCTTCAAAACTCCCATGTACAAAGCTCATTTTCTCAGGCTTTGCAAAGAGCAAGAAGATTTGGCCTTTGTTTACAGCCAGAGTAAATGGCACCTCAGTTCCAGAATGACCCTTGGCAATGTGACTGCCACTATACTAAAAGGTATTCAATTTTACATTCAATCCTGGTATTCAATTATCCGTATGTGTATGGCCTTATCGTGCTACAGAAATAAGGTATTAAAGAACCAAGACAAAATTCCTTCATACACCATCTAGCTTGTAAAGTAACTCTCTGTAAAGAGCAAATCTAAAATAGTAAATTGGCTACTAGTCTTTCAGCTTTCAGTGGCTAATAGAGCGCCAGCTGTCTGGCATGCAGATAAAGTATTCTGACAGACCCCTTTCTGCAGGGTGGGAGTTTCAAAGATGATTTAATAACTGCCAAATGATTCATTTGTGAGCAAGCAAATCTTTTAATTCATATCCATTCCTTTATAATACACACTTTCTTTAGCTTCTATTGCATTGGGCTGAGCCTTGAGAACTGTACATTTTAAGGTGAAACTTTAAGAAAAATATGCTTTCCAAACAACAATATGCTTTCCATTTGCGATTAATTTCTATTAATGAAATTAAGCACTGGTTTCCCCTAGTGCCAGCTGCGAATTACTCTCTCTAAGCATCAGCAGAGCATTTCATGCCTGTTTGTCCAAATCAGGACTTGGGGAACAAGACTGCATTAACTGCTCTGGGAGTCAGAAAGGCAGAAAGAATGAGAGTTCTGTCTCTGACATACAGCTTCAATAAAAAATAGCACCTTTGCATTCAGTTTTAACTGAGTCTGGTTTTTTTCTGCTGGAAGAGAACACTACTCTTGCCATTGAAATGCTTTTTGCTACTAAAGGTATCATATTTGAGAGTGCCTCTCTAGGCTAAGCATATGAGAGAACCTACACTGAGAGGCAAGTAAATGCCAGCCAGCTACATTACCTGAAAGTCTCCCACTACACAAGTCAGTTCAATTCATGGCACTTCACTAGTGCCAGTTTACAATGGGAAAAAAAGAGGTCTATATTAGGAACAAAGGACAGGGTTCTACTATTGGAGAATAAAAGAACATTTTCTATCTATATGTTAAGGGCTAGGGCGGAATGGAGTGCTCAGAATAATTCTATTAGCACTGAAGTAAATGAGCATACTTTTAAATATCATCCTGATTCACAGGAGCCACCCACTTAATTGCTTCTTTCATAAATTTTGCACGTTCTATACATGATGTGAAAACATCAAAAAGATTTTGTATGAGAAGCATTAAAAAGGAATGTTATGTTGTAATGACTCACCTGCTAAAGGTAAAGCCTCCCACTGCTTGTAACTAGAGCAGGTTCATCATCTAGTCTGTAGGCAGATGATGTAGGAAGATGATACTTTGTGAGAGAGCACAGAAAAAAATATTCTGTTAAAGAGAGCTATCTTCCTGCTCTTAGATAAAATTTCCTTGTTAAATCCTAGCATGAAGGCCATATTTAGCTCATGAAGACTTGAAACTACAAGACTGAATTTCCCCCTCTATAAAGGGTCATAGCACAGCATAGCATAGAAGAAAGATATGCTGCTAACGGTGAAAATTATTATTTGCTGAATGAAAATTACTTGTGTATTAATGAGCCACACCAAGGATGAAAGACACTTGTGAAGATATAAAAACGTTATCTTCTGAAAGAAGAGGTGGAAATCCGTCTTCCTGGAACTTCCCCTGAAAAAAGAGATGGTAAAACCTGCATGAGATATGCCACCTGTTATGGCAAACTACAAAGAGGTCACCCTAACCAAGTTTAATAAAACAGGAACAACTTGTTAAACTTGAATGGCAATTTTCAGGACAGGATCTTGAAAACTAGACCAAGACAATATCTTGTAGCAGATGCTGGATAATTTCTGTGATTTTTGTCTGCCTGAAATTCTCTCTCTTTCTCTGTATTACGTGCTTTATTTTGTTAAGATATGGCTACATTCTTCTGAAATCCTCATGGAGGAATCATTCACATACCATAGGACACAATGGGAAGACTACTGCTAATGAATGCTTTTCTGAAGGTAAATTGTATGTTAATACTGTTTTATCCATCATTAAAAAAAAGGTAACCCTAAAGCATTACTTCTATAAGACGTAGAAAACCATTCATATTCCTTTCCTGTACAAAATTTTTGGGCTCTGATTCTGTGCACAAGACTGGACCATAAAAGGTGCTTTACTAACATCCATGTTTTAGATACCACACTTTAAGAAAGATATGAATAAACTGGAAAAAGGAGGGAGAACAAAAAAAATATTACACAAGGTTTAGAAAACCTTATGAAGATTAAAAATGTTTTGTTTTGACAAAAGACTGAGGGGGGACCTGTAAGGGCTTTTATAAAAGGGATGGGGATTGATTGTCCTCCATGTCCACTGAAGAACAAAAAAAAAATTGGCTTAACCTGCAGTAAGAGAATTTTAGGTTAGATATTAGGAAAAACTTTCTAACAATAAAGAGAGCTAGGTACCACAACAGGTTACTAATTGGAGATTTTTTTAATAACAGTTTGTACAAACACCTGCCAGGGATAGTCTAGGTTTACTTGGTTCTGCCTCAGTGTTGGGGGATGGTGTAAGTAATATTTAGCTATCCATTCCAATCTTTCATTTTTATGATTTTATGTTCTCCTGACATCCAATAGTTGATGTTACGGAGGAGTAGGCAGCCTTTGTGGGCCATCTTTAGTCAATATTGCTCATCACTCTAGCCCCGTAAAGTTCATGTCATCCTCCAAAAAATTTCACATTATACAGATCCTCCAAAGCAAGTATCGACAAAATTGCTGATTAACACTGATTTATATCTTTGTCAATGGTTGTTTTCACCACGCTAATGATAAAAATGCCCTGTTTTCATTGTGTACATATAGCACACGGCACAGATAATATGGTCACAGCAAAAAAAGACCTTCAGATAAACAAATGTCCACATGGTTGAGAAGACTTAGGTACAATATATCTTCTAGAGCTCTCATATTCTACACACAACTCTCATCATTTAATTCCAGGATGTAATGCTCTACTACAGGTTGAATCTCTCTCATCAAGCAGCCTGGGACATGACCAATGCCGAACCAGAAAATTTGCTGAACCATGGGAGGTCAATATTGTCTAGCAGCATTACCAACCTTCCACTTTTTACAGGGCTCTTCAAAGTCATTTAGGGATAAATTAGAGCTAAATAACAGCACAGTACATGGAGAGCCAAGACTGCTGGCTTTAAAAAAACGTTAAAGGACCATGGGAAGCTTGGCCACACCCATGATAAGTGGACATCCAGCTAACTGAAGTCAAGCCAGACCATGGATGTTGCAAGATAAGAGAGTGTCAGACAAGAGAGGTTCAACCTGTACTACAAAAATTGAGAATCTCCTATCAGGGATAACCTCCCTGTTTGCCACAGAAACACAAATATTGGCTCACTGATAATTATGTGGGGACTCATCAATAATATAAAGTAAAATCTTTTAAAAAATTACTTCGGAACCTATGTCCCGCTTTCAAATGAGCCTTGTGTGCTATTACATGTTCAATGGGAGTTAGGAACTTTTGAGAAATGGACTCTCACTCCCTTTATCCTCAACAGAGAGAAAAAATGATCTAGTGATTAGGACAGCAGAGGGGACCTGGGAAACATGGGTTCAAAACACTCTTCCCCATTATCACACAGAAACTCTGTAGTAAAGTCACTTGTCCTCTTGTGCTTCAGATCTCCATATGTAAAATAGGAATAATAATATTTCCTTATCTCACAGAGGAGGTAGTGGGTTAAATAAGTTTAAGACTGAGGAGCCTAGATTCTGTAATATAACACCTGGTACAAGTTTCTAGAGGAATAGCACATTGGGAGTGGGGGATTTTTTGATGTCTTGTGAGTGCTGGCACCTTCAAACTTTTTAATATACTAAATGGTAAAAAGTCACCATCACAGACATAATTACTTGACAGTTACCAAATGCCCAGACAGATAAATGTGGAAGACCCAGGCAGAAAAGACATCATAAATGCTAGTTAAAACTTTTGAATTGGCCATAAACAGAAGTCCATGGATAATGAGAAAAAATGCACATTAGAAAAATTACAAAGTGAGTGAATATCCAACAAATGTTACACAACCATCTATACAGCTATCAGCTTCCCATAACACTGATAATATCTTTGGTCTTTATAGAGGAACATTTCATATCAGAGACTCAGTAGAAAGTGCTGGGGAAGCTGCCAGGTACACAGTAAATGTCTGAGCACCTCCATCCTTTTACCATAAAGCATTATGCTCAGTTTCAACAACTGTTTTTAGCCTTTGTAGGCTAAAATTGCTACATTTGTTAGAAAAATTACTCCCATCTTGTCATACATTAAATATGGAAGTCTGATCTTCAGAAGGTACTATGCACTTACAACTCCAAGTGAATCAACATGAACTAAGGATGTCTGGCTCAAGTTATCTACCAAGATAGGCAATCTGGCATTATCACCCACACAGGGGAAGTGCATAAGCAATAAAAGGCTGGTTTGAAAGTAATGACCTAATACTTGGACAAGAAGATGATTTCCCTAGGATGCATGGACATGGAAATAGGTATCACAAAGTCTTAAAGGTATTCTTTCTACCCATAAGCCATTAATTAGATGAGGCCCAGGTATCAATTTCCACTATTGTTTTGCAAAATTACTCCAGGTTGGGAACAGTCCTATCTGAAAGAATACCTAAAACTGCATTCTTCATATGAATCAGCAAGTACACCTGACAACTACAGTAAAAGTCTTCTGCATTTAGCCTTGTGAGACATGTGCCTGGATGGAGATTGAATGAGACCATCTAATACACTAGTTCAGGAATTTTGGAAGCCTTTAAATCAGATTTTATGGTAAGATGTCCTCAGGCACAAGGAGGTGGAACTTTAGTATACCCTAATGGCCCAATCGGATAAAACTCTCTCCTCCAATTTTCTCAACCTGCCATTCGAGTGAAATCTCAAAAATACATACTACTTTTTTTCATTGTGTTCCAGTTTAGCTTTTCAGTATAGTAAGTTTTGATAGTGCTCAGGACAGAAGTCTGGCTATTCAGGAAAGAGAAAGAACACTTTTAGTAAATTCCAAAGCACTCAGATCTATCTGAGATTGCTTGGGCTTCTGGAAAATATCTGTTTATATTTAGCATTTAGTATACACCTTCTCTTTGCCACTACCACACTAAGGCTTTATCGGCACTGCATAGCTTTTAGCGACAGCGCTGTGTCACTAAAAGTCAGGCAGCGTAAATGCTGTTTGTTGGCACATTTGCCAACAACATGCTTTCACCCCCTATGAGCAGGGTTCACTCTGCCAATAGGTGTGTACTCCTGCAAACAATTTGGCGTATATACTGGTACTGGCCACTTTTGTCTTTCGTGGAGGGTGGAGATATATGTTAAGCACCTGTAAACAACAAAAGTTGTGTTGCCTAATTGTCAGTGTACACATAGACAAAGCCTGACATACCAACTTCTCAGTTGCATAGCTACTTCCATGCTAATGAGGTATCCAATACCTTGCCAAAAAGTGAAGAGCCACACTTAACGGATAAAGGTGGATTTCAGCATAGGAGGGAGTGTATTAGGAGGGCTGACAGTTTTCTGTTCCAGAGCTGACTGCGACGGAACCTATGTATTTTACCATTTATTTATAGTTCACCAAATACTAACTCTCTCCTAATAAAACTTCTCCGTTGAGCACATCCGCAGGTCTAGCCTCTAGTTGACAAACTTTCTCTTGCATGAATCCAAGAACCCACATCATACCCACAAGAATATCAATATTTCTCTCAAGGAATAATGAGCATTAAAAAAGCTTTCTAAAGAATGAATCATGCAAATTTTAACAGCAAACACAACCCTAAGTATGTCCTGTAGGACTGCACAGACGGTTTTCTGGTTTTTACGCTGAAATGTTGTAGTGCACCCTGCACACAAACAGTAATAAAAATCTATCACTTAATCATTTACATGTTGTGTAAAACAGCAGTCTCCTCTTAGTTAAGAGCTGCTTTATGTCGTTTTCATCGATACAAATGTTGCCCAAGTGATTGTGTGGGAGAATACAAGAACAGACTGTAATAAAATTAAAAATAACTTTCCAAGGAAATAGTATTTGGAAGGATTAATTACAGAAGTTCAAACAGGAGGCCATATGCTTTCCCCCTCTTTATAGTGGAACATACAGTGTGCCTGTAATAAAATCAGGGGATGGAGATGCAGGGGGTGGGGATTTTGTGTGTTTGTCAAAGCACACTATAACATCCAAGCTCCAGATACATAGCCAAGGTTTTTTTATGATTTTATAAGCATCGAAATTCAATACAATTTCTTTGGCTGTTCTACCTCTGCGTTCATATTTTAATTAATTGTAGTCAGTTGCAATATTAAATGGAGAGCAGATTTGTCTTTCCATGTCTTTTTTATTTCTAAATTGCTAAATATCTGCGTTTGGGACTGCAAGTATTATTCATCTCCTCTTCAGGTTTATTATTTTAAATGTAGAATTGTCTTCTGAGTTTCATTTATCTGAAAGGTACAGGGTAAGAGCTATAAGAACTAACACACAAATAAAGGTATTCCTTGGAACTTAAAAAAAAAAATCACATTTGTTCTTTCAGTCTCTTTTTTAAGCTGCCAATACAAAAATCAAATATAACCTTACTTTATTTTACTCTGATGCCAATATATTTTCATATAAACTCCCAACATAACAGCTGTTTTAAATAAGTTTTAGTGTTTAAAAAAGATTCATAGGCATGTAGGCGTTCTGACAATACATTTTAAGGACTTTTTCAGCACAGTACGTCAAGACCAGATTTATGTACATTTTATGTCAATCTGAATAAAACTTCCTTATGCTTGTAGCATAATACTTTGTTCTGCTTAAAAACTAAGCTTACTTTGGAAGGACTCAGTGACTGGTCTTGTTCCCACTGTTGTCAACAGCAAAATCCCATTGATTTCAGATTGTTTAGGTTTTAAGAACCAAGTTCAGTAAGATGCTTCACCAGGAGTACTCCTATGCTGAAAGATAAGCACAAAGGTTACATCCTTTCCTGAATCAGGGCCTAAAAATTAACTATGGGAACTGGAGTCCAGCATTCCATTTTAAAGGAAAAATCTTTCAATTTTTTTCTTTTGGCCTGACCAGGAAAAAATACCTTGATGAAGTGTTCCAAAAGGTACACTTCATTTGGCTTTGTCAGCTAGGACTACTAAATAGATAGAAATAAACTAGAATTTGTCTGTGGAAAATCAGAATGAAGGTGTAAAATAAGTCATAGGGGGCCATGAACTTTATCCCCAGCAAGGAAGATATAAGCTGTCAGGAAATCTAAATCCCTATAAGATTTTTTTAAGTTCAAAGTTAAATAGCTATTTATAGTGGTTTCAGTCTTAGGCTGATCAGTCTTCCCAACACTATTTCTAGGGGCCTTCCTGCCATTTCACTAAACTATAGATCTTTGAGATTTTTTGCAACTTTTGGTCACTTCATTCTCAGAAGCCTGTTAATATAAGAATGCTAAATATTTTTAAACATTAAAACTCAGTTTAAATGTGATGAAGGCCAATGACAAAAGTTAACGTTACAGATAACACTGTTTTATAGTGTGTTGCCCTGGGATATCATGTTGCACTGCAGGGAAAGTGTTGATTCATAACATACCTTGAATATTTAAGCCTCTGCTAGTAAGAGTTCTTAACACTGTGTTAAAGCATCACATCTGAAAGATGTAAGTTAGAGAAAGAAGTTGTATTAAAAATGCAATAGATGAATGGGCAGGATGATTGGAATGCCCAACATTCATCAAGCTGTTACTATTTTAACCGATGTTTTCATTTAAAATGTTAATGGGATTCAGACAAAAAAACTCCAAATAATTTATCATTAGCCTGTTTATTCACATGTATTTAAATAAAAACCTAGAAAAGGAAACTGTAGATATACTGACATATTCAACATCATGCGAAACAAATATTTTCTAAATTACCATTCCTGCTTTCTTTATATCTGTCTGTTTCAAATTCCATTGTGTGTAATAACATATCGATGCACTGAAAGTTTGTAATGTAAATCCATCAAGACTAAAGTGAAAAATTCACTAACAGTAGAGCTGCTTTCTATATTGTTTGGACATAATGCAGTACTCAGCCTAAATCATAAGGGAATAAGGCACTTAAAATAGGGTGTCACATTTCAAGGTAATAAATAGCAGATTGATTCAACCTCCCAGTTGATCCTGCAGTTTACTTATATACAAGATGGAAAATAAAGTACCGATGCCATTGTGATTTACTTCTTAGAAATGAGACACTCTATATTAGCTTAAATGAATACAAAAGTCCAGCACTAACAATTTATTACATTCCTAGTCCAAATCCTGTTCAGATCAGGTTGCAGTCTTTCGCTGCATACTGCGCACAGCTCACTTTGGTTTCAAGTGGATTCATCATTGACTAAACATTTCAGATCTTTTTTGCACAATGACTGGGTTTTTGTCTACATAAGATTCTCCTTCAACAAGTCTAGGATTAAAATAAAATCTAATTGTATATTAGGTGTAGTTTCTTTCTCTATCCCTGTATTTCAATGTTTAAGAGAAGCTATTTGATCTCAGAGTAACTTATGCCACTTTTGCAAAGTTTCTTTATGAAATTCTAGGGTTGGGCGTCTTGTCCAACACAACAGTGGATGTGGGATTTTAAAGAACTCTTGGCAAAGGCCTCACTCTGCTCCCACTGATGTCATTTTACTGTTGTCTCCAATGGGAGCACTTTTGAAAATCCAGCCTCACATATGCAGCCAGGGGAGCCAACAGCCTCCATGGGCCCCTGGGCAAGGTGGGGGGGCCCATCTCTGGGCTCCCGGGAGGGGTGGGGCCTTGGGTGGAAGGGGCAGAGCCTCAGGCAGCCATCTCCCTGTGCTGCCCTGAGTGCAGCACCCCTTCAGCTCTTAGAGTCACACAGAGAACTCTGGCAGTGCTCTGGCTGGATTTAAAGGGCCCAGGGTTCTGACTGCTGCCACTGCTGCAATACTGATGGCCGGAAACCCTAGGTCCCTTTGAATTGCCAGGCCTCAGGGCAACTGCCCCTTTGCCTCCCCATCAGTAGGCCTGCATTCAGCAGTTGTTCTCATACAAATGATGAAGAATCAACTAAACTATGTGCCCAGTCAATGAAAGGCCTTCTATTAGTGGGAGTGGCACCCACTTTGGCGTTTAATAGTGAATCACTTAAACCAACTTACAAAAGTAGGAAGGGACATTATGTTGTGGTAAAACATTGTTATTTCATCCATTTAATCCTTAGAGTCTTAGTTGTTTGTTTAATAAGAGGAAAACTATTTAAATTTCACTTTGAAAAGATTTTTGATTGAGACCTTAGAATTAAGAATGGAAATTAGTCTTTTTTTTTTGGTTGTGATTTGAATTGCTAACATTTGCTAAATAATTTGATTGCTGAAGATTCATTTAGCTATGAAAAATTTTATGAGACTTTCTGGCATATTATAACCTGCCCTTTGACTTGAAATTCATCTATCACCTCTGCATCTAGGTCACTGATGCCTTGCCTTTATTTCACCATGTGTCCTGACCGAATATAATGAAGTAGGTCCAAAAAGGATTTATTTTAGTTAACTTCACATGTAATATTTTTATACATTTTTGACTCAGCTATTCCTAAAGAGCAAATTTATCAACAACAACCTAACCTCTCAAAATATCAGTGCAATTTGAAATGCAAAATGTTTTGTAGGTAAAAAAAAATGTAACTGTGCAAAAAACTGTTTTATGCATTCAAATTGGGAAGCTAGGCATCTTAGAGATCGTGCCTCTCGTCCTCATACAGCAAAATACTCAGAATTGGGTAAATTCATGCTTAAAGATATGAGCAGTCCCACAGAATTCTGTGTCAAAAAAGAATTCAATAAGACTTAGACAGTACTGATTTACTGGAGCCTAAAACTTGCATACACAGAAAGTATGGCATGTCTATCCATATGTATAGAGGTTGTTTTTGAAAATGTGGTCAGATAGGTGTTTTTAATTATGTAAGTCTCTTTGAATAATGTCAATAGCAAAATATAAAACAGTGGAATTTAAGTCTCTGAATAATGTAAATAGCAAAATATAAAAGTATATTTTATAAGTATCATAACACTGTAACAGAGATGACAATCAAGACTAGAGAGAGATACAAGTAAACCACTCAAAAGAGGTTGACAAAGCTACTTTACAGAAAACCACACACACACTTTATTTACTTCCATACAAATGCTCTCTCATGTGCAAATGTATTGAACAATGGTGTCATCTACTGTTTCTGTAAGGTCCCTGCAGCTGTTTCCAATGAAGGTGGCAGGGTTATAAATTGCATAATCCTATGCAGAATGTATTTTATGTTCAAATGAGTTTTTGAAACACTAACAGTGCAAAGAAAAATGGACAGTACTTCAAATTCATGGAATTCATTTTATAGAGTTGTAGCTTTCTTCAGGTATGCATGATTAGTTAAGTTAACAAGGACTTATTACTTTTGTGTCTCAGAGTAAGAAGAATGAATTGCTTCCTGTGGTTATCCCAAAACTATTATCAACGATCAGAGTGTTAGTGTAACCAAATTAATTTACCACCAAAGAACTTACTAGGCGTGAGAACTGAAGTATTTCTTTGGTTACCAGTGTTGTCAAATTTTATTGTTTTATTGCAAGTCTTACTTGTGTTCTCAGACAACCAGCTCCTATACCTATGTGTTTCCACAGCGCCTGACATAATGAGTTCCCAATTCTGGCTGGCACCTCTGGGTACTTCAATGTAAATATTAAATAGTATTTATAGACCAAAATATATTGCATATTATGATAAAGCTAAAGACTTTTAAAATAGTTAAATGTGCCTGAATACCAAAAGGCTCAAACAACATAAAGGAAAATACTTTGGAGAAGTCACCAGATTCCGTGTGGCCCAGTTTAGCAAAGCAGTTAAGCACATGCCTACAGCAAAGCCTGCCAAGTGTTTTGCTGAATCAGGATCTACTTGATTAAGTTTCATTCTTAATGTGGGATTAAGGCATGGCTAAGATCACTGCACAACTTTGAAAGTCTCAACTTAATTTCTTTGGGGTTTTTGTGACAAAAATAATTTCTTGAAAAATAAGACTATTTTGCTTATAAATACTCCATATCTGTATTGCCTTTTTCTGGGGTTTTTAACACACAGGCTGTAGGGGCTACATATTCTATTAACTGAGATGGTGTTTTAGTCATTTTTTTTTATATTGACATTAAATGTCACTCACTTCTGTAAAAATACAGTGTACGTATTATGCTAAATATAAATAAAATGGGGGAAGTATACAATGAATGTTCTGACATTTAAATTATTTCTCTTTCTCCAATGGATTCCTATGATTGTTGTAATAGAGAATCTACAACAACTTGTCATAATTTGTTAAGATTTTCCTCTGGTACCACATTTTTCAGTTCAACATTAGCTGCAACTCTAAATCTCCATTGGTATCTTTAAAATAGTGCCCTAATTTCTGCTCTGCAGCAAACCTCTATTTCTGACCATGGCAGAGATAATTTTATTGCCTTAAAGCCACTTCACAATGCTAAAGTTTATCAAAAAGACTATGGTGGAATATTAAGACTGATTCTGATATACAAAGGACCCAATTCTGCTCACATTTGGCAATGGTATAACTCTACTGCCTTTCAGTGAGTCATTCCTGACTTTTGGAATGAGATAGCTGATTCAGGTCCAATAAGTTTTTAATTTGTTCTCTTAAAAATGTTGTGCATACTATCTAGGCGGCCTTTTTCTAACTGAATGAAGGCATGTGTTTGTGCATGTGAACATGCATCTAAATACACATATTCCCCTACAGACTTTTTTAGCTAGACTTATCTGGCAAGGTGATTTTCAAGCAAAGATGAGATTTTTGACTAACACAATTCTTTCTGCTGACATGAAAACTAAATATTTGCTGAGGAATAATGGTAGGGCAAATTGTTAAAAAAAACAATACTATGGTACAGGTTTAGACACAACAATATTTTAATGGAGCTCTAGGAAAACAGTGGTTTTCCCCAGCTCTATCTGCTACCTTTGTGAAAAAACCCTGATGTTTGCCAGCATGCAATTACAGAATCGCGGTAAAGGCCTTGCATTCAAAACCCAAACTAGCAGATTTTGTAATGATATTCAAGGCTTTTGAGAGGGAGTGGTTCAGTACTTTAATCTACTTCAATTTTATTTAAGAGATTTGTCACGTGGGCCTTAATGACTATCTTTTCCCCAGGTGCATAACAGGCTTAACACTAAAAAAAGTACTTCATATATACATCTTGTGCCATAAAACACTAGCTGGTATAAACATCAAAGGGTTTACTTGAGAGTGTGCATTTATAAGAAAGATTAGATAATGACCGCAGAACAGGTGCAATCCAGGAAAACTACTGTATGTGAAAGAGTATTCCAGGAAGTTGAAACAAACTACTGGGGAACACTTGGCTTTTCATTTTTCTAAAAAAGACCTCATGTTAGAAAAAAAGGTGTGACCAACCCACTCAATTAGTGAAGTCTAACATCATGATATTCTCCACAAAATAAATGTGAAATTCTTCCCTATTTAAAGAATTATTTTGAGAAATGCTGTTGATTCATAATAATTATAGAAAGACCATTGGAATAGTAAATTTCTGCATTTTAATAATAAGGGAGAGATACACATTTTAATTAGCTTCTATTAGCTATTAAACTACTCATATCATCAAAAGATACAGTGAAAGCCAATTTGAAGCAGACCTATATATCTTCTTAGTAACTTTATGTGAGTTGTTTGAACCATCTATTCCTTTGCTTTTGATTAGTTATTGATGTTCACTTATTTACGGGGGAGGACAGAAGATAATAGATTTGCATATTATTTTTCTTGCTGGCTTTCCTGAACTTTTACCAGCATATTTTTTACTCCTGCTCCAGAGTTATGTAGCTCAAGGTAACCTCATCAGATGGCTGAAAATAAAGTGATTAAAGTTTAACATCGTCCATTTCTTTAGCATTGCCCACACATCCACAGTAATCCCTAAGTAGGAAATGTCACACAAATACAGAAGAAACGTTAGCTAGCTTTCTAAAGCCACTGCTGGCAGCAATGTGGAAGCAGGATCTGCAGCTGCTCAAAGCATTTGCCCATGGTTGCAGTAGCTCTTCCACCTGCTTGTTCCCAGCCCTGCTCCTGCATTGCCCCAGCCTTGCCACATCCCAGGCAACCTGGTTCTGCTCCTCTGCTCAGACTGATGATCTCTGACTTCAGCTCTTACACTTGGCTTTGGCATCCAGCCTCTGACCCCAGTTTTGATACTGGACTCCAATCCTTATCTGCAGACTCCTGTTTTAACCATTAGGCTTCAATCCTGCACTGATTACCTGGCATGACCACCCATGCCACATTTTGAGCACAAGCACCATATACTGTACTAAGCAGGGAATATTGTACCAAGGGGTAATTTTACCTAGACATCAAAGCTAAACAGGGAGCTCTGAAGATCAATCCACATATTTTCTCCATTGGTCCAGGTTGTCTTTCAGCCTTGGTCTTCAGCAATCCCAGCTGCTGGCTTATGTTTAATATTTGTCCCTCTCTAATACCGGCAGGTAGGGTGCAGGATTTATAAGGCCATGGGTACAGCTGAAAGTACCCTTTGGGCATGTGTACACGACGGAATTATTTCAAAATAACTCCCCTTATTTCAAAATAACAAGGCAAACATCCACACTACCAAGCTCGAGCATCCACACTACCAAATTCGTTATTTCGAAATAAAGGGCTTGTTATTTCGAAATAACTCCTGATTGTGAAGAAGAATAGCACTATTTCAAAATGGTTATTTCAGGAGTTATTTTTTCAAAATATTTTATTTCTAAATAACTCCCTAGTGTAGACATGCTCTTGGTGATAGATTTTTCTGCATCATTAAAAGATTATAAAGAAATATTGGTACCTTCTTATATTCAGCAATGACTCTACTGAGAGGGATGGTTAGTGCTTAGGGTCCGCTACATTGCACAATATCTTCCAGTTTTGCTTGTTTTTGTACTAAGTTTTATAAATTTGGTAACCATTTTCATATGCTTGGTATAAACAAGGAAAACGATTATGCACAGCTGAGACACACAATGGTCTTCTTTCCCTTCATTTTTTTTAAGACTGGAAGCTGATTGTGAGATTTTTCAGATACCCTCAATCCCATAAAGTGGCCTCTTTTTGAAAATGATTTTTTTTTTGGTTGTTTAAAAAACACTGCAGAATTTTTGGTGACAATTAAATTTTTGTTTAAAAAATGTTATATAAAAATTAGACAGGAATTGAGTAAATAAAAATGCCAATATCCCTTTTATTAATTATTTTTTAACATCTTCAATAAAAATAATTAATTTGAATGAAAAAGTTTAAACAGCTTTTGAATTTTTTCATGAAATTGTTTTTCTAATGTTTTGCCCTTTCCATTCAATCCTTTAAACTTTGAAATGTAGCTCATGGTTTCCAGCAATTCCACATTTGGTGAAAAAGACATTTTTGTGGTTTGCTTTATTAGTAGGTTGTTCAAACAAGTCCAACCAACCATATCCCAGACTTCCAAGTGCCCTCCTGAAACATGGCAGCAGTGGAGCAGTGTAGGAAAACTTGCCTGCTCTCAAATCTGACTGTCCAGAGACAAAGAAGCCAGTCCTTGAGATTGTGGATTCTTGGATCCAAGCCCTGTGTTAGTCTGATTTGGTGGAATAAGCTTAAGCCTGAGTTCAAACCATTGGCTGACACTGCACTGTAGACATATCCTAGTTGCTCTGGGCTTTCTTTCTTTATTTGCATTGGCAAGTAAGCTTGACATAAATACATTTTGTTACACATTGACCTCCTGCTATAGAAGCAAACCATCTTCCAGCACTTTATTGCAGGCAACACTGGGTTTACATTAATTCTGAAATTTCCAAAAATTCTCATGGTGCTGTCCTTTAAAAAGAGCTGTCCATTTGGTAGGAGTGGCAAACAACAGCGCCCAGATCTGGTTACATGTTTCAAATCTGCTATTGCAATGAGTTCTATCCTTTTCTTGCAACTTTTAGGCCAACTAGCTGACATAATAGTTGGATTCTCAGTTCTGTCTTTCACACTACCTTGTTCTCCTATTCAAATGAATTTATTTCTGCATCATTGCAGATATGCCTATTTCATCATTAAAAGAATCACTGGCCAATTCAGCAAGATCCTCTCAAGCCACAATCAACCTCGTAGAGAAAGATAGTTACCTAGCATCAAGGCTAATGATAATGTACCTTGTTTGTCCATGGAACAAAACCTGCACACCCATAGCCATGGTCGTAAGTCGCCTTAGAAACATCTACACCACAAATTTCTTTTGTTTCAAGGGAACCAAAATAAGTTTATCTTCCGGTAGATGAAGTTGAGACGGGACAGGTAGATTATGCAAATTACACATTATTATAGCATGTTTTTAAATAAACGCATGGGATTTTAGGGGAGTTTAAATTAGAGGAGAGAGCAAGATGATGCAAGGAGTTATTCCAACTTCAACATGCCTCTCATTTAGTTCCACTGTAATACCATTAATACAGCAGCTCCTATGTCTTCTTACTTTCCAAAATGTTGCCCTTCCAACCATGTTCCCACTAAATTGTGTGGCAGCACAGCTTCACAGATAGTTAAATGGTCCCACCCAATCAGAGGCTCAGGGCATGGAGCTGACTTATTGGAAGAAGCTGATTAATCACCTGTGAAACTATGCTGCCCCAGTTTAGAGGGAACACTGTCTTCCAATAATATTCTTCGTAATATTCTTCTACAACTCACAGAAAGGCTCAGTGAGAATAATTTGGAAGAAGAAATTACCTTTGCATGTCTTCACCATGTTCTTTTTTGGTTTTGCTACAAATAATGCAAACCCTTTTTCTTGCCTCATCTCACCTCATTAGCTTTGTACTCTTTGTAAACCCATGTTCAATGCTGCTTCTTCATCTTGACATAGGTACATTCACCAGATTTCCCTTTCTTCATGCAGTGATGTTCTATGTTGCATTTCCTCCATAGTGTTAGCTTAATAGGCCACTTGCCCAACAATTCTACACAGACAGACTTAACACATCCATAATGTACCTACAAAACTGAAGTTTGATTAAAAATACCGCACTATTGTAGTGCAATCATCACCTTTTGGATTCCCATGCTGCAGTTTTCACTAAAAAAGGAATTTCCACAGTGTCTTCAGGTTCTGATGAGTACTCAGTATTGCCATGCTGTATATACCATAGAACTAGCCTATCATAAAGGATCTCATTTAACAACATTTGCACAATGATGGACAAGCCTGTAAGACTGCCATAAATTGAAAAATAAAAATCCTCATTTCTTCTTTCCTTTCGTGAAACGAGAATCACATCTGATTCAGAGAGTAACATAACCCACGTATGTTCACAATCTTGGATCATGCTTTTGTTCTGATGCCACTAGATTGCATAACAGAAGGAGATTTACCAGTGAGACACCTGGAGAGTGGTTACAACCCAGTCTACTGGTGTGCTTTCCAAGGTCATAAAACAGATCAGCTAATGGAACCCTGCTTTAATTCTCATCAAAGTGGACTAAATTCTGTTTCAGCTGACACGATGGTGATAGTTATTGAATATCAGTATCTTCTGTGGTATACTAAAAGCATATTTCCATTGTCATCAATACCCTTTCACTATGAATGTGCATCCTAGTATTTCTCTCACTGTTTCATTAAATTGCCATAACCCTTCCCCCCATCCCAATGCTGAGTTCTCTCTCTCTCTCCCACCCCCTAATCCAGTCTAGCAAATCAGATTGGCTTCTCCCTCACCTTCTCAATTCTCTTATAAACAAAAACCAAAACCAAAAACCCCCACCTGTTTCTTTACAATACTGATTGCTTTTCAATTTTTTCACAGAATAACCTGCCAATTTTCCCGTGCTTTTCACCATTACCACCAAAGGAGTTTAAATAGACTATCATATAAATAAAAAGTGAAAGAAGCATCTGCAGTCAGAAGCAAATTTGTATAATCCTGCAGAGAACAGAGATCTGAATTGGTTGATGCCATCCCATCATTTTCAAGGTCAGCTATTCCTTGAGTGCACTCAACATCATCTCATCTGAAGAAGTTGGTTTTGCCCCACTCATGATACTACATGTATATTTTTGTTAGTCTCTAAGGTGCCACAGAACTACGCCTTTTTAATATAACAGTTAATTTCTCTGTGACAGTCTTGTGTGTTTCTTCACTAATTCTGATAATCTGCGTTTGCCACAAACCACCAAACACAAGCTATGGCCCCTAGTCCCCACTGTTGAAGCAGAGCCATATTTGGTCATTCAGAAAATGCAATATGTTGACACTGAGCCACTGAGGACTGGGAGTGATCCACAGAATAGAGTTTTAAAGTGAAATCCTTGTCCATTGAAAAAAGTCTTCCATTAACTTCAACTGGGAAGAGTTTCACTTTTAGGATGCATACTTTGTGGTTGGCGTGTAAGCAATCTTCCTCCAGTGCTGTAAACTCATTTGTTATGCTTCCAATGGCAACTTATCTACAACAGCCTTTAAACATTGAGTTCCTTTTCTGATGGTCCATTGACATGTTTTTACTCCTAGTACTTGGCACCAAACTGAAGATGTGAATGAATGACTGGACAATAAAAGTCAACCCACCCCTTAAATTTCTTATAGTTAAAATAATAAAGCATATATGAGGAAATGAACATTAATAGGAAATATAAAGATTAATGGTATGTTATAAATCGGTACAGAATTACTGTCCTTATCTTTTGATTCTGTGATACTAATCATAACATTTTGAGAATAGATCAGTTTCATTTCTAAGTAGTAGCTCTAGTCAGAACAACAGAACTATTTAATATTTTAATTAAAACAGACACATATCTAGTTGAAATACTATTAATTCAGTAAAACATTTCCAAAGAAGATGGTTGCATTGTTTGGCACATAACCCTAACCTATTTTTCCAGACAATTTTCATTATTATTCTAAGGAGGACATAGACATATCAAACAGGATTGCATCATTATGTATGCCACAGACCCATTTATGAAATTAACTGAGGCATCAAATGAACTTTCATTGTAAGCTGAGAATGAAGGAAACATTTCAAATTTTTTTCTGTAAATTACAGTAGCTTGCATGCAATATTTCATTTCACTGAATTTAAATTTCTACTGAAGACAAAACTAGTATGAAGTCAGTCTCTGATCATGCTTACAACTGTAGACAGATGTAATTATTTCTTTCTTTGAAGTTAGACTTCCCCCGTAATTTTTACATATGAACTCAGTTCACTTGGAAGTGAGCTATCAATACCAGGAATGTAAATACATACCACCCTCTTTTCATTTTATTTTCTACAGTCTTTAAAGCTCCCCCAAATATTAAATTTCATTTATTCAAACACTGATTTAACATCATTAGATTTCCGAAACTGGAGCCAGGGTGGGGTTTCCATCAGAGATCAGGATTGGCTTAACCCTGTTCCACTGAAGTCAATGTTTCAGTCCGGTTGGATTGAATGGGAGCAGAATTAGGCCAAAGCTGAGCACGTTGAAAATCCCACCCAAATGCATTATGCATCCTGTATTTGTGGACTGGTAGGTTACAAAAAGAAATCCTTACATTTATATACTGTCTTTCATGCCAAATATCATCAAAGCATTTCTTATGGTCAGCTTAGTATTGCTGACAGCTGGATGTTATAAGGATGTTATAAGGGACGTATTTTTGCTTGTAGCCCCAGACACAAATACTTGTGCATCTATCTTCCAAATATGCCAATAGAATAATCAGAGGTGTTAAGTATTCAGATTTTATTTGACATTAAATAGCAGATACAAAAATATCAGCATACTTCAATTGGTGTCATAGGTAGTACCCACAAAAAAAGTTAGTGGCCTTCTGAAAATGTACACTCTGTGAAGGTGTTATCCTGTGGTAAGAACTTCTAATAAAAATACCTAATCCTGACACTGCGTCTGTGTGTTGCATTGAGCAAGTCACTTACAAACAAAGATAGAAAGGTTGAGTACTTTAAAAGATCCAGTACCTGGTTGCATTTCTATACTGAACGTACATCTTTTTTTTTTCTTTTCTTTTAAACTGAGAAGATTCCAATACAGCTGGTCAAAAAAGGGAAATTCAGGTCACTTGACATGTTTTGGACATTTGGAGGAATCAAAATGTTTCATTCTAATAATGTCAAATCATTTTGACAAGGTAAAAATGTATTGCTTTGATAATACTGAAACATCATATAAATATTCAAGTGTAGTATATATAAATATATAATTATAATGTAATCTTCAGCTATTACAATTAAAGTTTTTTTAAACTAGCTATAGATTCCAAGGAGTTTTGAGATGAATAGTAGCAGAAGTCTAAACAGCATACGAAGAGCTTTCTCTAGCAGCTCTCCTTATTTCTGAAAAGCTGTTTCTACACACACAACCTACCTAATTCAACCTAATGATTACACACAACACAGGTTGAAGATGCAGTAAGCTCATACTCAGAATGCAATAAAACAGTCTACCTTTGTATTGTCCTGACAATTGCTTCATCTAAATTGCTTATTTAGAAGACCCTCCATTTTCTGAATTCAAATAATGAATGAAAACACCATCATTTTGGATGCTGTCTCTCTCTGGAGTGTTAAATCCTTCTCCAAGTTGTTTATAAAACTGTCATTTGACGAGGAAAAAACCCTTTTTGTTTACTTCCAGCAGGTAAGATGTGAAACTAATTATTCAATCAAATAGTTCAGTTCCAGTCAGTAAACTATTTATCTGATATAAAATCTGATATAAAATTATATATACTATGATGTAAAATTCTTGTAATGTAAGATCTGACATGCAAATGAGCTAGCATTCATCCACTTGGAACATTTTATTACTTTTCGTTATTACAGTTTTGTACCATAATCCTTTCTGTTGAAAGTTTCAGAGACTAATTCAGTGTAATCCACTTTTTACATTTTACTTAGCTTTGTCAAACTATACAAACAATTGATTTAGACTGTTCTTTAAAAATTAAACCCAGATTACTCCCCCCATACACACACACAGCATAGATGGCATTTGATGAGATAAAGAGAAAATTTATATATTAATCAGTTCATTTTTCAGTCATTCCAGCAACATCAATAAGGCAAGAAACAGAACACTCTACCTCTTCTGTTTTGTTATGAACAAGTGCTTAAACTGGATAACAGACTGTTTAACTAACATGGTTTAATTTAGCATAATGAAAATTACGATGTGTGCATAAACTGCAAATAATCTTTTAGTGAGATAAGTATTTGCACATGTAATTCGAGAATAACATAAATTAGAAAGTTCTCCGATTACCATAATTTCTGACCATTGCATATTCTGTACATAAAAGCATTTGGTCGACCTAAGCTTTCATATTCATCTGCTGAAATCTCCTTCCCTATACTCAAGACATATTGACTTTATTATTTATTCCTTGTTAAGTGCTGACAAAATGATTGACTCTGTTCTAGACATAAATTAAGAGGGTCCCAACTTCAGGAAGCTGACAGAGAAAAAAGGACAAACTATGGTAAAATAAGGGCATAGTAGGCAAACCTTGGAGACTTTAAGTTAGACAAATAATGGCAAGCAAATATGATTGAATGGCTTTTGTCAAGGGGAGGCAAGACTACCTGGGACTAAATGCAGGTAGATATCCTGACCTATCCCCTCCTTCCAGTACCACAGGCGTGCCTCTCCTTGCACAGTACCCCAATGGGGATGGCCAAAAGGAAACAGTCCATGATTTAACTTGTTTGGTGCATTTCATAAATCTATGTTGAAAAGTCATTTTCTGCTTTCATAAATAGAGCATTACTCTAATACATCAATAAAGGCCTAATCCAACTGAAATCAATGGATGTCTCTCAATGTACTTTAATGTATTTTGCATCAGGCCATGCATAGTCTACTGTTGCCATTGAATATATGTAATGTAACCTCATTACTTCCATTAAGTTACCCATTTCAGGCTTGTCTCTACACAGGAGAAAGGATCATTTTAGAGATGCCTGATAAATTTCAGTCCTGGCGGCAAACAACTTTTATTAGCAATATACGAATGTGACTGTCCTGAGGTGCCCAGGTGAGAGAGTCACCTTGTTACCCCTATTCCTCACCTTCAGCTGAGGGAGATGTGTGAATAACTTAGTGTCAGTTCCCTGACACCTCCAGCTTATTAGCCACCAAAACAGAAGGTTTTTGCCTTGCTGGTTAACAATTGGTGCACTCCTATTCCTGAATCTCATTGATAATGAAGATAATGAAGATGGAAGGGTAAGGAAGAAGAGAAGAGTGGTTAGTCCCATAGATAAAGGGGAAGAGTTAATGGAGACAACACCAATAATGAGCACTAGGAGGATACAGGATGGGTTAAAGAGGATTACAAGGGAAAACAGGAATGGCAAGGACTTGCAGCCAGAGGAAGCAAGAGATAGACCAGAGAATCGCACTGTCACTAGGAAAAGGCAGGTCTACGTGATTGGGGACTCCTTATTGAGAAGAATAGATAGGCCTGTAACCAGAGCTGATCCAGAGAATAGAAGGGTGTGCCATCTGCCAGGTGCTAAGATATGGGATGTGGAACTGAGGTTGAAGAGGATTATTAAGGAAGCAGGAAGGAATCCATTGATCATCCTTCATGTAGGAACAAATGATATGGCTAGATTCTCTCTGGAACGAATTAAGGGAGACTATGCTAGGCTGGGGAGGACGCTCAAGGAAATTGAGGCTCAGGTGATCTTTAGTAGGATTCTGCCTGTTCCTAGAGAAGGGCAATTAAGATGTGACAGGATTATGATGATCAATAGATGGCTTAGGCAGTGGTGCGATAAGGAGGGCTTTGGGATGTATGGTCGCTGGGAGGCATTTATGGACAGAGGACTGTTCTCTCGGGATGGACTTCACCTAAGTAGGGAGGGAAATAGACTTCTAGGATGGAGGCTGGCTCAACTGATTAAGAGAGCTTTAAACTAGGAATTTGGGGGAGACGGTTGGGAGATGTCCAGGTAATCTCTACGCCGGATTTTAACACTGAGAGGGAGGGAAACGAAGTAAGAAAGGATATAGCTGGGGGTAGGAGAATGTACATGAGGAAGGGTAGGGTGGATACTAGTCTAATAGGTCATATTGGAGGTACAACATCCGTGCCAAATTGGGTAAAGAATGTGAGTGAGGCCAAACAGCAAAAATTAAGATGTTTGTACACCAATGCGAGGAGCCTAGGTAACAAAATGGAGGAACTAGAGCTATTGGTCCAGGAAGTGAAACCAGATATTATAGGAATAACAGAAACATGGTGGAATACTAGGCATGACTGGAGTACAGGTATTGAAGGGTATGTGCTGTTTAGGAAAGACAGAAATAAGGGTAAAGGTGGTGGAGTTGCATTGTATATCAAAGATGAGGTAGATTGTAAAGAAATAAAAAGTGATGGAATGGAGAAGACAGAGTCTGTTTGGGCAAAAATCACATTGGGAAAGAAAACTATCAGATCCTCCCCTGGGATAGTGCTTGGGGTATGTTATAGACCACCAGGGTCCAATTTGGATATGGATAGAGACCTCTTTAATGTTTTTAATGAAGTAAATACTCATGGAAACTGCGTAATCATGGGAGATTTCAACTTTCCAGATACAGACTGGAGAATAAGTGCTAGTAATAATAATAGGGCTCAGATTTTCCTAGATGTGATAGCTGATGAATTCCTTCATCAGGTAGTTGCTGAACCAACAAGGGGGGATGCTATTTTAGATTTGGTTTTGGTGAGTAGCGAGGACCTCATAGATGAAATGGTTGTAGGGGACAACCTTGGCTCGAGTGATCATGAGCTAATTCAGTTCAAATTAAATGGAAGGATAAACACAAATAAATCTGAGACTAGGGTTTTTGATTTCAAAAGGGCTAACTTTAACAAATTAAGGAAATTTGTTAGGGAAGTTGATTGGACTAAAGAAATTATGGATCTTGAGGTGGAGGAGGCCTGGAATTATTTTAAGTTAAAGTTGCAGAAGCTGTCAGAAGCCTGTATCGCAAGAAAAGGGAAAAAAATTATAGGTAGGTGTATTAGACCAAGCTGGATGAGCAAGCATCTCAGAGAGGTGATTAAGAAAAAGCAGAAAGTATATAAGGAGTGGAAAATGGGAGGGATCAGTAAAGAAAGCTACCTTATTGAAGTTAGAGCATGTAGGGACAAAGTGAGACAGGCTAAAAGTCAGGTAGAGTTGGACCTTGCAAAGGGAATAAAAACCAATAGTAAAAGGTTTTATAGCCATATAAATAGGGGAAAAAAAAGAAGAAGTAGGACCGCTAATTACTAAGGATGGAGTGGAGGTTAAGGATAATCTAGGAATGGCCCAATATCTAAACAAATACTTTGCTTCAGTCTTTAATGAGGCTAATGAATTGCTTAGGGATAATGGCACCATAGCAAATGGGACTAAGGATATGGAGGTTGATATTACCATATCAGAGGTAAAAGCCAAACTTGAACAGCTTAATGGGAGTAAATCAGGGGGCCCAGATAATCTTCATCCAAGAATATTAAAGGAACTGGCACATGAAATTGCAAGTCCATTAGCAAAAATTTTTAATGAATCTCTAAACTCAAGGGTTGTACCATTTGACTGGAGAATTGCTAATATAGTTCCTATTTTTAAGAAAGGGAAAAAAAGCGACCCGGGTAACTATAGGCCTGTTAGTTTGACATCTGTAGTATGCAAGATCTTGGAAAAGATTTTGAAGGAGAAAGTAGTTAGAGACATTGAGGCTAATGGCAATTGGGACAAATTACAACATGGTTTTACAAAAGGTAGATTGTGCCAAACCAACTTGATCTCCTTTTTTGAGAAAGTAACAGATTTTTTAGATAAAGGAAATGCAGTGGATCAAATCTACCTCGACTTTAGTAAGGCATTTGATACGGTACCACATGAGGAATTATTGGTTAAATTGGAAAAGATAGGGATTAATATGAAAGTTGAGAGGTGGATAAGCAACTGGTTAAAGGGGAGACTACAGCGGGTCATATTGAAAGGTGAACTGTCAGGTTGGAGGAAGGTTACTAGCGGAGTTCCTCAGGGATCAGTTTTGGGGCCAATTTTATTTAATCTTTTTATCGCTGACCTTGGCACCAAAAGTGGAAGTGTCCTGATAAAATTTGCGGATGACACAAAGTTGGGAGGTATTGCCAATTCAGAAAGGGATCGGGATATCATACAGGAAGATCTGGATGACCTTGTAAATTGGAGTGATAGCAATAGGATGAAATTTAATAGTGAGAAGTGTAAGGTTATGCATTTAGGGATTAATAACAAGAATTTTAGTTATAAGCTGGGGACACATCAGTTGGAAGTAACGGAGGAGGAGAAGGACCTCGGAGTCCTGGTTGATTATAGGATGACTGTGAGCCGCCATTGTGACATGGCCATGAAAAAGGCTAATACGGTCTTGGGATGTATTAGGCGAGGTATTTCCAGTAGGGATAAGGAGGTGTTAGTGCCATTATACAAGGCATTGGTGAGACCCCATTTGGAATACTGTGTGCAGTTATGGTCTCCCATGTTTAAGAAGGATGAATTCAAACTGGAACAGGTACAAAGAAGGGCTACTAGGATGATCTGAGGAATGGAAAACCTGTCTTATGAAAGGAGACTCAAGGAGCTTGGCTTGTTTACCTTAACCAAAAGAAGGCTGAGGGGGGACATGATTGCACTCTTTAAATATATTAGAGGGATAAATACCAGGGAGGGAGAGGAATTATTTAAGCTTAATACCAGTGTGGACACAAGAACAAATGGATATAAGCTGGCTAGTAGGAAGTTTAGACATGAGATTAGACGAAGGTTTCTAACCATTAGAGGAGTGAGGTTCTGGAATGGCCTTCCAAGGGAAGTAGTGGGGGCAAAAGATCTATCTGGCTTCAAGATTAAACTAGATGGGTTTATGAAGGGGATGGTTTGATGAGATAATATGATCTTGGTAACTAATTGACCATTCATTATCAGTGGCAAATAGGTCAATAGAGGGATGATTGGAGTTACTATAGAGAACTTTCGGGGTGTCTGGCTGGTGAGTCTTGCCCACGTGCTCAGGGTTTAGCTGATCGCCATATTTGGGGTCAGGAAGGAATTTTCCTCCAAGGTAGATTGGCAGAGGTCCTGGAGGTTTTTCACCTTCCTCTGTAGCATGGGGTACAGATCACAGCTGGAGGATTCTCTGCATCTTGGGGTCTTCAAAGTTCTTCAATATCTGAGATATAGGTGAGAGGATTATTCTAAGAGGGGGTGGGTGAGATTCTGTGGCCTGCATTATGCAGGGGGTCAGACTAGATGATCATCATGGCCCCGTCTGACCTTAAAGTCTATGAGTCTATGAGACACATTCCCCAGCTGTTTCCAATTTATATGTTGCACCTTAGGATCAGCAACCTTCTTTAATATCACGGCACTGAGTTATATTCATAGTGAAAACAAGGGTAAGCTTGGTAACAAAGATCCAAGAGAAAGGGTTCATCTACACTGCACCATTATTTCGAGATAACTAGCATTATTTCAAAATAATAATGCGAGCATCTACACAGCCATTCCATTATTTTGAAATAATTTCAAAATAACGGATGGCTTATTCTGAGATCTGTAAACCTCATTCTACGAGGAATAACGCCTATTCCGAAATAGCTATTTCAAAATAAGGCATGTGTAAACGCTCCAGTGCTGCTATTTTGAAATAGCTCCTCACCAGCACCATTCTAAGTTATTCCTTCCCAGTGCCTCCTGGGGCTCTAAATTGACATAGAATGTCTACATTAGGAAAGCCTGCCTCGGACTAATTTTGAGACTTCCCTGCAGTGTAGACTTGCTATTTCAAAATATGCTATTTTGGAATAACTATTCCAGAATAGCTTATTTCGAAATAGCCATGCAGTGTAGATGTACCCAAAGTGAGTAAGGTTAATGGGAAAAAAAGATTGCAAATAAAACAAAATCATAACATGTTTTCTAGAGACTAAACTTAACTATTAGGTTAACCTATCTAATAATGTTTCTCTCCTCTAAAACTTTTTGCAGCATCTCCAGCCAAGGCTGGTTTTGGCTCTGCTTTCATCAGTGTGAATGCATTGCCTATTTACTTCCTAGGTGCAGGAAAAGAGTGTAAGGGTGCCTTTTACTTATATCCCCAAAGTTCATGATCTATACTTCATCTTGTGTTCCACTTCCCTGTTAATTTTAAATCTCTCTATTGATTCTTTATATACATGGATATCCATTGTGTTACTTTGCAATGCTTAATCTACATCTCAACATGGAGACAGCTGAATGAACATCTCTCATCTGACAGAAAACCTGACACTCAATCATGCCTTGACATGGACTTAAAATGTTTTCTATATACACACATATACAGCTTCTTACGTAGTAGTGTACATATATTTCACAATGATATTAATGACCAATCTGATTCTGTCTTTCATTTAAAGCCTCACAAGACATTCTCCGGTAAACCTAATGTACATACCAGAAACAGGACATTCTTGTAATTTCAGCTCTGCAGTTTCAACCTACAACCACATTTGTTCCAATCCCTCAGACAGAGACAAACATCTACAGGATCTCTATCCAGTATTCTTAAAACGACAATACCCACCTGGAGAAGTGAAGAAACAGATTGACAAAGCCAGATGGGAACCCAAAAATCACCTACCACAGGACAGATCCAACAAGGATACTAACAGATCGCCACTGGTCATCACTTACAGCCCTCAGCTAAAGCCTCTCCAGCACATCATCAAGGCTCTACATTTTCACAGACCTTGGCAGGCAAGCCAGTCCTCATTTACAGGTAGTCCCCCAATCTGAAGCAAATACTCACCACCAACTACACACCATACACCAGAAACACTAACCAATCCCTGCAACAAACTCCATTGCCAAGTCTGTCCACATAGCTACTCAGGAGACATATTGCTATATCATCATGTGCCAGCAATGCCCCTCTGCCATGTACATTCTACAAATCAAACTGTCTCTAGGAAAAAGAATATATGAACACAAATCAGGCATCAAGAACGATAACATTCATAAACAAGTAGGAGAGCACTTCAGTCTTCCTGGACTATCAGTAACAGAGTTGCTATATTTCACCAAAAAAACCTTCAAAAACATACTTCAGCATGAAACTGCAGAGCTGGAATTCAGATGCAAACTTGACACTATGAGAAGGGGTCTGAACAGAGACTGCGAGTCACTACAAAAAGTAATTTTCCCCCTTTTGGTATTTTCTCTCTCTCATCCACTTTGGGAATGGGCCACATCCATCCTGATTGGATTAACCTAATTAGCATTGGCTCTCCACATAGTAATATAACACACATCCCATCTTTGCATGTGTATGTACAGCTGCCAAACTGAAGTTTCCACTTCATACATCTAATGAGGTGGGTTTCAGACTACAAAAGTTTTTGCCCAAATAAACTTGTTAGTCTTTAAGGTGCCACAGGGCTCCTTATTGTTTTTATTGTTTTTATTCAAATATGTGTCCTTGAACCTGATGTCTGTTACTATTAGTTGTTAAAACACAAGAAAGGGGTTTATCTTCATCCACTACTTTCCTGTTAATCCTGAACTGCCCCAACAGAATGCTTTGAATATATTATCAGAAGGCTTCATTTTTATTTAAGCTTTATTCGTTGTCTCCTACACTTTCATTTGGGGCTGGAAATTTCATTAATAGTATTCTGTAATGGGATACCATCAAATCTAAACTAAGATGGAGTATGTAAGTCCATTAACTTCACAATTCCTTAGCTACAGTCAGAGTTCATCTTGTTGTGCATATTCCCACCATGCTACAGTATCTGAAAATTTTGTTCAGGTCATCTTGCTCCTCACTCCTGAATTCTGCCCAGAGATATCCCCAGTCATGGGGGCACTGATCTTTTGTTATACAAAGTTGAAAACCACTTTTGAATGAAAAGAACTCCCTGAAGTCCATTAAACCTGATACTCTCTCTTCCTATTAATTTAACTCTGCAACTCATCTCCACAGTGCTCCAGTCTCTGCCCCAGGCCCTCACTTGCTCTTTGCCCTTTTCACAGCACTAACTCATCATTCACAATTTTAACAATATACAAACTTCGAAAACCTAAGTCTCCAGATTACCAGATGGGATACTCTGGAAAACAATATTTTAGTGAAAGCAGAATCTTATCTTGTGTGGACTGCCCTGAATCTAAACATTTAGTGTTAGTCAGTTACCAAGGGAAGAGATGTGCAGACTAGTCCTCTGATTCCTTTTATAGAATTTGTCCTAAAGCAACAACAGGTTCTTCTAGTATTGACACATTAGCGTGCATTCCATGATATGTACTTTCAGAGCCACTTTTCCTCCAAACTCAATCAACTGCCACCTTTATTTGTCCCCATTCTAATCACGTGCATTGCTCTTATAGATATAAATGCCACTGTGACAGATTATAGTTATGGCTGCCTTTCCATGCCACTAAGGATTGATTCTTGACAACAATTCAGCAGCCAGTGATATGGTCGCCTTTTATCCACTACAGTCAGGCCTGCAGTCATAGAACACTCACCTGTATTCCAGCAAAACTACAATTATGGCCTAGGCACACGTTGTCAGGAGCACATGAACTGAAGGTCTCAAAGTGATTGCTGTGAATCACTTCTGCCAGAAAGTTCTCTCCCTTTTTTTGTGTGCCTTGCAACTATTCTTGATGTAGCTCCTCACTCTGCTTTCATGCAGATTTTACCGTAGTGGTTAGGAGCAAGACACTGAAGGAATTGGATTTTTGCCCTTATTCCTTTTTACCCCACTAGCCATCACTGGCAAATTATTACTACCCAATGAATATTTTTGCATCTCCCATGTGCTGATCAAATGGCACAAATAGAGAAGATGGAGAAGGTGAGTACCCATGTTAAAATGTTTCCTCTTCCATTAGATCCCTCAGGAAAAGTTCCTTATGCGACTGTGCCAAAGAATATCTTAGAGCTGCCTCCATCATAAATACTCTGATTAAAATGTAAATTCAGCCAACCTATCAGCTTCCCATTAAGAGGACTCTTTAAAAACACCATTAATCAGGTGAGAGATATGTAGTGAAATACCACTTATCAATTGTAACTGCTTATGACAGTTAACAAAGCTTTATATTTGCCCCAAACATGTGCTGATCTATCAATTATGCCAGGGTTCACTCTCACGCTAATTGTACATTTTTTCTCTAATGCATTTTTGCTGTTATCTCATAGGCTAATGAAAGCCAGGAAATCAATAAATATAAATTATACATGCAAAGAAGGACTGCTGTGAACATAAAGTTTCTAATTAATTGCACTTGATTAATTTATATCCTTTAATTATCTTGCTAAGCCACAAACAACATAAATATCTTTGCAATCTGGTTATTGCTATGTCAGTCATAAAAAAAGCAGACACAGTAAATCTATGAAATCTAGCAAACTGCATTGCCAGAAAACATAATATGGCATAGCACATAAATATAACAGGACACCTATGAATAATTTTAGTGTGACAAATTACCACTAAATATGCTGTATGGTTATTTGACTAAGGTTATAATGATGTTATAACTTTAAATGTAGCATATGGAGTAAGCAAAAATATGATCTTGACCAAAAGGATGATAGAGGTTGCTAGAGATATAAATGTATTTTTCAAATAACTTTGCAGTACAAATAGAAGTAACACTTCTACGATTGCAAGGGGACACGGAGCAAGTTATTTAACAGTATTCCATATCAGAGTAATTGATCTACTGTCTCCTTGCACTTACAGATAAGATCGCAAAGCAATTTCTTTCTAGAATGATTTGAATATCAGAAATGAACACAATAATCAAAATGTACTAATGATACCCAAATTTCCACTGAGTTAAACCAGTGCCCCATTGTCTTCAGCTAAGAAGAAACTGGTTCCTCCTGACATTCTTCCATTGTGCTTTATTTACAAAGTGGTTTTTTATTCTTTTAAGTTTTATCTGCCTTGCTAAACCAGCCATCTGTCACTGATCTGAAATCTAATCCTATCAGTCCAGCAGGCTTGCTCTTTGTCCTATACAACAGCATATTACTGAATATCTATATCTACAACTTTCATAAATGTGTAAAAAGAAACTGTATCAGTCTACAGAGAGACTCAGACAGAGACCATCTGTCAGTGACTAAAGCTATTCTTTAAAAAAAGAAAACATTCATCTGGGATTTGCCCTTTACAGAGTAAACCCACTTAACCTCCCAATAAGATTAACTGTTATTTGTTTCCATTAAATAAAAATGACCATGCTAATATGCATTTAATAGTTCTAACAATGAAAGAAATGGAACAGTTACAATTCAAAATTCTTTGTAAAAAACATTTTTAAAATTTAACGCTAGGTGTTGTGTTTTTATTTATTGATGAGTTAATATGTATTCTTCTCCTGCAGATCTTATTTCCTTAAAACTACAAGGTTGAAGATTTCATCAAGGTAAATATTGAGATTAAAAGACAGCAGGCTTTTGAGTCTGCCATGCAGAGAGGAGAGGAATGATTGTATATAAACTAAGCCTGACTAATGCATATAAAAAACAATACCTTAGCAGCACTCTGATGATTTTCACCTGTGCCCTTACACATCTCTGCATTTATGCAGAATAACGTACTAGGCTGATTAAACAAGGTTGCCTTAGTTGCAATGCCTGTAGCAGAGTTAATGCACTGTAATGGAGAGGGTGCTCCCCTCTGCTGCAGCACAAGTCACTGATGCAGCCCTTCAGAGAAGCACATCAATGACTCTCGTGCGTGACAAAACCTATAAGACCAAAGTGCAGGATTACCTCCTCCACTATGGAAGACTCCATAGGGCAGGTGTGGGGAACCTAAGACCCAGGGGGCCAGATGCAGCCCCCCCCCCCTCCGGCTTGCCTGGATCTGGCCCCTGAGGCTCGGAACTCCACCCAGAATTGGGGAGCCTGCACTGGCCCTCCAGCCCCTTCCCGCCACCATCAACTCTGCAAGGCTGGAGCACACAAAATTTACTAGCCTCTCCCCACAGGGCTCTGGTGTGTGAGGGGAATGTGGGGAGTGTCTTTCTCCTTCTCAGTCGGGGCCATGTCAGTGAGGGTTTGTTTTTGTTTATTTTACTTCTCACTTGTGTGCATCCCTCGACAGATTTTTCTGTGGTCCAGCAGCGCCCAAACCAAAAAATGTTCCCCACCTTTGCCATTGGGATATGGAGGGTGGGCTTGGAGCAGAGAAAACCCCCACAAGCATCTGCTTACTCTATTTACTGAAAAAAAACTTTAAAAACAACAGGTGGTCCTGTAGCACCTAAGGGCATGTCTACACTAAGAAATTATTTCAAAATAACTTATTTCCAAATAATAACTCCAGAAATAACTATTTTGAATTAGTGTGTTCACACTACAGGGAAGCTTCAAAATTAGTCTGAGGCAGGTTTCCTTCATGTGGATGTGCTACCTTGACTTAGAGCCCAGCAAGCACTGGGGAGTAATTACTTTGAATGACTTTAGGGAGTAGATATTTTGAAATAGCAGCAGTGGAGCATCCACAATGACATTATTTTGAAATAAGAGTTAGTCTTTGTGAAAAGCAGAAGTTATTACAAAATAACCAGCCCATTATTTTGAAATAACAGGCTTGGTAGTGCGGATGCTTGTTGTTTTGAAAAAAACTTAGGGCTTACAAACCAAAAAATATATATAGTGTCATGAGCTTTCGTGGGCACAACCCATTTCTTCAGATGAGTGACTCATCTGAAGACGAAGGTTGTGCCCACAAAAGTTCATGACACCATATATTTTTTTTGGTTAGTCTCTAAGGGTACGTCTACCCTTGCACCCTAGTTCGAACTAGGGATGCAAATGTAGACGACCGAAATTGCTAATGAAGAGGGGATTTAAATATGAGGAGTAACATTAGTTTGAACCAAGGGGTTTGGTTCGAACTAACACGTCCCGGCGCGCACTTTCACTTTCACTCAACAGCTGTTGAGCAGAGTAATGCGCCAGTGAGATCATGCTAATGAAGCACGGGATATTTAAATCCCTGCTTCATTAGCAATTTTGGTTGCTTACATTTGCATCCCTAGTTCGAATTAGGGAGCAAGTGTAGACGTACCCTAAGATACTACAGGACCACCCGTTGTTTTTTACTGCAATTGTTCCATCTGGAGAGAAGGATGGGAGAGGCAAGGGGCAAAGTTTCTTGTGAAATCTCTCACTCTTGGGACTTCCTGGAACCTCCCTGCATCCATATCTGCTGACTCCTGAATCTTCAGAGCACTCTTAAGGGGAAGAGAAGATTGTGCCATGTATGTAAGATTCTCTCCTCCCTTTGCGCAGGCACAGATGGTTGCCTTCTGCAGGCGTAATCCAAAACCCATTGGAATCGGTGGGAATATTTTCACTGACTTCAATGAATGGGACTATCTATTCCATAAGCATTACAATGTCTTCAAAAAATATCCAACTTCAATGCATATATTTTGAAGGTTTCTGCTTCCCAAGCATGCCAAAATCATTTCTGGATGAAAAATAAAATAAGATTTTAAATACACTATACATATTTTTCCCGCCAGCTCTACATAAATGTGTGTGAGTAGCAGAGTGACTTATGGGAAATTATTAAAGATTTAATTTCAGACCTATTGTTCTGGACTCAACTTCCACCTGTCTTGGAGGTAAGGACTGTCTTTTCTGAAATAAGAACTCACTGTTATTCACTGGAATTCACCCCACTGTGCAGGAAATCCTGGTTGCATCAGGTGGAAGTTTAAAGGCTCAGTGGGCCAGAATTTGAGCTGGTGTGAATTTCAGTAACTCCGTTGCCTTCAATGGAATTATTTCCATTTACACCAGTCCAGCCTCTCACTTGTGAAATATAACAGAATCCAGAAGATAGCAGCTTGCCTAACAGAGAAACAATTTTTGGTCAAACATGAGATTTATGAAAGGTCAAAAACAGAAGATACAAACATCTAATTTTGTCCTCCTATTCTTATAATTATGCATTAATTAAATATAATATTTTTACGATCAAGCAATGAAAAACAAACATTTTCTTACTATTGTACATATACTATGCAGCAAAGAAGTGCTCATTACTTGTTTGTTCATAGTTATTCCCCAAACTCAATGACACTGCACCCTCTGCGAGCATTTTATGCGTTCTGTAGCTCACTACAATCCTTCACAACTCAAAAAAACCTTCTTTTTCTAGTAACGCTTAGACAGCTACTAGCATATAATTTTCCAGACAGTGAAAGCAAGGAGTTGACAATATGTCTGCAAAGTGTTACACTACCATTATTCCTGTCCTCCAACCTCAGGAAACAGGCCCACAGACTGATGCTGCTCAGGTCAAGTATCCCAGCATTGATGTGTTGCCTACCAAGCCAAGTTTATATTTCGTTTGGTTTTATAGTATAGTGAAAAAGGACTTGGAGAAATGGTGAGAATCAAGAATTGCACTGGCCAGGATGATGATTTACAAATGATGTAACAAACTCCTCTGTCTGGTTGTTTATGATGCAAGACCACCAATGAACAGGAAGACAAGTATGGCACATAATACTCAGGGATCCCTTTTTTTTTCGACTGGAACTGATAAGAAAATCATTCATTGAGCTGAAAAAAATACCAATTCATCCAACAGAAAGCAAGTATGTAACTTCCACTGGATTTGTCACTTCAGCTATAAAGCACCTAGATAGAAGCAGAGTAGCAAGGTTTGACTGCAATTACCTTATCTTTCCTATTTTTAGTGACAGGACCAGATTATTTTAAGTGCATTTTATAGAAAACCCTTCTTTACTGAACTATAAAGACTGTAATAAAGACAATACAATGTTTTGAAACTGTTTTAAATCCTTCACTCAGCTTTGCCTCTACAGATTTAACATGTAGGGGTTCTAATCTTACTGCTACTAATTAGAGCTTTAGTGTAATTGTGCCAACAGGGTGCTTGGCATAATAATTACTATTGAGAGATTCTGGTGGAGCTGTAACATGCCCACATAATACAGATATGTCTAGCATTACAGAGCAGTCACCTTTGTATGTTGACTCTTAAGTTGGATTTTAACCAAGTAAGGGGTTATTTTGCCTTTATAATAAAACTCAAAAGGCATATACGTATGTATGATTTAGGTGTTCGTTTTTTCTTCTGATTCTTTTGAATATTAATTAGAAGGAAGACTAGAAGACAACTAATGCAGCACATTTTATTCTGCATATTTCATAATTTGGTCTAGGCTGGTATGGGGATAATGAGCAGAAATGCTAAATCTGACAGGTCACACTTCTTGAAATTTAATTATATACTTTTCTCAGTATAATGTTCTCAGTTGCAAAAAATATACCATAATATATAATAAACAGGACTAGAAAGTAGGGATGGATACTTTAAATATTTTGCATTTGGAAAGTTCTTGTGCTGCATTTTCATTACTGTTACTGATTTCCAAGTTTTTCCTTACACATCTATTTAAGATAAATGGAAAGATCTGATGTCAAATAGAAAAAATTCCTTTTACTTAAAAATGCAATGGGAAGGGTGTTAAAGAGATACCTTTTGCTTTCCTGATCATTCAATAGGTCTTACAGAGATTACTGGCTCAGTACTAAAATACAATTCTTTCCATATTTAACCCTTTATTATTGTGAAAATCAAACATTTGCCTACAAATTTTTTTCCAACTCGTATCTGAAGTTTACAAACTATGTAATCATAACTAACCAAAAGTGCATCTTAATTATGGTGATTCTGAAAAAAGTACTTCAAAAGCAGGTTACTTTTTTTTAATTCAAGGCTCAACCTACTTATTTGGGTATCCAAAGCTGGTTCAGAGAGTAACATCTAAAAGGGTGTAATAAACTACTTTAGGCATACTGAAATGATTTTTTTAACTGTTACACTTTTTTTAAAAAAAGGAGCATGTAATGGCATGAACCAGAACTCCATTTAAAAGAGACAGGCTTGTTTTTACTGCCCCTTAGTGCTTCAATTTTAAAGTGACAGGAAACCAATTTCTGATTACAAATCAATGGGTTAGATGTCACCTTCAGACAGTAGTAAATTTAGTTGTTGATATTAGATAGTAAAGAAAGATGCTAGAAAGCATGGGTGTTGCCATTTACATATATATAAAATAAGGCAAAACAAGATGAAATAATGCTGCAGCAAAGTCTCTGAGTTTCCTCCTTGTGCCTTCATTCACCTTTCCTAAGACCATTTCTCTCAGTGCAAGTAAAATTTGAACTGTCTCATTCATTTGTACATCATCAGAATAATTAAAATGTAATTAACAGCTACCATCATATACACATGTGGCATGCAAGTTAAATATCCCAGACAAGGATTCAGTAAAAATATCCTGAGCTGAGTGTTTTTCTCCTTATCTATATGGTACATTTCTTTGGTAACATAATGGAAACAAAAACTATGTATGTTCCTGTCATGTAAGATACCTTTTGATGAAGCCTCTTTTTTCTTTAAGCTTTTAAGATAATCTTAGAGAAATCATCAAACTATAAAAAGAAATCAATAAAACAGAAAAGGTTCCCATCACCCTTAAAAATCCATAACTTTTGCATTTTAATAGAGACACTACAAGACTATACCAGTCATTTTCTTTCTGATGTGTTCCTTTGATTTCACTCTTATCTCACAGGACTCTTGACTTTCCTGAGAAAGGGATTATTGAATTGTGTCTCTCCCTCAGATGCTCTTGATCATTCAAGTAGTCTGTACTTAAGAATGTTACAGAGTCTGCTCAGCTGCTGGCTCTTTAGGAACTCATCAGGGAATGTCATCTTAATATTAATTGGGTTTTGTACAGGAATCTGAATCTCACAGTGAGTGGGTTTCAAGAGAGAAGATTATGCCCAAAGCCAGATATAAAGACAAACATATTTAGCACAACAATTATGATAATTGCAGAAACACTCAGTTGAGAAATAAGTAAATCTGATTAAGGGCACTTCTACATGATCAAATATTAATCTGATGTCTTCACTCTAACCTGGTTTGAACATAAGAGGCTTCTTATGGTTTTATGTATTAACAGATTTGTAGAAGCTGAACTCATAGTACCTAATAATATAGTACATCCAAGTCACTACAGTAAAAGGCTCTTTAAAGAATGTAATCCACTTAAATTAAAAATAGACACAGATTGAATCATAAAGCTTAAATTAAAATTAAAATGCAGTCAATCAATACAACTTTTATATAAAGCCCAGAATGAACTATATTAGTACTTTTTCCATTTCACAGCATAAGTATTAGATATATTTCTTCTTGGTTAATAGAGGCTTAATCTCATCATAAAAAAATCATCATAACTAATATAATCCAGACACTAATTTAAAACTTTCCAGACCTACTTAATACCCACACAAATAGATGAGGGAGTGAAATATGTATACTTTTGGCTAAGTATGAGAATTAATTTTGTTAAAAAATATATATATAGTAGTCACTTATCTATTTAAATAATTTAAGTAAACTTTGTCTTTACAGTCATTACAACTCAGATTTTTCCATTATTAAATTCACAGGTCAACTTTCTATATTGGAGTCATGTTACTGAAGTGTAACTTCAGCCTGTAATAAGAAAGTTGTCATATAGATAGGATATCAAAGCATCAGCGATAGCAATTTTTTCTGTTGACAAAACACACAACTATCAGAAAATACTAATCTTATTACTCAATATGGCCTTGTTGTAATATAGTTTATTAATATGGTCTTTAGACTACTTTTTAAATATACTTCACAAAGTAAAATATTATGTGTATATTAAACCTATATACAATATACATCTGCATCTATGCATACATTTTTGTTGATTCCCTACAAGTATATTTATGCCTGCATGTTCAGTCTGAAAATGTGCATATTGTAATTCTTACATAACCATTTGGAAATGCATAATAAAAACATTTCTATAGGTGGCCAAAGACCTGAAAGCTCATAAACACCTGCAGATTGTTTTAGTCATGTATTTATTTAATTATTCTCACACACACAATTTTTGTAATGCTCATATCAATGAGAATTTCTCAGCCTTCTATCAACTTTTTCTTTATGTATCTTTATTTATTATGAAGAATTAACCACATATAGAAGTTGTGGAAGGTAAATCTTGCCAGCATGGCTTATCTCCCATAGTAATTAGGCTTGTGTTTCTGCTTTATTAACTCTGATACAACAGTGCCCTGCCCTCTGTCACCGGGGGTACTAATAGATGATTATCACTACGATTTGGAAACCATACAAATTAAATGATGAAGTGAGAGGAAGTGAAGTAAAGCAATGAGTTCAAGGACAAGTGGGTTAGTCATTTAAATTCTCATTTTCAGAATGTTAAATAGGAACTTTACATGCAAAATATAATTTATTACAAGGTATAATAATTTAAATTTGCAAGAAGATAAAAATACACATAAGTGCAATATTAACCCTTTTACAATGTGAGGAAATATTTTGTTTCATTACACAGTATTTTACATGATAAAGTTTCTTTGTCCTAAAAGAGAAGTTTAGGAAGTAAAATTTTTCAACATTTGAATACAACGCAACGTAACTTAATTCTCTTTAAATACAATTGTACATATTATTTTTGGAAACCTCAACTGAATTTTCCCTCCCATTGTAAATAGTTCAAAAGGACTGATGATAACCTCCAAAATTTCCTAACACCTAAATATATTTGATTTGCATTCATACAAACATTACCTGAAGATATAATGTATAATTTCTATTTCTTAGATACCGATTTTCATCCACTATTCTCAGAGTTAAACTTTACAGAACAACTCCCCCTTTTTAAAATCCAAATGTCTCATTATCAGAAAAATTAACTCAGACTATGGAAGAAGCAAAGTTACTTGGTTTACTTAAAAACTGCTACCATTATTTTCCTCCCTTTGATAATATTCATCGGTAGTTTCAGCTGCTAAAACATCCATTTAGCAAAGTGATTTCACATGTGGCTTTAAGTTTTGAATTGCTTGATTAAGAAATGATATAGCCACACGTGTCCAAATAATTGTCTTCCTCCAAAGAAATGGATTAAGGCAAGTAAAAAAACTCAAAAGAACTACACTGAATATTGACACAACATTAAACAATTTTTACAAATCAGTATTTCCATTTTGTATTATTAATACAATGCATGTATGTACTTTGATATAACATCACAGTATATCGTTTTAGCTTGATTCTCCAATGGGAATTTTAGATCTAACAGATCTAAATTACAGAGAACTATTTTTCTAGCAGATAAGGAAAATGTATTCATACGTTATCCAGAACCGTTGTTTTTAAATCTTCATTTCCTGTTGAGCTAAAGCTTCATGTCAAAACCCAGCTTTATCAGAAGTGAATGCTGCCATGTATGTAGAATACCTCATTATACCATTCAACATAATAGTTTAGATGAACTAGGTTTGTTCCTCAGAAATGAACTGAAGATTTATCTCAATGTAAACTTTATTACTCTGCATGTAGGGTTACTTCCTCAAGAATATATTATGCTACACTATTTCAGTATTTACAATTTGGAGTTCTCCTAGTTAACTTGGCTGCAAAGCATCATGATTATTAAAACTTCTGGCTTTGCAAGGGCCTATTTCATTCATTATGAGAATATAAATATCCACAGTAATAATTTATTTTTGAAAGAAAGTACAAGGACCAATGATTTTTTACAGAAATACATCTGTTCCAATGTACACATTCAAAACATTATATCTATCTTACAGCCACACAATCCATGCTACATGTAATAAAATATGTTTAATATTAAAATTAAAATGTATTTTATTTTCAAAATAAATATATCTGAATAATGAAACATACTTCAATGATATAAGGTTTTTTTTTCAGATAAATGGCCATCATTTAGCAAAATGTGCTTCAATGCAACACTGCAAAACCTCCTGTATTGCTTAAAATTATATCTTATGTTAAAAACTACATCCACCTTATTGAATTAGAAAAGTCTCTTAAAAATGTCAGTTACCAGCTTTGGAGAGGAAAAGATTTACAGACAAAACACAATTGCATATACTTAGCTAATAATCATCATCCAGCTAGCCTTGCTGTGTCTGAAGAATTGTATTCCATGGTTAGCATGTTTACATTCATTCAATTCTAGCTGCAGATTATGGCAATTAGATATTTATCCTCCTTGGATCTATTTAATGTACACTGTTTTTATTTATGTTGAACTTGAATCCATTATCAGAAACAAAGCTGCATACATATAACCCTAACCAGTTGCTAGAGATGCATACAGACTACTGCTTGTTTACTTTGGGAAGACTAATCTTATGGCATGCATTAAAAATGTTGTACTTGTCACTGATTAATACAGCAAATTGAAACCTTGGAACAGTCTTATTTACAATTCAAGGGCTCCACTTTTAATTCTTGCATCAGAATTTTTACTTAACCCTTTTGTTAAAAAAACCTGAAGCACAGGGCAATATACAATAATATCACAAACTAACCATGAAAGCAACGTCATTTAATTTCTCTAACCCGTATTTCACTAAAAGATGGATCTAGCTGTCATCAGATCAGTCTCAATTTACCATCTTTATCCCTTGGCTAATATACACTATACAATTGGATATTTTAATTGTTTTGTGCTATTCACACAGCTAGGGATTTTACCAGAAAAATCACTCCCTCCATTTCTTAAGTAAAACTTAGCTGCTGTTTTTACTTACAGTTTTCAGCATTTCTTTGTCTTCTAAACCATTTTAGCTTTTAATATGAAAGTTTTATGAGTTATTCTATCAGAAAATTCAAACCTTCACTAAGTGACATGAACAGTTACAGTTGGTTTAAGTGTAGTTGGGTACCCCTTATTCCACAAGGAAAAAACGATATATGGCATATGTTAACATCTAAAGATTGAAAACATAGCCAGTAAAATAGTCTCCCAGACTCAAGGAAATCACTACTTAATTCAACAAACATTTGTTTCAGCTCAGGCAGTGCACTAGAAACTTTTAGCAGCTTTCTGGTTCAATAATTCTCTGTTTGATATGTAGACTCATAACATGCAGCACAGCACCATCTGCTGGCTTGAACAATGGTTTTGGAGATTACATATCCAGGAAACCAGAAAAAGGGATTCTCAAATCTCTCTGAAATATGAAAGAAAGGCATCTTACTCACCTCAGTTCACCAAGGTTTCTAGGATTCTTCACAGATGCACTAGAGACAGAGCGAGACAGAGAGACAGAGACAGAGACAGAGCATTGTAAAATTTGTGTGAAATAACATTTGAAAATCATGTAGAGACATAATCTCAGCACTAGGGCCTTAAAAGAAATAATGACGATGGGATTCCTTTTTTATGGTCCACAGAAGAGCTGATTTTAAATGGTCTCTCAAACATTACATTCTCGCGGTAGTCTATATTATCTTTACATGGGTTTTGTTTTGGTGTTTCATTTTGATTTGGTTTTCGTCAATCAAGCGTTTAATATATAACCAAATATAACAAGCAGTGGTGTCTTAATATAATAATTGCTGAATGTAACGTTTCTCAATTAAAAGGGTGACATTTTATGTTTCTACTTATTTCACACAGAAGTAAAAAGTAAAGAAAAAGAAAACAAATATATAAAAATAAACAAAATGAAAGAATCAATTTTCATTTTGTCAACCCTTCACACAATGGGGAGAGTAAGCAAACAATATTTTCAGTAGTACCATTAGAGGGCCATAGTAGCTAAGATAGTCTCAGAAACACTTTTTTGTGAGGTCTGGACAATTGGTTTTCAAGAACTGTTTAAACAGAAATCTTAATTCTCTTTATTACTGCTATTTCAAAGGACAACTAATACCCTCTTTCACTTTTAGGTGTTTGCTGGCCCATTAAAAAAATACCATTTAAAAAGAAAGACTATGCAAATTTCATACCCACCCCAAACAAAAAAGCACTTTTCCAGTTCCTAAATAGGTAGGGTGTGTGTGTGTATAGGCAGCAGAAACAGATTTGGCATAGAAATAAGAGCCAGATTTTACAACGTCAATTGATTTGCTTGAATAATTAAGTGCTGCTCAACATGAATAAAGCTGCAGAACTGGAACCCAAGTCTTTGTTCAGTCTTACAGCTGAGCAAATGAGCTCATCGTAGGAGAACTTTACAGATCGGAAACACAAATTCTAGTTACACTTCTATAAATTATTTTGTTGACTTGATGCCTGCTTCATGAAGTGTGTAGAGGCTTTGGCTGGTGCAAATGCAGACTGAAAATGTCAGACATTTAGTATCCACAGTGGGATTTTGATTACGGTTCCCTTTATGTCAGCTTGGTGATGAGCAGCTGGCTAACTGTGGAAGAGTGCATGGCATTCTGGGAAATACTAGCAATGCACAGTTTACCAATGTTAACAGAGTTACCTCTTGGGCATAAGTGGCAGATTTCTCCTTTAAAAATCCTATTGCTGCTCTTACCAAGAAAACATGTGGCTAGGACCTGATGCAGAACCCATGGAAGTGAAGTGAAAACCTCCCATTCACTTAAAAGGGAACTGAGTCCAGCCCTCAGAGTCTAGCATTAAGATTCAGAACACCTGGACTGTGTAGCCTAGTACAAATCATTTAGGGCCAAGTTCTCTATCCTTTCCATACACCCCTACATCTAGACAGGCAGGGTAAAAATATTTTAAATAAATAAAGTAGCTCTAATGATGCGAATGGCATTATTCTGTTTTAAAAAGCTGTAACCCCAAACACAACAATCTGGCCATCAGCGTCTGTGTCTGCTTCCCTGTCTGTAAAATTGTGAATCAATCCTTCTTTCCTGTCTACCTAACTCACAAGTATGCTATGAGATTTAGCTACTGTCTGTAAAGCTCTGTAAACCAGAAGCACTACAGAATAGGATATACAGACGGTCCCCGAGTTACGAATGGTCGATTTACAACCATTCGTACTTACGACCAAAGCTCCCAATAAGCGTTTGTAAGCAGGTCCCTGAGTTACGAATGCAATCCGTGCTTACAAACAGCACGGTCGCATTTAAATTAATGGGGTCCGACTTACGAACACTTCGAGTTACGACCAAGTGTTTGGTCCGTAACTCATTCGTAAGTCGGGGACTACCTGTGTGTAACATATACACCTGTATACAATGAGAAGTAGTGATCTTGATTAGTACATGTGCAAACAGAGAAAGAGCAAAGCAGGTAATAAGAAAAATGTCACATAAATGGGCTTATCCTGCAACACTAATGGGAGTTTTGCCATTAGTGGTATGATCATGCCTTCCCTCCCCCACCCCCGGATAAAATAATAGAATACTAGAAATAGAAGGGACCTTGAGAGGTCATCAAGTCCAGTCCCCTGCTATCACAAGCACCATCTAAATCACAAAGATCAAACACCATCTAAATCATTGCTCTAACCTACTTTTAAATATCTCCCATGCTGGAGATTCCACAACCTCCCTACGCAATTTATTCCAGTGTTTAACCACCCTGATAGTTAGGAAGTTTTACCTAATGTCCAACCAATGCAATAACAAGGAAGGACTTGAGTTTAGGATAATCTTGGCTAAACAAATATTTTTACTAAATTTAATTTCGTGAGGTTTAATTCTATTTCAAATTATAGTATATAACTGTCTGTTTCCTTTTAACTTTAGTGACTCTCAGTGGTTGATACTTATTAAGTATAATTTTATTTGTCTCTGTGGTGACATGTAGTTTCTTCAGACAGTATGATGTGGCAAGAAAGTTTGTATGCTATGTTGCATCAGTGTGAGTCAACAGAACTCATTGTTTTACAGATGAAACAAAAGGTAACCAGAAGTTATATCTCATGGTGAGACATATCATTCATAGACATTATCTCACTGCAATACAGGAGGGAAAATGTGCATTGTCACAGGACCAATGCCTGGTGCAACTACAAATGGCTTATTATTTTAACCCCTCTCTAATGTTCTATTGGGATAATACAAAATACCTCAAACTGAAGGAATTATTGAGATTTAATTTAAAACTGAACACTGGTGGATGTTGTGACAACAATAACAAGAGTTTTCTGACATTCTATTCCTAACCCTAGAGTCCAATGCTATGAGTTGTGTGCATGATGAACTCTGATTGTTTTACATTTTTGCTGCAGTGTTAGAACATCTGAGTTGTTAAAAACAGAGTTAAAACAATCAATTTACTGTAAAATATATCTGTCCTGTAAAACTAATGGATTGAACTTGGCAATCTGTCAACTGAAATCTATGGCAGTTGTGGGTGCCCAGTACATCTCAGGAGCAGACAAATTTTCTCCTGTGTTGCAAAGATATAATATTGGAGAGGTAACCCGAATTACTTCTGGTCACCATTGGTCAGTTTTCCATACAACAGCATGTTATTCAAGAACAACCACAAATCACCTCACCACCACTGTTTCCAATAAAGCCAGCTAACTTAAGGCAATAGGAGTTTGACCCTGAGAGAGCTCGAAGGTTCAGTCACTGTAGGTAACTAGGACTACTTTTTTTGTACTGACTTGTCAGGCCCTTGTACTGTAAATTCAGAGGGGCAGGCACTACATGTGTTTGTAAAGTACCATAAACACTTAACGGTGCTTTCTAAAAACAAAATAAAAAACCTCTTGACAAGCTATAGCAAGTTTTGATAAAGCTATACTTTCATTAAATACCATTACAGTCAAACCTACTAATAAAGAAGAATTATTTTAAAAAGCCATAGAATATTGCAGGTCTGTATATAAGAAAGAAGACACCCAATTATTAGATACTGAACATCATTTTGTGGAAAGAATCACAACACTGGTATGAAAATTAATACCACAAACTTTAAACCAACCATATATGGAAACAAGCTCTTATGCTTTAAAGAGCCCCTAAGACATACTGTAATGAAATTCCATCCACATCCATTACAACTATTCACAGTTCTTGATGCAGGTGTCAATCAGGAAAAAACACAAATAAGAATTTATCTTCCTAAAGACTGAATTTTGAAAAAAGTGATATCGATCTTATCATATGCAAAATCTACTAAATATTTTAGAAACTTTGTTTGTCTGTATGTCTGTCCATCCATCTCTGAGTCAATTAGTTCAAGGACTCCTCCTAAACAGTAAAAGCTAGGACTACCAAGTTTGGTTTGCATCAGCTTCTTATCATAACTCAAAGCAAAGTAAGGATCTGGTTGTGCCAGGACAATGGGATGTTCCTGGAATTAGATTGTTTCTAATAAAATGGAAAGAGAGGAATCTGGCAGGAGGGACAGTTATACACAGAATGACCACAAGGGGACAACAAGGGGCCAGAGATGGGACAGCTACAACTCCATTGAGTCAGCAGGAGGCATATATATAATAGCCAGTAGAAAAACAGGAACAGATTTTTATTAAAAGTTTACCTCCTTTTCCAGCCAAATTTGAAATTTTGACCATAATTACTAAAATTATAAATATTGAAAACTTTCAACCAGTCCCATTCGAAAATTAATAAGACTGAAACCTCCAGGTCCTCATTCTCTTGATCAATTTCCTTCTACTCTAAGTGAAAACAGTTACTTTAAATGTAAGGGATTTAGCAAGTCTTCACTAGACCCACTAAATTGAACCCTGAAATATCAGTGTTGATCCTCCAGTAAGTGGAGACTTGGCCTTATTCTACTTTAATGAAATGTATCCAATTGTTGGATGCTGAAAATATGGCACTCACTCAATAGTTCAACTTTCTTCAACAAAAGTAACGATGACTCTGATTCAGCAACTTTATATGCACATTCACCTAATTTTAAACGTGTTAGCAGCGCACTGAAGCCAATGTAATTCCTCATATGCTTATAGTGAGTTCAGTGCCTAAAAGCACCTCTCTCAAACAGGACCTAACTGAGACTTTTAGAATAGATGTATTACAAGACACAACCTTTTGAAATAGTAGTATCTACAAGCATTCATTCTCTCCCTCTTTCAGCTTTACTCTAGCATAAGGTCATCTTTGTCAAAATTCTGAAGAAATCCTACACCATAAAAATAAGAGTCATAATGGTTCCATTCATATTATCTTGAATCCAAATGATGATGCAGGTCCCTTGGTTTTCTGAAGGATCATAGGTTATGAAGAGTTTGTCTTTTAAAAACATGTTCCCCTACTATAAATGAGGATTCTGATAGCATATTCAGCAAGAGGCATTGTGAGGTGAGCATTTTTTTAAAATGTTCTTGCCTATTTTTAGATTAGCACACAAAATTACTGACTTATTGTGAATAGCTCTTGAATAAATAATGAGTATAGTGACCTATGAAAGGTGCAAATAAGCTAACTGGTTGAGTCAACTCAAAAGAACAATCTATGAAACTTGTGCTAAATTAATTATCTCATTAACCTTGAACATTTTCACCCAACCTTAATAGGGAGGTAAGAAATTAGATGATAGATACACAGGTATGTGTTTGAAAGGATTTCCATCTGGGCATACACATTAGTAAATGCTGCACACATTGAGAAATTTGTAATGGTAATAAGGCAGGAAATTAGGAGACTAAGAATATAGTGAGTGTACCGATTGTAACCTCTGTGTCATGACAGTTCTCAGTTACAGTTGTGACCTTCACCTCTGTCAGTTTTGTGAAGCAGAATAACAGCAAGTGAAAACAAGGGGAGAAAGGAGAAGCGGGTTTGTTTAGTCACATACTCAATGGATATAGCAACACTAGGAAACATGGAAAAATCTTAGTGAAGACAAGGGCATGCTGTAGATTGAATAGATGATACTGTCTCAGATAGGTCACAGGCTCTCCCAAGAAGGGTTACTACTTAACACACTAAAATGCAAACTGCCCTGAATATCCTATGAAATACCCCTTTTCCTAGGGAGGACAAGCAGGCCCAAATCTCTTCCAAGCACAGTACTGAAAGAAAAGAGAGGAGAGCAGGGAAGGTGCGCTGTGCCGTGGTGCCATACTACCACATAGCCTCTGTTGCAGCTGCTGTTGGTTCATGAACACACATGCACAAGAGATGAAGCCCAATGAATCTTCCTAATTATGAAAACCCCACATGGGACAGTTCCCTGCACCCTGACCATCATTTGCAGAACTTTCTGAATTCTGAGCCTTGCAGCCTCTTTATTTTGAGCCAGAGGTTCTGGCCTTTTGTAGATAAAGGAGAAGAAAGGCATTCAGGGTTTGGTTTTGCTAACAAGGTCACAATTCAGATACAGACACAAGTAATGCAGCCAAACCAATTCTACATGTTCGCAAAGCCTCCTATATGATGTCAAGTAGCAGTGGAAAATCTTAAAGGGCATATGATAGTATCACACATCAGCTGCAAATCCCCAAACTCAGGACATTCAGGGGCAGGAAGAGACAACACAGCAGTTCCAATCACCTGTGTATGCCCTCCAAACCTCCCATCCACAAGTGTACACTGTGTGCCACTGTAATCCACACACCTGCTGGGTGTGGTGTACTGTCCCATTAAGTGGTGCCAAGACCACATACAGTGAGAATAATGAGTCTGCTCTACAGCCTTAGCTGACAGCCAGCTGGCTTTTAGATCATGCACTAAGATCCACAGATCCCAAGTTCAATTCTGCCTGTCGGTGTTATATGACAATAACCTTTTCTGCCTAATGGTATCTCCTTAAGGATTCATTAGTACGATGTACCAGCCTTACCACTACTGTATGCCAAACACCACTTAAAGCAGGAAGGAAATATTTTATTTGCACAACTTCCCTTCCACATTCTGTAGCTCAATGGGTCCTGATGATAAAGTTACTGTGGAGATGCTTCACTGCCCCTTCCAGAATATTGTCCATAGAAGCAAAAAACAGATTTCTGTGCCCATTGCTTAGATAAAAGCCAATGTCAGAGTGGAGGCCTTAGTATCAATGATATGAAAGGAATTATATATGGAACTGTCAATAATTGCTTTTCTACTAGCGAAACAGCCACAACCAAATCCTGACTCTCAAATGTATTCATTGCTAACAATTATGCACAAATTTATTTCTTCAAATATTCCTTTGTAGACTGTTTGCAAGGAATATATTGCATTTGAAAGGTGAAATTCAAGTTGCTTTGCTTGTGTATACCACAGTGACATGGTATGCTTGCACTCCCTGGCTGACAGCATACAATGGTTAGAAAGGGATGCAGAAAATGGTTAGAAAGGGATGGGAGAAAATATTCTTCTCCATTTTCACTTCATTTATTAAATGAGTTTGACAGTACTTTGTGCATATGCTGTTTCACTAGTTCTCCAAAATAGAGAGTTCCCTTGTTTGGATTTTCCCCACAGTAACAAAGGGAGAAGCTTTTTTAGAAAAAATTGAAAATATTGCAAACCAAAAGAGCTGATAATGAGATCCAAGGTAAGGGCAGCATCTGAAATTTCCCTGTACTTCAAATAATGCCATCTGTGGAGCAACCATAATGATGTATTTACATTCCTCTTTTGTGTGTGAACATTTTAAGGCTATTCTACAACCTCTGGAAGGGGAATTGCAAAAGATCCATGAACAATTGGTGCTTTAGTTTCAAATGTAACATAAATCCCAATTAGCAATGGTATATTTTCTAAATGAAAGACTGTTTAGAGAAGAAATTATCACTATTTGGTTTAGAAAATTCCATAAGTTAGAATGCTAAATGGAGAAAATGTCGCTAAGTTTTCATCATCATGGTAGTGGAGTACCTTAACAGCATCTAAGTATGCACTATGCATTTCAGATGAAAACTACATTGACTACTATAGGTGGATGTGTGGGTCTTGGTTATATATCTGAATTACCCACACATCTGAAATCTGCAGAATTCAGATAGAAATCTCATGAAAAGGGACTTAAGGTATTTCAGTTGTGGTCAGAATATGGAAATTAAATGATATGTAGGTCCACCGATGGGCAGGGTCAAAGGGAACAACTGTTCAGGGCCCAGCAATTCAAAAGGGCCTGGTGCTCCTGGCTGCTGCCACGGCTTCTGTGAAGCTAGCCCTAGCTCTGCCCCTTCTGTCTGAGGCTCCACCCCTTCTGGGGGCACAGATCTGCCTCCCCCACCTTGCCCAGGGAGCTGACAAATCTGTCGGCCCCACTGATGATTTGTGAAAATGGACACTAAGTGTGCATCTACCCTGCACCATAACTCGAAATAAGATATGCAATTTGAGCTACACAAATTGCATATCTTATTTTGATGCTATTTTGAAATAGCTTATTTCGTCATTTAGCGCGCAAAATTTCAAAATAAAGCACTATTCTGAAACATCTCTTACTTCTTGAAGAAAGAGATTTACAGGGATGTCAGAATAGCAAGTCTGAAATAGCAGGCTTCCTGTGAAGACACGGGATAGCTGTTTTGGGATACTCCAGTATCCCAAAATAGCATCGCAGTGTAGACGTAGTCTGAGTATTAAAAAAATGTTTGAATTTAACTGTGGAAATGGATAAGAATTCTGAAGGAAACTGGGATTTGTTTCCAAACAGGTCTACTCCAGAGATGATTGTAAAAAAACCCCCCAAAATATACCCCTTCTAATTCGCATGTTTCACAGCCATAGGCTTTTCCTGCTAAAGGTTTAACTGCTAGGCTGGGATGGTAACTATTTTAATTCCCTCAGTAAATCCATTCTGATTAATGTGAACACTGTACAATAGTCCATCCATAGTAGAATAATTAAGGAGCATTGAAAACCCAATCACCACTGAGGCAAATAGTTGGAAATTGTTGACCTCACACAGATCATTCCAGTAGGCAATTCTGCACATTCATTACTGTGAAAAACAGAGCCATTAAAAGAGTTTAATTCCCAGCCTTAAAAAGAAAACAACAACAACAAAATACCCTCCACTATCTTTTGTCTATGAAACCTTATTCTTTCATCAGTTAATACATGAAACCTGTTAAGCGAATGGATATATCAATAATGAGTGGATATGTCGGCACACTTAACAGGTTTCACATATTAAACGATGAAACAATAAAGTTAAACAAGTAATAAAAGGAAGGTGGTGTCCCCTAAGACAGGGAAGGTTTCCTTAAAACAACAACAACAACAACAACAACAACAACAACAAAACCTATTAAAAAGTAATTTGCTTCAAGCACTTTGGTCTCAGCTTTGGGGTGCTGCCTAGAACCAGGTGATTACTAAAAAATTATTTCTCTGTGTTTACAAACCTTGCCAGGGTAAATGCTTCCAAGGCTTTTGGAAGCCAGGTCACTAACAGATCTACCTATCATCAGCCTTTTGACCCAAGATGCAGGATGTGGCAAGTACTGGGGTTGCCAGGTGTCCGGTTTTGAACCAGACAGTCCAGTATTTGAGCTTTCTGTTCAGGAAACAAATTGAGAAAATATAAATGTCTGGTATTTTCTAACTAAGATGTAATGTAGATTGTGATGTAATGTCAAGTGTGTCCAGTATTTTTGTTGAAACCATCTGGTAACCCTATGCTTCGAAGTTCTCAGGACCAGTGTTGGTACCAAGGAGAATGTTGGTGTCTGGGGGTATATTTACTCTTCAATTTGACACCAGCAGCTGGCCGCTGACTCTGACTCCATGGTCTCAGGCAAAGGGGCTGTTTAATTGCAGGGTAGACATTCGGGCTCAGATCCTTCCACCTTGCATGGTCCTAGAGTTCAGGACCCAGCCACGAGTTTTTAATTGAAGTGTAGACACAGGCTTGATCTTGCAAGGTGCTGAGCCCTTCAGCCCTGATAACTCAAGAACATACATAACTTTAAGCACATTCGTAGTCCCATTGATTTCAATGGGATGATTAATGTGCCTCATGTTAAACACATACTTATTGCTGTGCTGAGCCCAAGTCCTAATAAGTTTGCTTCATCTTGCTCAGATCCCTAGTGTTATCTTTCTGCGAACATTTGAGAGGTCAGATTCTACTACTGGCACTTGTACCTGCTGAAAGTGAATTTCAACTTCACATAAACTGGTATAAGTGGAGATCAAATTTTCAATTCACACATCTCATTTATATCAGCACTGTTTGCACACTCATCCAATCAGACAAATAAACAGTGCCCTGTGACCGCAGGCCAATCTCAACTAGCCAAAACTGCTCAAATACCAAATGATGAATAGGAAATACTTAATATCCACACAGACCTGTTTGGGACTAAGCTGCAGATGGAAAAATAAGAAAAAGCTTTGAACAGCAAATACATCTGAAGAAATAGCCACCTAAACAAAGATTCTGCTTATGGAATACCAGTAAGAAGAGCTACAATTCTGAGGAAAGACATCTACGGTAATTCACTCAGCTGTAATGCTTTACTCTTAGACATTTACATTATTTACTATTTGCATTCCCTGTTAATAATACTGTCATTCATTGCAAAAAGGGTCATATTTTCTCACACTTCCACTCTTCTCTCTCTCTCTCTCTCTCTCCATATTTTCTCTCACTTCCACTCTTCTCTCTCTGTCTCGCTCTCTCTCTGAAAGAGAGAGAGAGAGAGAAAGAGAAAGTATGAGATCAGCTTCTCATCCCTGGAAGAAGCTGCCTTTTCCACTTATTCAGAATTGGGTTCGGTGTAGGAGAAACGTTCTTGATAGTTATGTTCTGAACTACTAACCACATTCCGGCCACAGTGAATCCACCAACTCCGACAGACTTGTTCACCAGAGTTTGGAACTCCACTGAATACTTCACTAAAGCTCTAATTTTGATATGCTTTTCAAAGGCAGTCACAAAATGAATATCAAAGAATAAGAGTAATCCACATTGGGAAACCTGTCAGAAAATTGTTGGGAAAATAAAGTGAATCAATAGCATGTCAAGAGACTCAAATGGAAAAATATTGAATATTCATTTTCTTGGTTTCAGAGGGGTAGGGATTTAGTAGAACAGGAGCAGCCTGTGGGATTTTAGGCTCTCTTGGAAACATTCAAATAATTTTTTTGTGCTGAGCATTGGTGTCGTATTTAATTAGCTCCTTTAAAACTGTATCTTTACACCAATTGTTAATGCATATGCAGCACATTTAGAGGAACTAATCTGCAGCACATAACAACTGAAATGGGAATTATAAGTAAAGATCTGCAATATCATTTACCTGTCTTTCACTATGTTACCTTGTTGACAAGTATAAAAACTGGCCATGTGTTTGGAAATGCTACTAAGAAACAGTAAATATCAAGAATTATCTTAGTTAAATTTCAGTACTTTAATTAGATTTACAGCATGTAAGATTTATTTGTTTTTTTTCTAATGTGGGTCACATTCCCAGAAATGTGATGTGCTGACACAAGCAAGGAGCTATGTCTGTGCAGTTTGCGACTTAGGCTACAAACATATTTCTTCTATTTGTCAGATGGTTTCAAACATAATCCAACTCAGACCATATTTATGCAATTTAAGAATTTAACCAAACAGAAGCACATTTCTATGTTAATTTATATAAGAAAACAAATGTCAGGCCTTCTATTGCCACAAACGGAAGCAGTAAAGAAGACATTTTTAAATAACAGCCCCACAATGTGTCACTCATGAAGCAAGGAAAAAAGGAATCGATTGTCCCTATTGCTTATTTATTTTTGCCTATAACTATATAAATATATTCAGGCAGTCTTAGCAATCCATTCATACAGAGAGGTATGAAATTCCTAAAACTGAATTCAAAGCTCTGCCATCCAACTGACCTGTGGATCACCTTTATGTTACTTTTTTAAGTTTAGTGATTGCTTGCGCGCACGCACACACACACACACACACACACAAAAAATCTAGGTGTAAAAATTCAGCCTTTCAGGCACAAAGTACGACTGATGCAAAATAAAGGGAAATACTTATATAAAGAATTAGAAAAACTTTAGAATGTTAGTAAAGTCCAAGATATAGAGTAAGAATATTTTTACACCCTCACATAACAAAATAGGGCAAGAATTTCACAAGTGAAATTTGTGATTTTGGATGCTTAACATGTGATTCATTAAAAAATATTGTCAATGCCAAGCATTCATATATCATGAGTCAGGCCTCAAAATGAGATTGGGTTAAAAATCAATAAATACATTTGGGGTTTCTTTTCTTTGTTTCTGAGCCTCTGGGATACACTTGGATTGTGCTTTCCAGATCTTCCTCTATGCTTTTCCTGATTGCTCATGTACTTTTTTAAAAGTAAAAGCTAAGATTCTCACATAAATCACTTGACTTCAGGAACCAGGGAGGGTGGGTTTAAAAAAAACACCCAATATTACAAGAATTGGGATTAAAATGAAAAGAGAAGACAACACTGCCATTCAAGAGGGCAAATTCTGCAGGTTGTGTGCTGAACCCTTTTTGAGTGTCCGCCGACAGGAAAGTAGTCTCAGGCTGCGCACTCAAACACAGGGCAGTCAAAAATAATTGAGTGACTTAGGAAAATCTCAGCCATAAAGAAACAGATATTAAGAAAATATCATACTGCCTCTATATATATCTGTGGTATGCCCACATCTTGAATACTGCATGAAGAGGTGGCTGCCTACTGAAATTGGAAAAGGTTCAGAAAAGGGCAACCAAAATGATTAGTGGTCTGGAATGGCTGCTCTCTGAGGAGATTGGGTCTAGACTATGGGGGTTTTCCGCCATGTCCAGGGAACGCATTTGCTCTTCCACTTTTTTTTTGTAGACCTAGCCTGGGACTTTTCAGCAGTGGTAAGATATGACTAAGGAGAGATATGCTAAAGGTCTACAAAAAACCATAACTGGTGTAAAGAAAATAAGCAAGGAAGTGTTATTTACTCCTTCTCATAACACAAGAACTAAGGAGTCACCAAATTAAATTAATTGGTAGCAAACAAAAACAAACAAAAGGAAGTATTTTTTCACAGAATGCATAATCAACCTGTGGAACTCTTTGCCAGACAAAGGATGTTGTGAAGGTTCAAAAAGAGCTAGATAAGTTCAGGGAGAAGTCCATCAATGGCTATTAACAAGGGCAGGGATGGTATCTCCAGCCTCTGTTTGTCAGAAGCTGAGAATGGGCGACAGGGGATGGATCACTTGATGATTACTTGCTCTGTTCATTCCCTCTGGGGCATTTGGGATTGACCACTCTCAGAAGACAGAATACCTGGCTAGAGGGACCTTTAGTCTGACCCAGTGTGGCTGTTTTTATGTTCTTAATCAATTCTGCACACGCACAAGCATTTTAAGATTTTCCAAGCACCTCTTCTGCATATACAATTATAGAACTATTATGTAACAATTTAAAAAATTAAATATTTTTGATAGCATGGGGGAAATACTTCACCTTTCACTTAGTAAGCAGCAAAACTCTCTCACCATTCTTAAATAACAGCAGAAATAATACAATAAAAAAGCACAATTTAATTTGGTTTTTAGAATGGTTCCTTGACTTGTCTAGATGATTAGCTTTCACAGAGATGGTGAAATCACTAATGTACTTTTTTTTTTCAAAAGGAAAGAGAGACCTGTAAATACCAAACATTTGCTCTTTGGAGCATAACAAGAAGAAAAGATGACCAAGTTCCTAAATGATATTAAGACTGGAGTATTGTCCAGGTAATAGCTTGTTAACACTGGATCCCTTTTATTTAAGAGAGTTTGCATCTATTACCGAGAGAGAGAGAGAGAGAGATAGTATGTCCGTCCGTCCATCCTTACTTACTTATAAGTATTTTGTCTGGCGTCTTATTACTGAAAAAAATCACAGAATGTTTGCTAATTTGCATTATTGCTGCTGGTTCTAATGGTGCACCTCTATTTTGGTGTGTTCAAGACCACACTCAAGCTTAAATTTATCTCTACTTAGGAGAGCACTTAATAGCATACTTAACTTTAAACACATGCTTAAGAGCCCCTGAGTTTCTGAATCAGAGTCTTTATGGACAAGGAATCTCTCCCAAGACAAGAATATTTCAGAAGAGAAAAGGGGTCTCTCTTAGGCTATATCTAAACTACATCCCTATGTCGAAAGAGGGATGTAAATTAGGCAAATCGAAAGTGCAAATGAAGAGGAGATTTAAATATCCCGTGCTTCATTTGCATAATCACATCACCGTAATTTTTTGAAAAAGGGTATTTCGAAAGTGAAAACGCTGTCTAGACGTGGTTCTTTCGGAAAAAAAGCTTTTTCGAAAGATCCCGTACAGCCCTGGAGCTGAGCAATGAGTATTGGGACTAATTGAGACACTGATGTTCTGGGCTGGCCAGAGAGCCAGTAAAACAATTATATCTGTTTCAGGAAAACTTTGCAAGCCTATCTGGCATTAGTACCTCTAAGTGTCGGCATTCAGCAGCAGCTCCAAAATTAATCACTCATGAATTGGCTTAAAAATATGAGATTTTAAAATGATAATTTGAGGACTTTTTGCCTAGCTTCTGGTCCTTTAGAGGTCACTTAAGTTATGTTTTCAAGCTTTCCTCTACAACTGTGAAAGTTAAGAATTTTCTTAAAAAAGGGGAAAAAAAGAAAAGCAAGAAAACTGATATTTTACACAAACCACAGGACTCCAAGAACAGAAAGGTTAAACAAAAATCACCAAATATGTTAAAATTCAAGGGTCGATGGCAACTTTGGAGTGCACAGTTTTTTCATAAAAACCAGCAGGATTCTAACTTTATGTGAAAACAGTGTGCAAAGGAAATTCCCTAACAAAATACTTTGTTTAGTTACAGTCCAGTTGGCATCATGGAGGTCAAGAACACATTTGGTAAATGCCTTGAACATTGAAATCATGGAAATCACATGCTCAGGTTACACAAACAACTCTCACAACAGAAACATTCTCTGTGTCCATCAGCTGAACAACCCTAAGTGTGCTTCTATAAATTAAAATAATAACTACAAAATGCCCACCCAGCGGTTTCCATTTGACACATGGCTTTTTCTCAGAACAATTTGTAAACGTGTTGTTTATACAAATGTTACAACAATGGAATCCACAGAACCAAAGATACATCAGTAATTCAAACTATGTATCACTTATTCTCATCTGTGTCAGGATTCTCTATAGCAGTGTTTTTTAACCCTTGGGATCTAACAGACTATGTCTAAAATTTTCAAAGGGGTATGTACCTCCATTCAAAATTTTTTTTAAAAAAGGATGGTGGACAATATTTCTATTTAGTGGTCTGTGGCATGAATTGGGGCATAAAGGTTGGAATCAGAATTGTTCACGGTTTGTGATTTCAATAATTTTTAATGTTTGCAGGTGTTTGCAGTGTTTGCACAGAGATGCATTTAACGGTACGTCTCCACATGAACTACTACTGAATGACACGAATGGTAATTTAAAGGTTTGTTGTTTTGGAATCAGCGATAAATGTTGGCAATATACTATATTTTATCATGTTGATCTGTTATGCTACTGTTATACTATCATTGTGTCAAACTGCTCTGCAAGCATTAAATAATTATTTTTCCTAACAGCCCTGAGAGGTAAGCAAGAGTTATTGTCCCCATTTTCTGATCTATGTATCCATATAAAGTAATTTTAAATGACATATTATCTATGGTAGTCTTAGTGTCTTACAGATGGGGAAACTGAGGCAAGGAGCGTGCCTGAAGCCAAATATCAAGTTAGTCATAGAGATGTGAGATTAGAACATAGGCGTTCCCAATCACCAAATCAGCACAAAAGAGGTTAGAACCCAGAGCTCCTTAACTCCCATTCTTGTGTACAATGCACTGGAAACAGTATGGTCTCGCTCAGGTTATAAATGATGTATCATTGTGGCAAATGAATCCACCTACAGACATACAACATCCTCTCATCTTAACATGTTCAGTTCCTTGAGTTCTGTCAAACATGCAATCTAAAAGCAATACTTATACCAGAGCTGCCAAGATTCACACTGCCCCATGTGACATTTTATCCAATGGTTCAAGTAGATAATTAGCATATTTAAACATAACTTCACGTTAAAAAAGGGTGTGTGTGTTCAGTGTTGTTTAAGGCATTGACTTATTTGATAGCCCTCATGAGGCAAAGCAGGGAAACCCACATACCCAGTCCCTGCCTGAATACACCCCACCTGAGTACAAAGGCGGGAGGATACCTAAGTATAACAAGACTAATTACATTTTGAAGTCTAAGACACAGAGGGTACCGGGGGTAATTTAGGGCTTGGGGGTCATTTTTCTTCCTTTAGACCCTCTCACCCTGAGTTCCTGTCTCACATCCCTCCATCTTCCTGCCTCTTATTTGCAGAGGTCCTTTCCTATTTTGCAGCTGGGGAACAGGTTCTGCTGATGTACCATATGCAATAGCCACCTCTAATGGCTAACAGGCAGAACTTGAACTCTGTCTTGACTACAGCCAAAACAGGGTACAGGAATGTGTGAGAGCACCGCCATGTGAGAAACATGAACCTTGGCAGCTCTGTTACCGTAACTAAGGCTATAACCAAAGTCAGTAACCAAACTATCAGATTTCACACATGGCTCTCTCTCCAACTTCCAACATCAGAGAGTAAATAAGCATGTATTTAGAGACCGATCCCTGCACGGACTGAGCACTTGAGGTCATTATTCCACTATCTATAGTATAGATATAGATATATTAGAGTGCATCTGTCTGTGAGTCCATTTGTTCAAGAAGTCCTTCTAAACTGTAAGAGCTAGGGCCACCAAATTTGGTTTGCAGCCTCCTCTGATCATAACTTAAAGCAGTGGTCTCCAACCCTTTTACACCGAAGATCACTTTTAAAATCTCAGAACAAGCGAAGATCTACTGCCCCGCCCCTTCCTTGAAGCCCCGCTCCTTCCTTGAAGCTCCGCCCCTTTCTATTCTCTTCCTGTCCATTACTTGCTATCCCCAGCCCTTACTTACACACTCTGATAAACACTTTATTTTTAAATTATGCGATATATAAAATTAAAATCATGTGTTTATAGTTATGAAATAAATGGTCTGTTTTTTATTCATGCAATTTAAATCTAAAATGAAGCATTTATAATTATACATTTTGTGGGGACAGAGTTCTGCAGCTGGGGGCAGGGGAGAGGGATCAGGGTGCTGGGAGGGCAGAGGACAGGGTTCTGCAGCAGGGGACAGGGTGCCAGTGGGGACAGAATTCAGGGAGTGGGGATGGGAATGGGGGCAGGGGAGTGGGGACAGAGTTCGGGGAGTGAGGACGGGAATGGGGACAGAGTTCTGTAGCTGGGGACAGGGGAGTGGAGTCTGGGGAGCGGAGACAGGGTGCCAGTGGCAGCAGAGTCACCTGCATCTGCCTCCTCCCAGGATTCTCTCTCCCTCCCCCCCCCCCCCCGGGAAGCCAGCACATGCCTCTCTGGGCCCCCCGCAGTGCAGGGAAACCCCTGTGCCCAACTCACCCCTCCGGTGCCAGCGGCGCAGGGAAGCCTCCACACTCCTCCTCTAGGGCCAACGCCCTCTCCCCCAGCACGCAACAGAGCTGTGGGAGGGGGAGCAGCCCGCGCACTTCCGGAACCCCCGGAAGTGATGCGGGCTTCAGAGAGGACTTCCGTCCACCCCGCGGGAAGCCGGCACTACACTAGAGGTAGGTAGTGGGGCTTCTTGGGGGTGGGAGGAAAATGGGGGGCGGGGTTGCCTGAACGCCTCGCGATCGACTGGTCGAGGCCTCGCAATCGACCAGTCAATCGCGATCGACGGGTTAGTGACTACGGACTTAAAGCAAGATCAGGGTTTGATTGTGGCAGGACAACCGGAAGCAAAGGGAGGAGCTGCTGTTTGGTTGGAATTTGATACTGAGAGTGGCCAGTGGGGGCAGCGAGCCTGCAGGGGAGAGCTATCCTGCACAGTGATCACTGGGGGTAGCTGTACCAACAAGGGAGTGGCCAGCAGGGCTGGGTCTCCACCAGCTTGCCTGCAGCACACCATGTATGTAGCCCCTTGCCCCAAACCCTTCCCCCTCCTCGCTGGCCCTTGGCCACAGCGCCGGAAGGGGTCAAAAAGGCCCGTAGTGGCTGGGAAGCTAAGACAACAGAAAACACCCATTCTGGATAGGACCCCTCCCACCCCAAGCTCCTCCTCACCTCCTACCCTCACTCTCGCATATATACCCTGGCCCCAGGCTCCATCATTTCCCCTCCTTCCCCCCCCCCCACGTATCCCCAAGGCCCTGTCCTGAGTCTTGATTCCCATACCACCCTCCACCTGACCTGAAGGATCCAGGCAACACCGGGTAAGTCTTCTAGTCATACATATGTCCACTGGAATCCAAAGGACTATTTCAGAGGGGAAGGTGAGTTGCATTAGAACCACAATGTTATAATGAAAAGTATCTTCCCATTAAGGGCATCTTGAAGTTTACCCTCTATTAAGTTATACTCTCAGAATAGTGAGCTCACTTTCCTTTTGAAACCTGCTTTTTCCTTCCCAATAAGATCCAGTTTGTCTCCCACAACGTATGTATTAACACCCAATAAAGAGGAAGTCCACAAGTCTATAGCATCTCCTTTGGTAACATATCCACTTAAATAACTAAAGACTTCTCTGGTGCTTTCCTTTTTATGTTTTCTGTCATATTTCACACACATTTCACACTTCGCTTTATTAAGCAATTTTAAAATATTAGCAACAGCAAGTTTTTTTATGCAGAATATGTCACTACAGAAATACTCACTCTCCTAGCAACCACAAGCAGAGGAGATATCTCTTCACAGCTTTTGTAAAAGCTTGGGTTTGTTTGTTTTGACCAATTTGCCAACAGAAATAAAACCATGATTATCTGTTTTAGAAGCACAAATGAACATACATGATGCCAAATACTGGGATCCATAGTTAGTTTTCACTCTGTCCTGAGTAGCTACTAAATACTCAGCAATGCCTTACCTCACAAACAGCCCTGTTGAAAACAATGGGCTACTGATGAGTAAAATAACATTCGGTATCAGCAAGGGTGGCATTATCTGGCTCTGAGCATGGACTTCAGAAATTAAGTCCCTCCTTAAAAAAACCCACCAAATTCCTTCTGCTACCTCTATGTGTAATCGTATATTTTTAGTGAAAAGGGAGGGCAAGTCTAGCTGAAGGGGTCAGGGACAAGTGGAAGAATGGACATCAGGACTACAGACTTTCTGAACCAATAGGTTGGCTATTGGTATCTCACTTAACTAAATCCCTGAGGCTCACACCCCTCTTCTGGAAGTTCAGGTGAGATCTGGATAATTAAGTCTCTGCTCTAGTATGGAGTGGGTAACCTCGAAAAAAATAAGAGCTAAGTTATGCCTTTATGCTTGATTTTCAGAGGTGATGAGCACCTACAACTTCAATGGAAACTATACAGCACCCAGTACATCGGAAAATCTGACTTCTATAAGCAGGAGTATTGTGCAAGTGGAGGTGCATCAGATACATCAAACCAGGAGGCACCATGACTCTGAGACATCTCTGAGCTACAGCTCCTCTGGTGTTTTCTTCTTGCTCCAGAATAGGGGATAATTCTGAACTAGCTGTTTACAGATTGCAGCATACACTTCTCCAGTCATGTCCTTTCAGCTCTACTGCCTTCTGTGTATGGTTTCCACCTCTCCTTGCCAGGTCCCCATCCTCTCATTTGTGGCTGCAAGCATCCGCTGCCACACAGTCCCCATTCTCTCCTTACACCCAGAGACCTGGCTACATCCTGGTCTACATAGCTGGGCAGCATAGGGGCTTACTTGCATGTGTAGCCATATCAGATTCTGCCACAACCAAGCCTAGAAGAATGCAACTGATTCCCATTATAAAGCCTTACATTTGTCCCCTGCATGGAAAACCGGTTGGGCCTGAACACTGTTAGATATAAATGGACAGCAAAAGGGAACAGGTCTGCAAAGTTTAATGGAAATTCAGCAAGTGGTTGGTTAGTTACAAACATAGTTCATACATATTTTTCAGGTAACAGGCTGTCTAAAGTCAGAAATCTGGGCATGTACAGATCTAAGGTTTTGATCCAGGCCCATCTCTAACATGCATTTGACTTGAAAATACAAGAATGACAAATTTTTTACAACCTTCTAAAAATCATATTTGTAAATGTATCTTAAACAGTAGTTATTCTAAGTTATGACTGCACTCTGAACAACTAGAAAAGGCAAAAGTTATTTAAAAGTATGTATTTGCTCTTAATTTGATTGCCATTTAACATTACAATCAAGAATTTACTTTTTAATAAACACATACTTGAGCTGGTAACAGTAAAAGCATCATTCAAATATCATTTCCTGCTCTAAATTTTACCCATATTAACAGACTTAGCAAAGCATCAACCACAAACATGTTGGTGATAGAAATTTCCTAATGCAAGCAGTCTTTATAGATTTCTGCTATTTCAACGCAAGTCTCCAAGGACCATTTGAATCCATATTAATTTCCTTTCTGGCAGTTATGCGGCTGAGTATGAACTGCACTATTTCACTTTTAATCTGTCAGTAATTTAGTAATGTGTAAACTAATTATGCACAGATATTAATGTAATCGGTTTGGGGAGCTATAAAATCAATGTGTTTTTACAGACTACATTAAGGAGAATTGTGTTATTATAATAATATGTCAATTGCTGATAAGGTTATGGAATTAAAAAGTGGATGTCATCCACATGTCAATACACACGTATTCACCCAGCCACTCAATGATGCATTCTTAGAACTTTCCAACAGTACAGCCTGTATATCTCAGTAACATTAAAACGAATTCCTCCAAAAAGAACTATGCTGCTTCTATTTAAGGCTAGCATTTATCTGTCACATCACATTTACTACATGCAACTAGCAATGAACTGTCTGGCAATAACTTATCTGCAAATAGCCCCCAAATATCCAATAGATAAAGTGCATGGAAATACAGGAGTTCGACTGGATGCCCAAGTCCTCAACAACAAATTATTCATGAAATAGATCATAGCATCACACAAACGACCTTTTAAACTATTCCATGTCAGAGTACCACATTTTGGGGGTAGTAAATATTGCCATGGACAAAACAGAGTGGATGAGGGGATGTGCTAACAAACAAAGGACCCAGTTTTTTCCCCAGGCACCTACCTACAGCTCACAGTGGAATGTGAATTATATGCTGTTGCACCCACATAATGGAGCCTCCAAATACTTTTATAATCTCACCTATTTTACATTTCCAGTAATTAAGAATTGATACATTTCTCCAGTTGTTTCCTCTGTAGATAATCTCAGACAAGTTCCTTAAACCTGCAGCCCCATTAATTCAGCTAAAGAAGTTCTGAGAAATGCCAGGAAATTTGCACTGCACAGGTACAGAACCAGCATAACTGGGTTTCATTCCCACCCCTTCATACTAGAGCATCCACTACAGAGAGAACATTGTGCAAGTTCCCACACCCCAGCTATTCCCTGCCTGCCAGCACACCTAGAGAGCCTATGCCAGCAAAGGCTCTAGTTTGGGCAGCCACAGATGTAGGAGGATTTGGTCGTAGCATTGGACTCTGGCCTGACACAAGACTAAATCAGGGCCTCAACATGTAACCTGGAGCTTCAAAATCATTTTTTAAAAAGTCTTGGAAGGTTTAAAGAAGTATGCTTAAGCATTAGAAAGTGCTTGCCTTAGCCACTTTTGTCCAATACTTTATGTTCATTAGAATTTATCAGTCCTTTGAAATGCAATTACTTTTTGTTCTCATGCCAATTACCTAAAATAACCACCGAAATAATTATAAAACAACCAACACAGCCATTGTTGTGACATGAATTAGAAGCAATCAGAGCACTCTACCTGCATATATGTCAATGTTCAGAGAATTCCCCAAGATTAGCCAAATCAGGCAATTTTTATGCAGGATTTTTTTAAAGACCCTATTTTTCCGGAACAATGAGATCTGAAAAAAAGAATTAATCAGCATCATCTTTGCCAAAAAAGAGAAGTTAGAACCTACTAAACTATGAGCAACACTGTAAGAAGGCCTCTTAGAAGCTAACAAAGTGCAGTGATATCAGAGAATCTTGGAATACCATACAAACATTAAGTCAGACCACCATGGGTTGTTTATCATCAAGGTAAGCAGTCAGAACTGAACAAGCTGCTGCAGCAAAGGGCAGACTTCCCTCTGCATCTGTGCTGAATCTAAGCCCCAAACATGTTTTCAGAAAGTAGGATGCTGATTAAGTGCAGTATTTTGCATGAGATACAAAACCAAGGTCCCAACCATTTAGAGTCACTGATGACCCTGCAGCTCTTTTTATATATTGCTGGTGTCATGCCCAAATTACTGGCTCAGGTATCCACATCTGCCTAGCTAAACTCCCCCAGCAGAGTCAAGTGGATGGTTTAATACTCCTCACTTCTTACACTATTATATTACGTTCAAAACCTCTGTGGTCCAGGACTCTCTGGTCCAGCAACATCTGTGGTCCAGCAGGTTGCCAGTAGCTGGGAACAGAGCCAACCAGCAGGGCAGTGGAGCCCGCAGGGCATCAGAGCCCATAGCCAGCAGGGCAGGGAAGCCAGCGGGGCCCCTAGAGCCCATGGGGCCCACAGCCAGCAGGGCTGCGAGGCCAGTAGGGCTGCTGGAGCTTGCATGGCCATGGGGCTGGCAAAGCTGCTGGAACTCCTGGGGCTTGCGGGGCCGCAGAAGTTCATGGGACTGTAGAGCCCCCAGGGGGCGCAGGGGCAGCAGTGCCAGGTGGCTGAGGAAGAAGAACACAACAGGGAGTCTGCTCCCCCCCTCCCTGACCTCTCCTGGTCCAGCAAACTTCCTTGTCCGGGACTGGTCAGGTCTCAAGGTTGCCAGACCAGGGAGGTCCAACCTGTATTATGCACTTCTGAACAGATTCTACATTCCACACCAGATATGTCTGTATTTCAACTGCCAGCAAAGTAATTCCTGTATGCCCCTGACTTATTACAAAAGGATGTTGCTGTAAGACCTAATCAATAATGCATGCAAATTAGCTTCAGAATTTCAAATGAAAAAGGTGCCATATATTAGCAACTGCAAGTTTTCATTAGCCCAACCACAGTCCTCTGAGATAAGGAATGAGGCACGTAACAGATAAGAACAGTAGAGCTAGCAATAGAGCCCAAGAGTCCTGGATGTCAGTCTTCTGCTTTAACCAATAGATCACGCTCATTTGTCACATTATTTGCCTGCATATAGGCTTTAGAGGCTCATAATCTCTCTGGCCCCATTACTCATTAGTAGTTCATACTTTAACTTATGACATTGTTTAATGGTCACTTTTATAGAAACAGTATGCATCACATTAAAGTAACCTGGAGGCTGGATCTGTTCTTACATGTTTTTGGACTTGTTTTCGGAGAGAACTTTTGAAGTGGACTCTGACATTATGGAATGCAATTATTCTGAGCTTCGGACATTTCCTACAGTAGTAGTAGTATAACACATTAGCAGCGCATGTGTGGAACATCCTTAGCATATACTCCAAAAAGCCACTCCACATTTTTCCACTTTCCCAGGTAGTTACAACTGGAATGGGAAGGAAATGGTGGCATATATAACAACATTTAGATGAGATATTTATATACAATGTACAAAGCACGATGCACAGAATTACAGTCCAATATTTAGTAGCCCTCAAACTTTAACATTGCAAACTCCTATTTTGAATTAAAGTTCAATAAAAATACATTTCTCTAGCAAATTTTGAGCAGTCAGAACATTTTCAGAGAGCTCTCTCTTTTCATCAAATATACCATATGGCCCTCAGTCCACCTTCTCATCTCCTGCCATCAGCAAGAGCAGTATATGGCCTATAATACCAGACGAGGAAAGGAAACCCTATAGTAGTCACTGAGAGGCTCATTATTTAAATGCCCTTCCTGGTAATGCTCTTCTAGTAAAAGTATTCAAGCATCGTAGTCAATTCAGGTTGGTATCTGTGTCTCTCCGTGAAGAAAGGCTCTTCCAGTACAGGAAGCAGAGATGAAAAGAAGGCTATCAAAATAAGAGCAGTATATTGCAAAATAACAGTAAGTTGTGTTCTGTAAAAAAAACCCCTGCACTCACTCATTAGTGAGCACAGGAGCAAAACCATGCCTTGCCCTGCACAGTATGCCACCCAGCCTGGGGAAGGCAGGGAACCTCTCCCCTCTTAAGTGTTCCTAGGCAAAAGCCAGACCAAAGGTTGAGCAAGAAGCTTCAACCAACACACACACCTGGGGGCATCTGATGCAGCTAACAGAGGGGCCACAGCCAGGCCAATAATATGTGTGACCAAGTACACCCCATCCATGCACGCTAACTGGCATTGAGAAGCAGCTGCTGAAGAAGTTATGCTTCACCTTTCCATCATAACAGCTAGGCATCCACCCTGTTGTGATACTGACCAGCAGCCCAAATACATGCTTAAGAGAGGAGAAACCAGATGCAGGGCTTTTCCCCCACCTTCCTAGAGAAATAGACACGCAGGGCTTTTACCTTATGGGACTGTTGCTCTTCAGCTCTAGGCAAACAAGCAACACCAGCTTCCCCATGGAAGGCACCATTTTAGAATGGCAATTTCTGGGAGGGCCACTAATTTATGGCCTCCCACAGTATCACTTGCTGGCAGAAGAGGAGCACTGCAGCCTCCCATTAAGATGAAGGGCAGGCTGCAAATGCTACAGTGTGATTTTCTTTTTCCTCTCCCTTGTTTTTATTTCCTCTCCCTTTTTGTCAATGCTGGTGGTTGGTGTTGGCAATCCACTGATCCCTTTCTTAATGTTTAAAACAAAATAATACAAAGCAGCTGTAGAATAAAACATAATGGAGTTATGTGACTGTATCAAGCCAAAAAAAATGGCCTCGTTATCAGATAACTATAAAACTCATCTACCTCCTCTCTCCTTCCATCCTCCCCTCAAAGGTCAGGGACAGTAGGTAGAAGGCATGAATATGCCAATCAGCTTTTGCCTTTAAAACACTTATTTCCTGATTACAGGGGGGAACTATTCTGATCTTGGATACTACTGTGCATGGGGTACTGGTTAGCAAATGCTCACATTTTACTAGCAGTTTCTGTGGCTCAAGACAAGGAGTTAGTTTGGGTGACAGCTCTACAAGGACCATCATACATAGGCATCAAGGCAGGTAAGGGGTAATTTATTACAAGAACTAATTCATCATGATTCTGTTCATTTTAAATGGAACTTTATATGTAATAAACAGAAGTTTTAATTTAATGTCATCCTGGCTGGACAGTCTCTCTTTCTCACACTGTTATAAGCTTCAAGAACCTATATGATTCCACAGTCCATGGTTCCAACTCCACAGCTTAAATGTGACCCTAAGGCAGGTAGAATGGCTCATGACAGCTTTTCTTGGCCGCTTCAGTTTCTTCCCTGCCCATCCCACTCAAGAGCTCGAAGGGCAAAAAATAGAAATTACCCTTCTGGAAGAGCATTGTTCAAAGAGACAGCATACACCTACATTACTGAAACCTAGACGTTTTCCGGATGTGGAAAGTTAGCAGAATACACCTGCCAAAAGTCCACGTAGGGAGGAAAGTAAAACAGAAAAAGACTACCAGGAAGCTACAAGCATGTGTAAATTGAAGGAGGCAACTCTCTACTTCATCTTTAACATTTGTACCCTTTCTTCTGGCTCCTTATGCCAGTTTAGGTTCCCTGACACTTATACATCAGTAAATGGAGGCAAGTGTGTCCCAGTCTGCACCACCTTACACATGGTGCAGACTGGGACACACTTGGTCCCAGTCTGCCCACCAAAACAAAAGATAGCTTTTGTATAAGCTTCTTTGCGAGCAGTTTGTTTTCCCATGTACTGTAAATCTCCTTGGAAAATACATAATTAAAAAAGTGACGTGCTTGGAAAATCCTATTCAATCTTATTCCAAGGCAAAAGCCCTCTTGCACACCCCACCTCCTTTAAAAATCTTGGCATGTGCTGTCCCTGCACTGCTATGAGTGCTCAGATTGACCAGCTAATCAGGCCAGGACTGTGTCCCTTTATTTTTATAATTCCATTTTTAGGAGTAGAGCATTTGGTTTATTGCATGAAGGTATTTTTTTATAGTCTCAAGTACTAGTGCTCTTTAGGACACAGGGAACATCACAGTGCATTTAATTTACACAGGCAATGTTAGTACTATTTAATGGCATGTAAACATTTTATAAGGTAAGATCAAATAACAGGAGATTTTTTTAATATACTTCAGCAAAAAGGCTCACAAATAGATTTTCGTTCTACTTTATTGGACCAATCTCTGTTATTGAATCAGAAGCAAATCGGGTTTTAAAAGGTGTTAAGAGTTTTCAGTATGTTTTGTGACACTGTGAGGAATCAGAAAACATACATAAAACAACCAATGTGTGAATTAATTCCAGAACAAGCGTAACAAGTCCCCAAATCAAATGGAATTATCTGTATTTTGATCCTTTAATTAGTATAGACTCCATGTATTTCTTTCTTTTTTATGCCTTTCTGGCACCATAATTTACATACAAACATAATCAGAAACCTTAAAAAAATTACTTATCAGTATTGTTTATTTCCATTGTAACATCTCCTAAAAACCCTTCTATGGCTACATCTACGCTGCACAGTTATTTAGGAATACCCTATTCCGGAATAATTATTCCAGAAATAGTTTATTTTGAAATAGAATATCTATACTGCAGGGAAGCCTCAAAATTAGTCCGAGGCAGGCTTCCCTAATGTAAACGTGCTATCTCGATTTAGAGCCCCAGGAGGAATAACTAAGAATAGCCCTGATGAGCAGCTATTTTAAAATAGTAGAAGTGAAGCGTCTACACACACCTTATTTCGAAATAGCTATTTTGGAATAGGCATTATTCTTCGTTGAATGAGGTTTACAGAAGTCGGAATAAGCCATGTGTTATTTTGAAATTATTTCAAAATAACAGAATTGCTGTGTATATGCTCACATAGTTATTTTGGAATAACGGTCGTTATTCCAAAATAACTTTGCTATGTAAATACACACTTTGAGATTGAAGCTATGCTGGGCTAGATATATAGGAAAATGATCCCTGTCCTGGAAAACTTACAAGATAGAAGAAGGCAGTATCATTATTCCAGTGTTACAGAAGAGTCTGTGGTACTTAATGCAGATCTCCCAAATTCCAGTACAGTGCCTTAACTACAAACTGTTCTTTCTCCCTAGAAGCGTGCATATGTTAGAGAAAAAAATAGGTGTGAATTTAGTGCATAGGCAGCCTGGAAGGCCCAGAGACTATATTTTCTCCTCTGCTGACTATGCACTAGAGGAGGCAGAGGTGATTAGAGCTCCAGTCTAGTTCTTATCTATCCTGGCTTCTCAGGAGCAGGGGAAGATTTTCCATGTCTTTTTGCCTCCATGAAGCATGAGAAGAAAATCTCTAGCTTTCTCAATGAGGAAGAGTAAGGCAAGTTCCAGCCCCAAACCCTCCCCACATGGAGAGGGGACAAAATTGCTTGAAGGCCTTTAAAAAGGAAGTGAAAATTATGGTTATAGCAACACCATGGCCTCCTTGGTGTATGTGGTTGGTAGTGGAGGATGTTTTCAATTGTTGCGCTATAGTGACCTGTTTAATTAAATGACTGTCGGGAAGTATTCGGTTAAGAAAAATGTGATGATCTGGACACTGAAAAAAAAGCAAAATAAAATAATTATATTAACACTTGTTTGGTTTAAGCAGATTTTTAGGCATATTGTTTAAGTAAAGATGCTGTGAATACAATTGTTGAATTTTAAGTTTATGATGTGATTAACTGCATTGTAATGAATTATCTAATTGTAGATGATGCCTTGTGCCATTTCAAATGTGAACTCTCACGAGCTCATCTATATTTTCCTCTCAATGCATTCAATGAGCATACAAGGACCCACTCATTTCCCAATACACACTCAATTTAGATTTTTACTAATCTTAAACATTATTTTTAAGAATAAATATTAGGGTAACATTAAGCCATTTCAGAATGTCAGGGGTAATTTGATTTTCTTCCTAGCATTTGTTATAAACACTAATAGTAATCTCTTTTTCCCTTGGATTTAATTTTATACAACAATTCATGGATGGTCTGTTCCTTTCCTGCCTCTTCCATTTTTTAAGATTTGTATGTCCTGACAAACTATCTTTTCAGAGGTCTTAAGGTCAGCAGAACAAAGCATTTAAATCTCTTTCATTCCGTATTCCCACTGAGCAATCATCCCATATAAAGCATTATTCAAATAGAAAGTGCTACATAATTGATAACTGAATATTTACTTTGTTCTTCTAGTGATAAAAAATGGTGTAAACAGACTTAAATAGTATCTGCTCTCTGTCAGATGCACAAAATGCAGTGTTTGGGTCGACACAAAGTGGGGCATACATGTAAAGCAATATCATAATGCTGAACTGTATTTTCACATGATACATGATTTCTGATTAGGAACGAACAAGGGTTTTATTACTCATTTGTCCGTTAATACCCTCAGACCCATTGTGAACTTTGCTGAAATATAGTACTGCCACGAGAAAATATGATATTTACAGGAGTGATGGTAGAGCCCTGGACAAGGTATATTACTGTTGTAAATTAATCACTAAAAAAACCACTGTCAGCCAGAAATGACATTAACGAGGTGGATGTCATAGTTGCACGGAGCTTATACATTTCTTCCATCTTCACCTTCAGTAGGTATTATAAAAGTTAAGGGGGGAAACCATTAGTACGTGTTATAAGTGTGAACATATTTTGATGGTCAAGGTCCCCAAATCCCTATCAGCGTTTTATTTTAGAAAATATCTGTATTTGAGTCTCAGAGAGGAAGTGAAGAATTTCACACATAGCAATACAACATTTGGCCCTCAGTTCAGGCCTTTCACTTTGTGATGGATAGGAGGAGTGCTGGCCAGCACCCATTGACTAAAGGGTTAAACTCAGGTAGCTAGTGCGGGTGTTGGCAGAAAGCCAGGAAAGCCAATGAGAAAGACTGTTGAAATCTGAATTATATATAGATACCTAGCTGCTTCTTCCCTTGTGTGAGTTCTAAGTTGAGAGCTGGAGGAAGCAATATGAAGTAAGCAGACAGAATTATCATGTCTACAAGGAATATTGGGCATGGGAATGAAGTGAGCTTTGAAATAAGGATCAGTACTGATCGTGAGTAGAGAGAGAAATGTATGTTTAGCTGTGATCAGAGAATTTTTCTTTGTTCTGGTTCTTTAGGTAAACTTCTCTGTGCCTTCCCTCCCCCGTTCACCATAACTTAGCTGTGCCAAAGATGCCATTTTTTTTCTTTGTGCTCTAATCTGCTCTTTCGTTAGTTGCTCTGTAATGCCTAGTAACCAAGTATGCTTTATTAAGGATATCTTTTTGGGCTTTTTTGTTAATAAAATCATTTTTAAAGCGATGATTTGATCCTTGTGTCCTGGAAGGTAACAGGTCTGTATGTGTGCCTGCCTAGCCTGAGAGCTGAGCTATGAAAGACGCAGTTTGTTTTCTGTGTATTCTTTTGTTTCTTTTTTCAAGCTGTCTTGTGGCAGAAGAGCTTGGGGTACCTCAGAGGAAGGAATTCAAGAGTTCCTTCCTGGTTTTTCAGGGTTCTTAAAAATCACTCGATGGTGGCAGCCTATCTTCCACAGTCAGTGCACCTGTAACTCTGGGGAGGTTTTGTTGTAAACAGAGCCTATAGAGGCAAGGTATTTAAGGTCTTTTTTGGGCCCCACCTTCTGTGCTCAGAATGCCAGTGTGGGGAACAGTCTTCTTGGTTTTAGTTTTTGTTTTGTTGGTATTTTTGATGCCCTGGGACAGACCCAAAATGATTTTTTTTGATTCACTGAAATATCTGACATTTCAGGGTCAATTCGACCTGAACTTTTGCTGTTTGTTTTCTTCAGAACTGTCACCAAACCATTATTCTCCCAACTCTACCAAAGCTACTAAAGCAAATCCAGCTCTGTAATCCAGGGTCATACCTCACCATGAAAATAATTGAGTTGAAATACAGGTATATAATTTCAACAAGTCAATGACTTTAAAAGGGTCTACTCAAATGTGTATGTGCTTTATAATATAAGTGTCTTAATCTTCATGGAAGATCCAACACATACTGAAGTCAACAGAAACATTCCCTTTGTTTTTAATAAGCTTTGGATCAGACCTTTGCGGTTTCTTGTTATTCACTCAAATTCTTTTCATACTATGACTCATTCGACAGAAAGGGTATGTCTACACTGCGGTGCTCTTTCGGAATACTTCCGGTATCCTGAAATAGCTATTCTGCGTCTTTGAAACAAGCCAGTTATTTTGAAATATAACAGGCTTGCTATTCTGACATCCCTGTAAACCTCATTCCACAAAGATTAAGGGACGTTTTGGAATAGCAGTTTATTTTTATATTTGGTGCTGTGTAGCCAGCGCCAAATTATGAAATAAGCTATTTTGAAATTAAATAAGCTATACAATTTGCATAGCTCAGATTGTGTACCTTATTTTGAGCTACAGGTGCAGTGTAGACGCACCCAAAGGGAATTCCTGCTTTGCCAGAATTTTATATAAAATATGGAATTTCCCGAATGTTTTTCATATTACAAAATTGTTTTGAAAGTAAATAATCAAATTGTGTGATTCTACACAGTCACACAGTCCATTGTGTAATGATTAGTTCTGATCTTATTCATAGTTAAAACATTATAGTGGATAAAATACCTTGTTATCTTGAGAATTAGGCAACTAGGATAATTAACAGAGTAGATCATAGAAACCCACGCCTTCTCTGATCCCTTGGAGGAATGGGAGGCCATTGCTTGACTGATGTAGACAGAGAGAGCTCATGGTGGGATGTATATGGGGTATTAATACTGGACTAGTGTTTCTCTATACCAGCTCCTGCCACTTGCCCCTTCCCTTTCTTCAGAATTCCCTTATGTGGAACTTCTTAACAAGCCAAAAAAGTTTCTTATAACTAGTCAAGATTCACTGCATCTAGATGCAGTGAGCACATTCTACAAATATTGATGTAAGCTTATACGTATTTAATCCAGGGCAAAATTGGCAATTTTTAAAACATAGCCACAATACCACATTTTATAAATATACTGTATGTAATACTTATTGCTTGCATAGCACTTTTTATCCTCTCAAAGTATTCTACAAAGGAATTAAGCCTGATTCTATGTACAGGGAAACTGAGTCACAGAGTGACATAGTGAATTTCCCAAGGTTATTCAGCAGACCAGTGGCAGAAATCAAAATAGAATCCAGGTCTGATTGGGCCAAATCCAGTGCCCTAACCACTAGCCAACACTGCTCTCTGTGTAACATACCTAATGTGTAAATATGCGTGTTTACACATAGATTGTAAGCATGAGGGGAAAATCCCTTAAAATTACCAATAACTGTCTCATGAGTAAGCATGCTGGTGTTCTTGTTTTGATAATGTCTGCACTGCACAGACACACTGCTAAAGACTTGTAGTATAAATCACATTTCATTACCAGTAGCTATGAGTGCATATCAGTTTATGGGGATGATTGTGCAGGCTGTGGTGAGTGGTATAAATATTTATGAGAGTGGAAAGGAAAACTCGCTCTTGAAGGTGTTGGAAAGGAGGTCTCTGTTTTAAAAAATGTTGAAATCCTTCCTCACCTTTTTTACCTGACTCTTAAATCATTGAACAGACTTCCAATGTCTATATACCACATGGGATTTCCAACAGCAGCAAAAATCGAGCATTTCAGTGTTCCCAAAGCATTCATTAAATACCAGTTTATGTTAACCCAAAGGAGAAAGGCTGATCACCCTTTTTAATATTTTGATGCTGCATCATCATTGGCATGATGTATTGGAAATATTATCAGCGTTTGTAGATAGTGTTATAAAAATTTGCTAATCGGATGTGCTGGGCTTTATGTTACAAAATGGAAGGTTTGTAATAGTCATCCAATTTGGTCTTAATATTGAGGTGCTGTACATGTTTACTCTGTGTGTGTGTGTGTGTGTGTGTGTGTGTGTGTGTGTGTGTGTGTGTGTGTGTGTGTGTGTGTTAGTTAAAGTACACACTAAGAAGGGAGTTTGTAAAATTAAAGGGTGAATTTCATACAGGATACCTGGAAGCAAGCTCCAATATACAGAATTTTACTTGGGAAAACTTATGTCATATCTTACACTCCGTTTATACAGAATATGCTCATTCTCTGTATTCTATTAATAAAGGCAAAATGCAAACAGTATAGGACAAATTCAGAAGTGACACATTAAATGGTATAAAATAAACTTTTTTTTGGAGGCCCAATCCCATGGTCTTGGTAGAAGTAAATATTTTATTAGCATTTAATAGGAGTTTAGCTTGCAAAAAGAAGTCATGTCAGATCCTTTATTTGGTTCTATGCTGCATCTCAAACCCTGTATTTCCAGGGTAAGAAAATCTTATAACAAATGCCAGTATCAGGAGTTGGGGGGGAGATATTTGTAATTTTGGTTGATTATAACTCATTTTTAGAATGCAAATTTCTTTTCTTTATGAGTGTAAATATAACGAAGGGCACACAAAAGTTTAGTGGCAAGGGCCCTATTAAAAGCCATAGTGACATTCACCACAAGAAAGTAATAACGTGTATAATTTCAGAATAATAAAAACAGATGGCTTCAGTGGAGTGGTGTGTGGTGGTTCTCTCCTATGTCTCAGAAGAGATAGTATTGATCTAACTATGAAGCTGTGACAATAAAACTGTTCTCTATTGACTGCAGCCGCAAGGTCTCCAAATACTATTTATTGAGGCAAGCAGAACAGCAAAGCAAAAGCAATGCCCCAGTAATAAGTGGTAATTGCTGAGAAGTGAGGCATTGCACTTCCTATTGACCCTCACATCCTGAAAGTTCGATGGATTATATTTAACTCTGTTAGGATTGGTATTATCAAATTACATAAACCACATTTATGGAACAACCAACCTCAGTTGATATAATTGATTTTTGATTACACTGATTGTCAGCACACTTCAGTAGACGCTCCTGTTACTGGCGATATGATATTAGTGTTGATCAGTAGGGGAGAAGCGCAATTTCATAACAATCAGTTAATGAAATGATACTTAAAATAAAATGTTACCACTCCTCAAACATCTTGATACAAGAACTCCAGTAAATTGGAATGTTTAAGGGTTATAAATTATAAATTATAGCAAGGCAGGACCTCAACAGCGTAGATCAGTGAAGCCAATAGAGCTATGCTGATTTACAATAGGTGAGGTCCTAATACAGTAACTTTAAACTTTTCTGATAAAAATATTATACTCCCTGTAGTTTCTTCTGATTAAAATGAAAAGATATTCAGTGAAAGCTAAAATAATGTCAGACGATCTTTAAAGTGTAACTTTAAATATATTAATAGTTATCACAGTATCGTAATGAACAGTTCTAAAACAAGATTGTGAAATAGAAACAGAGCAGTTTTATCTTTAGAGATGAGAAAAGTTGCTGTTGATTATATTGTAAATCTACAAATAGAATAGCATTGATGATGACATCTATGGATCCAAGTGTTCTTCATAGCAGGGATATGTGTGTAGAAAACAGTTGGATGATTCTTTACAAAGAGAGTTCATTCCAGTTTATGCAATGTTAACCCCTGCTATAGCATTGTCTAAGACAGAGGTCCAAAAAGATGCATATAATTCAACCAAACTTCACTGAAAGCATCAATAATAATATGCATCAGAGTCACCTCTGTATTCAGAGTAAAGTTCCTGAATCACCAGCTAACATATATATATATATATATATATATATATATTCAGACCTGGCTTCTTTTTGTGGTTCAGGGATTACAAAGTAGATAGAAGCTGCTCATAGCTGACCAGCTGAGAACTCTCATCATAGTGGGGGCAGCTCTCAGGTGGTGAGGGCTACTTCAGGTAGAAGCTTGCAAGGGACATTTCAAATGTAAGAGTTAAAAAAACAACAACGCATAAACACAAGCATCTGATTAGTATCGGAATGTACACATGATTGCATGCAAATGCTGGAGGTCTAAATAGTAAGACGGGTGAACTAGAGTGCCTGGCTTAAATGAGGTTATTGATATTATAGACACAACATACATTTGGTAAAATGAGGATAATCAATGGGACACAGTAATTCCAGGGTACCAAAAATATAGGGATGACAGAGTAGGTTGCACTGGTGGAGGGGTGGCACAATGTGGAAGAAAACATAAAATCAAATAAAGTAAAAATATTTGATGAATCCAACTGTACCATAGATTCTCTATGGATAGAAATTCCAGGCTGAGTAATAAGAGTATCAGAATGGAAATATACTAGCCAGCACCTGATTAAAATAGTGATGATGATTGTAAAATACTTGGGGTGATCAAAGAGTCTACAAAGGAATAAAATGCTATCGAACTGGGGGATATCCTGAACTGGATATCTGACACTTCAGGAAGGGATACAAAGTTACAATTTCTAGACACCATAAATGACTGCTTTTTGGAACAGTTTGTCCTGTACCCAAAAAAGGAGAAGCAGCTCTTGATTTAGTTATAAGAGGACCACAGAATTTGGTTGAGGAAATGAACCACTGGGTAATAGCCACCATAATATTATTAAATATATCATCATTAGGGGTTATCAAAGTCACCACAGTAGCATTTCAGTTAAATATAATATTATAATAAGGCAGGCCAAGGAAGAATCTGAAAAGCAACTAGGTAAAGGCACAAAAACTAACAGCAATTTTTTAAGTACATCAAAAGCAGGAAGTCTGTCCCCCCTTCCCCCCCCCCAAAAAAAAAATCAGTGTGGTGGTCACTGAACAATCAAGGTGCTAAAGGCATATTCAAGGCAGAAAAGTTTGTCATAGAGAAGCTAAATTAATTCTTTGCATTGGCCTCGCTAAGGAGAATACAGGAAAAATCCCCCACTTGAGCTATTCTCTTTAGGTGATAAATCTGAGGAACTGTCTCAGACTAAGGTATCATTAGAGAAGATTTTGAAACAAGTTGGTAAATTAAACAGTAATATGTCACCTGCACCAAATGGCAGAACACTGCTTAAATCAGCCTCCATATCAGATTACTAGAGCGCTCCAATTTTTAAAGAAGGCTCCAGAGCCAAACTTCAGTACCTGACAAATTGGTTGAAACTGTAATAAAGAACAGAATCAAACACAGATGTATACAATATGTTGGGGAAGTATCAATGTTGCTTTAACATTGGAGGGAAATCAAGCCTCTCTAGTCTATTAGAATTCTTTGAGGGGGCAACAAACAAGTGGGAAAAAGCAATTAGTGAATATATTTTTCTTGGACTTTCAGAAAGACTTTGACGAGGTCCTTCAGCAAAAGCTCTTATGGAAAGAAGGCAGTTATGGAATAATTTGGAAAGTTCTCTTGCAGATCAATAACTGTTTTAAACATATGAAATAAAGAGTAGGAATAAAAGGTTAGTTTTCACAGTGGAGAGAGATAAATAACTGGGTTTCCCAAGCACCTCTACTACGACCAGTTCTGTTTAACCTATTCCTTAATGATCTGGACAAAGGGGTAAACGGAGAGGTGGCAAAGACTATAGATGACACAAAACTTCTCACAATAGTTAACTTTAAAGCAGACTGGAAAGAGATGCAAAGAGATCTTACAAAATGGCAGATGAAATTCAGTGTTGATAAGAGCAAGGTAATGGACACTGGAAAAAATAATTCCAACTAGAAATACAAAATGATGGAATCTAAATTAGCTTGACCACTCAAGAAAGAGGTATTGGAGTCACCGTGGAAAGATCTCTGGAAACATCAGATCAATGTACAGTGATAGCAAAAAACACAAACCAAAAACAAAACAAAACAAAACCACCCTCCACAACAGTGAATAGGCTGCTGGGAACCTTTAGGAAAGGGGTAAACAATAATGCCACTATTTAAATGCATGGTATGTCCACACTTAGAATATTATGACCAATTCTACTTACTCCGTCTCAAAACATATATATTGGATTGGGTCATGATGCAGAAAGGCCTGGTTGTCCCTAAACATTTGGCTGCCAAAAGCTGGGACTGGATGACACCAGAATTTATCCTGTTCTGTTCATTGCCTTTGGAATACATAGCACTAGCTACAGATAGACGACTGGATATTGCCTTAAATGGACCATTGGTCTGATCCAGTATGACTTTTCAAAGGTGGTGTAAAGATGGTAAATCAGGAAGTGTGATTGTGTATAGCTGATTCCCTTCTCCTGGATGGTCACTTGGCATGCTCCTGTCTCTTTATATTCATTTACAGTATAATTTACCCAAAGAGCTAAAATACTCTGGCAGTGCCAGATAGGAAATCTTTAACAGCATTAACCTGCCTAGTATTTATGCCAAGTTAGTACAATTGGTCTCTCACTTTCACATATATCAAATTCCACAAAGTGTGAGAGAGAATGGAGATACAGTAGTTAAAACATAAGTGTCATCACTGCCAGTAACACAGCTGTCATCATGGTAACATCACTTTCTGACTGTTACTGAAATAATGGACTCAGGAGTGCATCTGAATCTGGTGCCATAGCCCCGATGGCAGACTCTGAAATGACAAGCATGTCTGTTTTAGTTTCCCTTCTTCAGAGTCTTCAGAAACAATACAAGAAGTCTTAGTGCAAATGGTCCCTGCGGGAATCATTCATTGTAAAAATACAGGCACATAAATCATAACAGAACATGTTCCATAGTCCAGAATTCTCCAGACATACTCCAAACAATACGTGCAATGTACAGCCATCACATCTCTTGCTATGCCCTGGCTCCCTAGTACAGCTCCAGTGTCTGTTCTCTTCTGTCCCTCTGCCAGGACAGCTACACGAATCTTTTGATCTAGAATGACACCTCCAGCCTCCTCCCACTTCTCACATATACAGTCTCCTAGACAAATCCTCCCTAATTCCAAGGTGTGCCTACAGAGAGCTTTCTGCAGTTTTCCCCAGAGCACCTCCTCAAAGTTCATGACTGACTCTCACCAAGACTCTCCCACTCTCCAAGTCTCCCTGGTCTTTTATAGCTTCCAGTTGCATTCTCTTAAGTGACCAGATGGGAACACTGATCCTAGTACAAGGCACTAGATCTACTTCATCCAGAGGGCTCATCCAGGCTACTAAATCTTGTATGTAAAGGTGGTTGGGGTACCGGGGTCCTTTGGACTTTCCCAGTTTAGAGGGACAGCCCTGGTTTCCAGGCCAACCAAAGTCAAAGCTTTGATCCAGTTTTACTAACATTGGTGGGGAGGCATCTGGCAAATGGATTACCATTCTTCTAGTTCTCCTCCGTGTTCTGGTTGCTAGAGAGCCTAGCTATACCTATGACAGGGCAATACATACTGATTTCCTCAGTAAAACACTTTAATCGCCAAACGGAATCAATTACCATACTAAGGGTTATGAGCACAATCGAGGGTGGTTCACTATTCACCTTGTAATTGCACAGTCATTTCATAGGGGAAACAACCAGCAGAAAGTGATGTGGTTCATTCAGATCTAGCACAGGCATATCTAATTGAGAACAGAACTTTCTGGGACATCTTAGGAGTAGCAGCAAGAAAAAAATTTGCTTTACCCAAAGCCTTTGGAAGCCCTGATCAAAAAAAAAAAAAAAAAAAAAAAAAGATAGTGAGGTCTTCCAAGAAAGAGGTAGGGTGCACAGAGCTAGAGGATAACTGGATGAGAGGGAAAAGGTAAGTTACCTTCATGCTTGTAGGGAGAATGTAGAAAAGGGGAATCAGATTGGGAATCTGAACACATGGAAAAAGAAAAACTTATTTTAACTATTAGCTGCCTCCCTTCACCGTTAGCAATTAAAATCCACATTATCTAAACTCCTCTCCTCTAGAGGATATGGGCCAGAAACAACACCTACCTGTAGCTTTGTCTGGCTCAGCTTTAGTGATGTCTGTTTCAGTCCCCAGAGTGCCGGCTGGAACTGAGGCCAATGCATATGTTTTATTTTTTTAAGAGTTTGTCTTTGGTAAGACAGTCCCTTTATTTCTCATGCTGAACTAGGCTTCCATTTCTCACCCTATTCAGACACTGATGAATTTGATTTAATTTTTAAACCTGTCCCTTGTTATGGCCACAGAAACAGCTAATGAAAAGGCTACAAAAGGAAAAGGACTAAAGAGGTGGTGCTGAAAGAGGCTCACCACTTGTAAAAGTGGTGATTAAAAGTACTCAAAAGCTCTTCCATCCATTTCCATTAGAGCTCAATGTGAAGATTAGTTTCCAATACTAATTATTCCAACTTGTAATCCTTCTTCCTTTTTCTTGGCATCAAATGAATGTGTCTGAGAAAATTGCTAATGCATATTTTCCAGCACTCAAAAGTACCTTGCTAGGTGAGCATTTTACTACCAATTTACAGCTGCAGTTTATAGTCATCTGCCTAATCAATGTTCTTCTTCCAAAATCAAAGGTGTGCAAGAATAAAGAGAATCAACACAAACGGGGAAATATTCCAAGATCATATTCCGAGATCTCAGGAAGACAAGGCAGAACATGGTCATGCTGTCAGAGGAGTGGGGCAGTGACATGACTGATAGGACCCTGAGTAGGACTTGTTGGAAAAATGGAAAACATTACACAAAAATCAGTATAATTTGACCCAAAAAACGCCCAACAAAATCCGGAAAATTTTGACCAGTTCCATGTCTGAACTTTCAGTTCATAAAATGGACTCACTTGAGATATTCATGACTAGCTCATTAGAGGCAGGGAAAGGTGTTTTTTAAGCCATGCCATGTCATTTCTCAGTATGAACACATCTACGGGTGTGTCTACACTGCACCCTTAGCTCAAAATAAGATACGCAATTTGTGCTATTTTATTTTTATTTTTATTCTATTTTGAAATAGGCTATTTCAAAATTTGGTGTGTCTACACAGCACCAAATTTCAAAATAACACACTATTTCGAGACATCCCTTATCGTGGCACAAGGTTTACAGGGATGCTGAAATAGCGTGTCTGCTATATTTTGCAATAGCGAACATGTTCAAAATACGTGGGGTAGCTATTTTGGGATATCTCTGGTATCCCAAAATAACCTTGCAGTGTAGACATACCCTAAGTGTCAACATCCCACCTCTTCCAATATGAATACTAATATAAAGACATAGACTATGATAAGAAATGTATTTAGCAGGGATAAGCTTGTTTGTCTAATGTGTTAAGTTTTATGATGAATTTAATAAATTATTTGGTGACTGTGGTTTGAAAATGTGCAGTGAACAGCTGATGTTCAAATAGCGTGCAGAATTTCTATTTGGTGATGAATGTGTAGCAAATGCAGCTCACTGACTCTTTAATACTGTAGTTAAAAAATAGGTTATAAGCAGTCAGGCTAATGACTACAGTGTTATAACTGTTATCTCCCTCCTAGATGTAGCTAATAATTAATGGTGAATGTCATACAGCAATATGTCATACTGTGGCCTCTTGATTTTTGTTTCACTCACTCTTGGCATTTCAAAACCATGATGTTCTAGCTCTAAAATGAGGTTGTTAAATTGAGGATTACAAGAACATTCTACATTAACAAGTGTCTGCATTTGTAATTTATACCCAGAAAGACATTTGATACTGAATCGGTCTCTAGAAACCTTGGATACTTTTCAATTGCTATAACCCTACCAATCAAAAATTGAAATTAATTATGTGATGAACAGTCACGAATGAAATTTTGCAAGACCCATGTGATCCAAGTATTAAGTAGCATGGAACAAATGGGATTTATTTTGTCATCAAGGCTCTTGCACAAATTTCTGGCATTTGAAGTTTTTTAAAAAAATAATATCTCTCTGAAAGAGAATGGCTTCAACAATAAGTCAAAATTGAGGAAGTGATGACAACTCTATGGGAATAGACCATTTGTATGTCATTATCTGGCATTTTATTATACTGTACCTCATTTTTGATTTATGTTGATTCTTTGTTTACAAAGCAGCAGCCTCGATAGCTTATTTGCCTTTTCCATTTTAATACTTTTATGTCTGGGATTTGTCATTTTAATGTACATTAGGATTTGTTGACATGTGGCATACAACTGTTAGTTCAATGCACCTATCTTTCTAAAAATGGTTGTGATGTTCCCATTTGTTCTACTTGCACTTCAGATCATATCCATAATGTTTCAGTGGTTCCAGGACTATTTACTAACATCAGCAGTGATGCTGGAAAAGTTTTTAGGGTGGGGATGCTGAGCTGCAACCCCCCCTCCCCCCTTGCCCCATCTGCACTATTCACTGTCCCCTCCCAGATGCAGGGCTGACAGTTGAGGCCCTGGAGCCTATAACAGAGCTGTCAGGACTCCAGGCAGCAATGACCTAGTGAGACAGGCAGCCATGACCCCCAGAGGCAGCAGGTTGGCGGCTGGGACCCCCTGAAGCTAGTGACTAGCTTGGGTGACGGTGGGACCCCCAGGTGGCTGGAACCCCAGCATGTGGTGCAGAGTATGGGGGTTACTGCAGCATCCCCATTTTCCATGTCAATGAATACTAGTGGAACTTGAGGAAATGTTAGCCTAGTACTTAGAGGACTGGATTCAGTTCCTTGCTCCCAGAATTGGTTGTAGTGCTGTTGATGGGCAGTCACCATGACCATCAACTTCTGGGGACACCACATAGCCTAGATGTTTGGTTTTGCTCTGCTGCTTGGATATGGAGTTGGGGATAGCCATTACACTGGCGCTGTGCCCAGTGTGGCCAAACATCTGGGCTGGATCTGCCATCACTACTGACTGGAATCAGGACAAGGAAAAGGGCTCTTCACAGGTCAACATATCTCCTTTTAAAGCCCAATTCTGGACCCTCATCTCTTTTGGCCAAATGTGCAGTTCTCATATAGGAACATATGTGCTCTATATGCGCTAGAAGGCTCCACATGACTGCTGGATAGGGCCTTTTCATGGGAGAGTATCTCTCTACTGAACCTTTACTGCAGCTTCTATTTCAAGAATTAATCCAGAAAACACTTAATAAAAGATCAGCAACTTCCTTCTGCTCTTCCTGGGCAATGTGGCCAAAAATGTCACCATCAAACATCTCACTGCTTAGCTCAGAGTGGATGTGGGTGTTCTCAAAGACTGCTGCCGGTTGGGTAGGGCAAAGTGTTTGCCTGATGCAGAGAGTTTGCTCTCATCTTTCCTGTCTGGGGTTTTAATATGAGATAGGTTTGTTCCCCTGCAACCCAGCAGAGATGTTATCTGGAGTTATTGAATATCATCAGAGAACATGATGGCTCTCTATTGACATAGAAAATGGAGTCACTGCTGTTGTTCATTTGGTAACAGAAAGCATGGCTTACGCTGGACAGAGTAGCAAGGAATGGTATCTTGTGCCAACATTGCCAATTCAGCAGTTGTTGCTTGACATGCAGCGTGAGTGACTAGTAGGTAGTGTGTCTCAAGGGAAAAAAGGGCAAAAGGGAGGGAAGATTTTCTCTTTAAAGAAATGTGGTAAATAAACAGGAAAAATGCACATTTTTACTGCTCTCCTACATGGCTGCTCTGCCTGCTTGATCTGGCTCTGTTTCTTATGTACATACTTTATAAGGCACAAAGGAAACCAGGGAATGCTATGCAGCCCAGATTTCACGAAGCGACAGAGGAACTTACACTCTATCATACCATGAAACCGTTGGACTGAATGTAGGAAGCTACTGGCATCATAAATAAACATCAGTTGGTTCTAGATAAAGCAGGGTGCACAGGAGAGAGGAATAGCAAATTTGAACATCTTGACTGAAATGATAGATTTAGTCTATTCAGGTGATTTTATTTGTACCAGAAGTGGCTTCTGTAGTAAACTATTTCTATCTACCACTGAACAACTACACAAGAGAATGTGTATGTTCAGAAATGTTTTAAAACTCTACATTTCTATTTGTAAGATCCTTAATGATGGTGTCAGCTATGAAATTCTATTAAAAAACCCCATGACAGCTGCAGAAAAGCATACAACATATTGTACATGTCTTGAGTTGCAGCAGGAGCCTCTTAATTTAAACTTAGTTATCCTATTCAAATGATTCAGCATGTAATTAAAGTCTATCACATAATAAAAATTAGCTACAGATCACCATTTGTTACAAGGGTGACTCATCAAGGCTAAGCTTGCTTTATATTCTTGTTGGCAGCAAATGTTTGAGGGCAGAATCCAGATCAATATGGGCACAATTTTTTTTCTAGCTTTCCTGTGGTAGGGTATGGTATACTTCAGCATCTTGCTTGTGCCAAGTGCAATGAAAGAAATTGTCATTCAAAATAAGAGGGTTTAAAAACTGATGTCTTAAAAAATATTGTTTCCAAAACTGTCAAATATTCCTTGCTTTCTTTTTCTTTTTCTTTTTTTTTTTTTTTTGGTCCACCATGTTCAGTAGACCACCGTGGCATGAATTGCCATTAATATGTCATTTCCCTTTCCTGTTATCACAATATAAAGGACCTTAGCTCTGACCTTTCTATCAAAACATCCTTTGTTTGGAATGAAAGCTATTCACTGTTAGACCCTTATCTATAGAGCTTAGCCAGCGGATCAAATCCAAAGAGCAGAATTCGTTTACTTTGTATTAAATGAGCTCAGTTAAGAAGTTTCAATTTTGGCAGAAAGGTGCATTAATCACAAGGAAAAGAACAGATCTCACTTTTCACAGCTTCTGGTTTACTTTCAATACAGTTACACAGTGAGGCTTTTGTTCCTTAAAAGTAGCACTGTATTTAAATACAGTAAATATAACAAAATTACCTTCTTAAAATTACACTAGAGTTCCTACAGTACAGGATGTCCATAATGACCTCAGTGTTGCATGACTAACTTTACTGCTTCAAAAAGGTTCTAAATTAGTTTGGACAGATGGGTTTTATCCAGAGGAAATCAATGAGTTTTTGTGAGGCCTGACTTAATTTTTATGCAGCCAGCACTTTGAGATGAAATTAAAATATGTATGAAAAACATATTAAAGTTTCCCTTGGGTTCATAGTTGTTTGTACATTTACAAGGTGTTAAAGAGATGATTTAAAAACTAACTATATAAGGGATCAATGCAAGCAGACTATGATTTATGGCCCTTCATGACATTTTTGACACTTCTGGTTTCATGTCTTATGTGTTTTGAACCACTAATTATCTTTTAATTCATAAGGGTTTGGTGGTATTTTATAAGTGTAATATAATATATAGAGCTGTATCACATGGAAAATCTAAGGGAAAAAAAACACTTTACAAGTTGTGCTGAGTAGGTAACAGTTGTAAATAAAAGATATGCCGAATCAGTTAAAAAACCACTGGAGCAGAGTACCCCCCAATGGGGTGTTAGCCACCTGCCAACAGTTCAGTTGGCATCTAACTAACTGTTCAATAGATTGGGTTAACATCTGTGCAGTTTTTGATCAGTGCAGTTTGAATGAGTTTTTGTTTTGTTTTGTTTTTTTAAATAGAAAGCCAGGAAACAAAAAGTCTGGCGCTGCTGGATTAGTTCTGTTTCTCTGCAGTAGTGCAGCTACATATCTTTTTCCAGCATCAAGCTTTGGCTGCCTGCTTGGCTACAATAAACTGGCACTACTGGAAGCAGAGTTTCCAGAAGAGACCAGCAGGACACATCTGTGGAACTGAACACGTCTTGGGAGCAGGGCAACAGAACAGCAGCTATAGTTGGGCACTTCTCATGCTTTGATAGTAGAGCAGTGGCGGGGGAAAGTCTCAGCACTTGTAAAAAAACTCCAAAGTTCACTCTTTAATTCCCTTTCACCCCCCCACCCCTGCTTTGTCACAAACACACCGCAGTATGTCTCAAAAGGAAAGTGTGACAGCAATATTGGAAAACATTTCTTCAACCAATCTACAGAAAATGTGTTGAACTTAATTTGGCTTAGATTTGAAAGAGGATGCTTAAAATCTTTTTTCACAGCTCACCACTCTGGCAGAAATCCAAACATTCTTTCTTTGGCCATCAAACCACAAAAAATAAAAATAAATTAAAAAGTCAGATTTTCACTCTGCTCTACTTAGCAATCTAAATCATACTGGCTTTCAGTGAGATGTCAGCTTCTAAGTGAAGCAGATGCTTTTAAAAATTGTGCCCCTATATGAATTGTAATTATATGTGACAGGTCATTCCAGATAGGTTGGTCACTCACATCCTTTCTTCACTTTCTCACAAACTGTTGATTCTTTCAGACTAGGTGCAAAATTTCACAAAACAAACCCAGAAGACAAGAAACAATGTGGATAAATCTCTGTAACATTTCTATATAACCATGTATCATTCTCATATAACTTTGTATTAAGAGATTCTATATATACATATCTTGTTCTTTTAGATATATCCTTATGTTAAACTTTCTTATAGAATCCTTATATTAAGAGAAACCTTGTATCCAGTCTTTTCCATAGAAACTTTGTATCAAGCTCTTTGTGCTATAGGTCTTAGGAATAGTTAAGGTAACGAAAATTGTCTTTTGCTAGGAGTAGAATAGATCTCTCCCCTTTCCTCGATTGCCCTGTTGAAATGAATGAGGTGTGAATGGAGAATGAAAGATGAGCACATCCAGCAGCAGTTGCAAGGGTGGAGAGGGTCTGGGAGCCAGATCCAAGACAATACTTATGAAGTGAGCTCATTAAGAAGACTGGACATACAGACGGCCTTGGGAGTCCAGCGGCAAGTGCTTGCCCTTGGAAGAACTCTTTGAAGCAGCATTAAGTGAGGTGATGACTAATTGGCTGCATGAGAGGGATAAATATGAGGCATCTTGCAGAGAGACCCCAGGTTTTTCATCTTGTCAACAGGGGAGCATCGATCCTGATTGGCAGAAGCCCGGCTCCACGCCTCCCCCATCTAACTCACCTGGCCAGTGTAGTTAGGGGGAACAACTATTGGTAACAACAAGATGGAGTGTGCTTGTGTGTGTGTGTGTGTGAGTGCATGAGTGTAATGTATCGTATGCATATGATAAAGTGTTGATTGATCTATGTATGTTCAATAAATGTGGCGTGTTGCCTTACTCCCCTGAAAAAGATCCTGGGTGCTTCTTTTAAGCACAACAAGAGAGCAGCAGGCATTGCATCACACTCTGAAACACTCAATCTGATTTCCTGAGTTCCCTAAAAAATGCAGGTTGGGTGTCCTATTCGGAAGGCATGCACTGAAATTATTTACAACAAAATAAAGCCCTTCGAATAGTGACAGGCAAGCAAGCTGTCTCAGCATTCAGAGAGTCTCAATTTGATGCTGTCAAAGTGAGCTTTTTTACTGTAAAAGTTCTGGATTTAAATGTCCCCTAAAATGAGTCTGGTAATCTCATTTTAATCCCATCGAATGTAATTGTGGCAATTGGCAGCCTCTAGTCAGTGAAAGCCTAGAAGTCCATTTGATTTGATTAAGGAACAGTTGAAAAAATACACTGAGGCACTTCTATGACCTCTGTCTTCGTTGTCTAGCTGCTGACCTCCCATTCTCATTTTCTTATGCAATAAAGAGGGGTTTAGGGCCTATGCATCACCTGTCTCAGTTACCACCCATTTTGAAGACATGGAGGTTTCATGATGTGCAGGCCTCGAGCAGGCTTTCTGCACAGGGTTGCACTTTATCCCTGGTGCACCAAATTAAAAGGGCCATTTAAATAAAGAGGGAAGGATGTAAAACTAGCAACCCCATTGTGAAAGCTCGAATGTCTCTTCCTTATAAGGGCGCGGTCTTGTTTTGCTAATTTGGGATCCAATTTTGCACCATCAAAGTCAATGGGAGTAGAAACATTCCCTTACCAGTGCTCCCTGGAACTCTGTAGTTTAACATGTTGGTCTGGTCATATATTCTTTAAACATTCACTCTGGGTCCCTAAGCTCTTGAATGACAACAATGGGCAAGAGGAAAAATGTAACTGTGCTTGCAGTCCACTTATGCCCCAATTCCCCAGCAGGAGTGTGTGTATATATATATATATATATATATATATATATATATATATATAAGAACTAGGGGTCACCAAATGAAATTAATAGGCAGCAGGTTTCAAACAAACCAAAAGAAGTTTTTCTTCACTCAGCACACAGTCAACCGGTGGAACTCCTTGCCAGAGGATGCGGTGAAGGCTAGAACTTTAACAGGGTTCAAAAAAGAGCTAGATAGATTCAATGGCTATTAGCCAGGATGGGTAGGAATGGTATCCCTAGCCTCTGTTTCTCTGGAGGTGAGTGACAGGGAAGGGATCATGTGAGGATTACCTGTTGTGATCCCTTCCCACTGGTATTGGGCACTGTCGGCAGACGGGATACTGGGCTAGATGGACCTTTGGTCTGACCCAGAATGGCCGTTCTTATGTTCTTATGTAGTGAATACCCTGAGCAGACATCATAGATGGCCAGCACAGAAGTGAAAGTGACCCAAATCCTTCTGCCAGGTTGTGATAAAAATCCAGTCTGCTGACTGCAGGGAGTGGACACTGAAGCAGTAACTGAACATAGCTGAGATGAAGAGAACAGGAGTTCTTGTTTCCCCAAATGGCTAGCACAAAGATTCTTAAAAAACAAACAATTTTAAGTATTCTTCCACCACTTCTCTTTGAAGACCATTCAGTCAGCTAAATGATATGAATGGGTAAACCTCCATAGGTACCTTCTATTCTCTTTGGGTATGTCTACATTACAGCATTATTTCAAAATATCTTATTTTGAAATAGTTAATTCAAAATAAGTTATTTTGAAATAACGCATCTACACACAAAATGCATTTCGAAATAGCGTTTTGCTATTTCAAAATAGTGCGTCCACACTGAGTGGATGCTGAATTGCGTTTAAGGCCGGCCAGAACCAGGTCCGGCAGGGCATCGGGTCAGGAGTTACTTTGTGTGGCTGCTGCCTGAGGCTATCTGAGGCCTGTGCTTAAAGGGACCCCCCTGGACAGCCAGTTTCCCTGCTTGCTTAACTACCTCGATGAGGGACAGCAAAGCATTTTGTCTCTGCGTGTTCTGGTTGCCCTCACTCGGGACACCACAGCACTCTGCAACATGGAGCCAGAGCTGCCCCTGGGCTCTCTGGTTCTTCTTGTGGCCACGTTGCTGCAAGCCTGGCTTCACTTTCTGCAGGCTGCCATCCGGGAAGTCCATTGGGGGGCTGTCAGTATCCAGGAGGCCCTGCGGGAGAGCTTTCACCCTCAGGAGCACTAAGAGCCTCCCTGGTCTGCCCCACTGGGGACTTGTGCCTCATTCCTCCCTCACGTCCTTCCACCTACCCCTCCTTAACCCCCCTTCGCGATGTCAAATAAAATACATGTATTTTCATGAACACAAACTCTCTTTATTTAACAACACGGGGGGGGGGGAATGAAACACTGGTGAGACTGGGGAAAGGAGGCAGGAGAGGGGAGAAGAGAGGGTGGGAGAGGGGAGGGGGAAACCTGGGAGGAGGGAGTTGGAAGGGGGAAGCAAGGGGAAGAAGGGGGAGGGGAAGCTCAGGGCTCAGGGTTGGGGGTCTCGCCGGACCAACTTGATTTTCATGCAAACCTGCTCCTGGGTTCGCATGTGGCCTTTGGTGGCCAGGCTGGCAGCTATCCTGCCATAGACAGCCGCGTTCCTCCATCTAGTGCAGAGATCATGGACGCTGGGGGCATCCCCCCAAACCTGAATAAGGTCCATGATCTCCACCCCGGACCAGGAAGGCGCCCACCTTCTCCGGGCCCTGGCAGGCTCCTGGGAGCTGGCAGACTGCTCCTGGGGAGTGGTGGAGGGCTGGCTGCCAGTGGCTTGCTGACTCATGTTTTGGGGCCACTGGGTCAGGGGCAGTGACTGCTGGCTCTGGGCTGGCAGGCTTGGAGCTGGCACAGGCACTGTGGCCAGGGTCTACCCCTTCAATGGCTCCGGGGTTGGGGGAGAGGAGAGTAAGTTTTCCTGATTGTGCCCAGAGTGGCCACCAGTGCTCCCTGGGAAGGGCTGGAGGCCCCCTATTTCGATATAAATGTCTACACAGCACTTATTTCAAAATAGCTATTTCGAATTTGGCATTATTCCTTGTGGAATGAGGTTTACCAAATTTGAAATAAGTGCTCCACTATTTCGAATTAATTTCAAAATAGCGGTTTGGCTGCGTAGACGCTAGTAAAGTTATTTCAAAATAAGGGCTGTTATTTCGAAATAACTTTGCTGTGTAGACATATCCTGTGTGAATAAACTTCATGGAATCACAGACAGTGAATCACCTGAATATGGATTGTAGCAAAATAGCACAAGCTTCTGTTCAGTTCAGCCTCAGTTTACAGGACACATATTGTCAGGTGTTTTGCATGTAGATCCTTGTTTGCTTTTTTATAGTATTAGTGGTAAACACTTCGCTGTATTCTCCTTTTGTCCTTGCCCAATGTCAGTGACTACAAATCTATAACAATATCCTCTCTCTAATTCATACCTCGCTCTAATTTATATATGATGTGAATACACACACACACACACGTTTTTAAATGGATACTAACTGGGAAACGCCAAAAGTAAAATTTCTTTTTATATGCAAAATATAATTTTCAACATGCCATATGGAACAATCTTACCCTTGCAGGATTTTCTATTAAACAGATGAAATCTAAGCTACATATCAAGAAATCCATACACCCAACATCTTGGCAAGAGTTATTTTTAGAAACATACACACAGAGGAAAGTTCAATATCTCTAAATGAATAACATACCTGCATGTGTAATTTGGTTACCTTCTAGTAAGATGAATCATGCTACTGTTTATAAAAAAAAGAGTGGATTTGAATTTCTATGCGCAATAAATATAATATAAGCATTATAAAATGTTAGGAAACACTGCAATTAGATGCTAAATTACTTGATAGTACTTAAATGTATTAATTAAGATGAGAAATAATTTACCCCAAACTCATTAATCTAAGTCAAGTATAAGACATTCCTTATTAATGCTCCCAATCCGTGAAGCTTATATACAGAAGTCTTTCTTTCAGAATGTTTACATGCAGATCAAAGGAAAATAGCCCCACTTACTGCTGCCAGTATATTAGCAGTCCAGTGAAAACATCCTGAAAACAAATTAATAATAAAGAGATTGATTATTACTAGAGATGGATGAATCAGTTCACATAGCAAAAAGTATGTTGAACTTTCTTTGGTACTAGAATGGGCTCACAAGAGAATCTTTCATAAGGTTGATAAGTTTTGATGAGTATTCAGTCCATAGGATGCTTTCAAGCAGAGCTGTGCAAAACTTTATGGATTCAATAATAAGCAGTTTAAGGAAAAAAATCAGTGTTCAATCCATCTGGTAAATTCCACTCAACTAAAGTTTAATTTGGAAATTTTGGTTTACAAAGAAAATAAAAACTGAAAGTGAAACTGATCACTACATTTTGTTCCCTTTTACATCAGAGCCCTAAAAACTGTGATTTTTTTTCTCCTTTCAGTATAAAACTATAAATTAACCCAGGTTTGCTCAAACATTTAATTAACCTCAAGGTCAATACCTCAAGGTTAAATGTTATTGTCATGGAAGAAAATGGGAATTTTGCCGTTGACTTAGTCCTTTGTGAAGTATTTAAATTAAAATGTTTAATATAAGATATTGGAATACTGTACAAGTATATTTGTAAATAATTATCTAGTGGAAAGAATTCCAACATTCACAAGCATTATTTTAATTAATTATTCAAGCATCTCTACTGCTCAGAGTTTAAAAAAATCAGGCACATCATGGGATTTTGACTGGATGTGACCAACTTTTTTCATATTCTGCTCAGAAGTGGTAGAGTGAAACCCAAAAAATTCAAGTGGGGATGATTATTTCGTTTCTCTTGGTATAGAAATTAGGCTGAAAATATTTGAAATGCTTATACTTTCTGGTTGCAGGTGGTCCAGAAATCCAACAACAGCATATTTTGGTGGACTGTAGTTTCAATTCTTTTTAGTGTTTGTTTTTCACATTTGGGTCTTTATGGCCAGATTTTCTTAGGCATTTAGATATCTAAAGATGCAGATTGTCATAAGATAGCACAAGGGAGTATATTTTCAAAGGTATTTTTGTAGCGTTGCACTCAGTGTTGCAATGCTTAACTGATTTAGGAGACTGTATCATGTCAAAAGGGTTTAAGCCATTCAGAGCCTAAATCCTGACAACTCTTAAATGTCTAAGGGTATGTCTACACTACAGTGTTATTTTGAAATATCTTAATTTGAAATACTTAATTCGAAATAAGTTATTTCGAAATAACATATCTATATACAAAATGCAATTCGAAATACCTTTTTGCTAAATCGAAATAGCACATCCACATTGATTGGATGCTGAATCGCATTTAAAGCTAGCTGAAACCGGTTCCAGCAGGGCATCAGGTCAGTAGTTGCTTTGTGTGGCTGCTGTCTGAGGCTATCTGAGGCTTGTGCTTAAAAGGACCCCCCTGGACAGCCGGTTCTCAGCTTTCCCTGCTTGCTTGCCTACCTCGCTGAGGAACAGCAAAGCATTTTTCTCTCTGCCTGCTTGGTTGCCCTCACTCGGGACACCACAGCACCCAGCACCATGGAGCCAGAGCCGCCCCTGGGCACTCTGGTGCTTCTTTTGGATCATTTGCTGCAAGCCTGGCAGCAAGTGCTGGAGACTGCCTGGCAGCATCTGTGGCAGCCCAACCCCCAGGTCCTCTTCCGGACCCCCCTGGGGGCCGTGGAGGAGCAGCAGCTGGACACCAGCATGCCCCGCCACATCTGGCATCTGGACACCAGCAGCGACTTGTGGGACCACATCATCCTGGAGCACTGGGGAGACCAACAGTGGACCCAGAACTTCAGGATGAAGAAGAACACTTTCCTCGAGCTCTGTGAATGGCTCGCCCCTGCTCTGCGGTGACAGAACACACATGTGAGGCCCGCCATTCCCCTCCACAAGCATTGGCCATCGCTCTATGGAAGCTCTCCACACCAGATAGCTACCAATCTGTTGGCAACCAGTTCAGCGTGGGGAAATGCACTGTTGGAGCAGTGCTCATGCAGGTATGGCAGTCTCCGGCCATTGTGCCACGGGAGGGGGGGAGGGCAAGGAGTGGATGGTCTGCCCCAGGGAAAAGGAGGGGAGGGGGTGCAAGTCCCGTCCATGGGAGGGTTTGTTCTGTCCCAGCTGCACTTCGGACTGCTTGCGGTGGCCAGGATTGCAGGGGGGGGTTGCTCGTGGGGAGTGGGTGCACAGGGCAGTGGTGGGGAAGGAACACTCTCGGCCACCCTGGCACCCCAGTGACTCTTGGTTTTGTGTGTCTTTCGGCAGGTGGTCAAGGCCATCAATAGAATGCTGCTCCACAGAGTCATCTGCCTTATGGATTTGGACGCGGTCATTGAGGGGTTTGGTGCCCTGGGCTTCCCCAGCTGTGGGCGGGGGGGCAATCGACGGGACGCACATCCCCATCCATGCCCCAGAACACCAGGTCTCCCTCTACATTAACCGGAAGGGGTACTTCTCGGTCATCCTGCAGGCCATGTCTGACCACTGAGGCTGCTTCCTGGACATCGACGTGGGCTGGTCCGGCAAAGCTCACAATGCATGGGTGTACCGCAGCTCCTCCGTGTGCCAGAGGCTGCACGCTGGGACTTTCTTCCCCAACCGCCACATTAGGGTTGGGGACGTGGACATGCCTGTGTGCCTGGTGGGGGATGCGGCCTACCCGCTACAGCCCTACACGGGACACCTCAACCCCTCCCAGCAGGCCTTTAATGCCAGGCTCAGCAGGGCCCGCATTGTGGTGGAGGGGGCCTTCGGCCGGCTGAAGGCCCGATTTCGATGCCTCCTCACCCGCCTTGACCTCTCCAAGAGGAATATTCCGTACGTGGTGACGGTGTGCTGTGTGCTGCACAATTTGTGTGAGCGGAAGGGGGAGACTTTCCTGCCAGCCTGGTTTGCAGAGGCTGACCACTTGGCTGGCCTGTACATGCAGTCCCACACGGCTGCCAGCCGGGAGGCCCATAGGGGGGCTGTCCATATCTGGGAGGCCCTGCGGGAGAGCTTCCAGCTGGAGGAGGAGTGAAGTCTCCCTGGCATGCCCCACTGGGGCCTTGTGCCTCATTCAACCCTCACATCCTTCCATTACCCCTCCCTAGCCCCCCTTCCGGATGTCAAATAAAATACATGTATTTTCAAAAATATAAACTCAGTTTATTTAACAAAACTGGTGGGGGGGTATGAAACTCTGGTGAGACTAGGGAAAGGAAGTGGGAGAGAGGAGAAGAGAAGGTGGGAGAGGTGAGGGGGAAAACTGGGAGGAGGGAGCTGGAAGGGGGAAGCAAGGGGAAGAAGGGGGAGGGGAAGCTCAGGGCTCAGGGGTGGGGCTCTCACCAGGCCAACTGTCTCCCAGCATGGTGGGTGCGGGGGCCTCTGTGTCCCTGGGGGGATGGGGAGGAGAGTGTGGAGGTTGAGGTGGGGGGTGTGGAGATTGAGGAGGAGGATGTGGAGGTTGAGGAGGGAGAGGCGGGAGGAGGAGAAGGAGTGGGAGGAGGAGTGGGAGCTGGGGAGGCAGCAGGTGCTGGAGCGGCATGAGGCAGCACGCTCTGCACCAGGGTCTGCAGATGGGTACAGATGGCATGACCCTGGGCAAGCTGCTCCCGCCGGAGCTCCAAATCTAGTTCTACCGCACCAGCAGTTGAGGGTGCAGTGCAGGCCTTGCAGTGCCCCCAGGTGCTGTTCTGGGTGCCCCTGCAGTGTTCGGCTGGTCCTCCTGTGGAGCCCTCGTGTGTGGAAGCATGTCCCAGGTGGGCTGGTGCACCCTGCATGTGCAGCTGGAGAAAGAAGAGAAGTGGTCAGTTCTCCCTGGGGACACAGTGGGTGAAGCCCAGCCCCCCTCTGCAAGATGAGGATGACTGTTCCCTGCACTGTCAGAGCCGATTTGCTTGAACAGAGGCCATGGTCGGATTGTCTGGCTATCAACGGAAGTGGGAGCTGCCCCGAGACCGCACCCATGCCCCTGTGCTGTGTATAGCAAGGCCAAGGTGGGGGGGGGAGATGTCCCCTGCCTCTGTGTAGAAGGGACTTGTGAAGGGAGGGCGTCCTGTTGTGTCCTGCCCCAGGGTCAGGAGCATGTCAAGTCTCTTCACACACGCATGTGGCTATCAGGCCATGGCCCCTGTGCGGCAGCCAGCTGGAGCCACCTGCCCAGGGGTGGCACGGCACGCGCTCACACATGCACAGGTTGCTGCGTGATCCATGGTAAGCAAGGCCCAAACGTGCAGTCCCTGGTCTCCCTCCCCACCCCCCCCGGGAAGGGGACAGTGATGGCACTTACATGGTGTGGCCTCCCCGGATGACCCTGGTGACTCCGCTGCTGGGACAGCTCGGGGGCAGGCCAGCATGGCACCCTCCGTGGCACCCTCTGTGATGGCTCCTCCTCCGCACCCTGGTCAGGGCCCTCTGCTCCCGGCTTGGTGCCCCCTGGGCTGGCATGGACCATCCCGCCCCCCAGGATCTGGTCCAGGGCCTCAAAATAGGGGCAGGTGTGTGCCCCTGTTGGGGAGCTGCCCCATGTGGCCCTGTCATATCCCTGCCACAATTCTTTAATTTTCATGCGCACCTGTTCTTGGGTGCGCATGTGGCCTTTTGTGGCCATGGTGGCAGCTATGCGGCTGTAGACAGCTGCATTCCTCCATCTAATGCAGAGATCATGGACGTTGGAAGCCTCCCCCCAAACCTCAATGAGGTCCATGATCTCCGCACTAGGATGGCACCTGCCTTCTCCAGCCCCTGGCTGGCTCCTGGGAGCTGGGGGACTGGGCGGTGGAGAGCTGGCTATAACTGGCTGCCCGGCTCATATTGGGGCCACTGGGTCAGGGTCAGTGATTGCTGGCTCTGTGGTTGCAGGCATGTAGCTGGCAAATGTAGTGTGGCCAGAGTCTACCCCTTTAAGGGCTCCGGGTCTGGGGGAGAGGAGAGGACTTTTCCTGGTTTGGCCCAGAGTGGCCACCAGGGCTCTATGGGAAGGGCTGGAGGCCCCCTATTTTGAAATAAGCGTCTACACAGTGCTTATTTCGAATTGCCTATTTCGAATTTGATGTTATTCCTTGTAGAATGAGGTTTAACTACTTCGAATTAAGCGCCCCGCTATTTTGATTTTATTTTGAAATAGTGGTTTGGCTGTGTAGCCGCTATTAAAGTTAATTCGAAATAACGGCTGTCATTTCGAATTAACTCTGATGTGTAGACATACCCTAAAACCCTTTTGAACATGACATATAGGCTTCCAAATCAGTGAGGTCTTGCAAAACTGATATATTTTAAATACTTTTAAAAATCTGAGCTAGAAGCCTACCTACATATTTTGACCCCTAAATACCTTTGAAATTCTAACCCTTAATCCTTAGCAAAACCAAGGGCTAAATAAGTATCTGGTAATTGAATACTTAAAAATCAACAAAGCTAAACTGAACTTTTTCACTAGTTAAAAAGTTGCAGGAATATTTTGGCTCTAAGTACAATGGAAATAATTAAGTTGGCTTTTATTTAATTCCAAGTGGTTTGTTTGTCCATAATGCTTATCCAAACCAAATCACCATACTTTGTTGGTGTTCATCCACAAATAGCATGTAATTAGAGTCATTGTCTGCAGATTTCACCGATCTTTTAAGACATAAAGGGGCATGATTAATTTTATCACTAACCATAAGAGCTAGTTTTTCAGCTTACTTTATAAGTATTGATAGTGATTTGAATGCTGCTATTCTGATACAGGGATGGAGGATGAAGTGAAATAGTCACGAATGAGCAAAACCTGAAGATGAGGTCACAGATGAAGACAGCACTATCTTGAAGTAACCAAGCCTCTCACTAAGCAAATACACATATTTTGAAAAAGACATCTCATTGTGTAGACAGGTACCTGATTAAGATGCATATGACAGTTTTTGTATAAAAGCCTATATTAGGTGTTCTACTTAGACTAATATATTTTTCAGATCTCTTTGGAAGAGACCATGATTTGTTTGCAACCAAAAGACTTTGAAGTAATAAAGAACCCAATCCAACTCTTATTGAAACTAATTGGATTCTTAATTCTTAATTGGATTGATATCAATGGGAGCTCACTTTTGAGCCCTAAGTTTTTTTGAAACAGTCTTATTACATACTTGCATTGTATTTGACACAATATACTATAGGTCACTTATTTAAATAATAAAAGTCAAGTGTATATTTGGGACTGGTGTATTCATTCTAGCCAGCATCACCAAAAACTACTGTCTTTGTTTGCTCTTTTTTGGTGAACATATTCTTAGAAAGTTAGTGCCCATTAGACATTTCCACTGTACCTCCCTGCCTTCAGTCCTGCCTTGGATATCACATTGCACAGCTAACTGAAGATATATCTGCACTAGAAATACTAGTTCTCTACTTCTGTGGCATAGATAATATAGCAATTAAAAGCTTCTAGTATTGTAATAAATCCTCCTCTCCCAGAGGGGGTAGGTAGATCATTTCGGGAACCAAATCATTCCAAATTTTGGAGCTCTAGACAGTTGTGTGCTGCACATGTGGACGCCGGTGGCTGTCCCTGGACAGCATCCCCCTGCCCCCACAAAGCTGTGTTCAGCAAGGCTGTCTCTAGGGCTTGTGGGGCCTGGGATAACTCCCCACCCCAACCCACAATCAACCCTTTCTCCTAAGCTTCTACCCCTACTCTGCCCACACCCAATCTCTTCCTGCCCCTGCTCCTCCCCATTCAGACCCCCATTCTAGCTGTTTCCCCAAACCCATTCTCCTGAGTGTCACAGCCTGGGGGGAGGGAATCTGGCAGTGGCAGTAGGGCCCTGACCCTGGCCCCTCCCCCGGGAAAGGGCTGGTGCCCTGTAGTACAGTTTCCTGCAGAGGGCTGTGTAGGAAGCCAGAACTTCTTGGGACAACCCTGGGTATTAGCTAGGAACAAATCATGTCAAACATCTGAAATGAGGGTTAAGGGGGACTGTGTGAATATTTGCAGAATTAGAGCCCAAATACAGAAAATTATTGTCACAATCGGTAGAGTAGCCTCTGTGTTATGTATTTTGTCAATTAAATTCCTTTCCTGGAAGGGAGGCATGGGAGGAATGGGAAAAGCACATTACGTGGATGTCTCTGTGAAAATGGTCATCAGAGCAGAGTTGACTTTTATACTGATATCTCTTGGTATCATTTCACACTTGGTCAAGACGAATGGTGAAGCTGGTCTCCTCTCAGAACTATGGTGAGACTGTCACCGGACCAGGAAAACTGCACTGATTTTCACTGGGGTCATGTTTTTAGTGTTATCTTTATATCCATTAGGCAAGAAACATTTTTTAAAAGTTAAGCTGAGATTCTGGAGCACAATTCTGCAATAGAGAGTGGATTTATAGTTGGGATCTTAAATATAGTTCTGCCATTCAGTTCCACCTGAACACTCCTTTGTGCTATATGACTGAGTGATATATGTCTTTGGATGTTAAACTTTTAAGACTTTGAATACTGGTAAAATGAACCTTTTATTAGCCAGATCCTTTCAACACTCAGGCCAAGAAATACCCTTACATACACAAGTCCGTTAACTGTTTAGAGACCACACTCAATGTGGCTACCCACTTATCACATCTCTGTCTCTCTGGAGGTGTCCAGGTGACTTAGTTCCCTTCCTGCCTATAATTTTGCTGATCTTGTAGCTGTCACTGGTATTGTTCCTTGTTTGGGTCAAGAAACCCCAGAGTAAATTGAGATAGAAGAATAAGAGTGAGTTCTGAATACACACTCTTAGCCCTGTCTGTGTACAACAGGATGATACTATGACTATTATCAACAGGCAAGAGTTCAACGACCTGCGTTCTCTTGAATGGAATTTTTCAGATTTCCCCCTCATTCAAATTACAACTAACAATCAGCATTCCTCTTATTCAGCAGGTTGATTTTCCAGTTCTCTCATCCCTAGAATGAACAGCAGTTAGAAATTGGCTGCCACCATTTTCAAAGTTCATGATGAATTATAGCCATAGTTTTGAATAGAATTGGAATTTTAACAAACATGTCTCTGAATTTAATCTATATGGTAACTTTATAAATGCCTGACCATACACTAATATTATTCTTTGGGCAAACACCTGCAATGAGCAGGCATTTTACATGAACAGTGAGAATAGAATACGTTCAGCTTTGTTTTCAGTCCAACCTTACAAGGGCCTCTATTTCCATACTCACAAATTGTATAAGGAATCATTTGTTCTTTCAATTATTTCTGTCCAAGTAACTGGATTGCTAAGTATCTGATTTACAAGCACAACCAAGGGTTTAGATGTCTGACTCACTTAATTTTTGGTAGCAAATAACTACTACACACTGAAAAAGAAGCCATTTTCTGATTTTTGGCTCTTAATGGGAAAAGGAAAGGCATGAGAACATTGGTTGGTGTTTCATGCACATTTTCAGTATAAATCCTGGTAAATAAATAAAATAGCTTAACTTGATTAACCAATTACCACAGAAATCCATTTTCTTTCAAGAATACTAAGGCATGGGTTTTTTCAATACAATTTTAAAGCTACAGGCAAAAAGCTGCCTCCAGGGAAGGTAAATATCTGAGTAGAAACCCACGCATGGGACAAACTTGTCTGATCCTGAACTCTTAATGGGTCATAATTCACAGTGATAGCTATGATTTTTGACATTATGGGATCGAGTTCAGATTATAAATGGCATACAAATTAACTAATATACACCGTACCACAGTCCATCACTGCTAGATGAGGGTCATGATTTTTCACTAGCCAACAAATTCTGAAATATACTAAATTATTTCCTGAAACTCAGTGCAAGCTATCTGTCATAAATGTGATATATTTATATCACTTAAAAAGAAAGGCAAGTGAAAATACATTGTTCCTGGTTAACACATCAACCTTTCACTTTATAAAAATAGTAGAAGACTTACCCAGCATTGCTTGGGGTCCTTCTAGGCAGAGTCCATCTTGGCTGGCTGTAGGGGGAGTACAGGAGTCAGAGCAGGGGCTTGAAGATGGGGGTGGGGGAACCTCAGAGCAAGAGGCGACAGGTGTGGGGATGCAGGAGTCAGGGTTGGGGGTTGAGGAGGGGCTCAAGACAGTAGGGGAGCAGGAATCAGGGCAGGGAGTTAGAAGGAGGGGGAGCTCACAGAAGAGAGTGTGAGGCTCCGGGCAGGGAGTGGATAGACACCGACTTTTCCCCAGAGGTGATCCTGGGTGGGGGCAACCTGGCCACTGGCTTCTTTGAGGTGCCAGCCTGGGGTGGGGCATGTGCCCTGGCCGCCAGCTTCGTCATGGGGCTGGCCCAGGGACAAGAAGCCATGCAGGCCATGTACCAGTATTCCCTGGGCCCACCCCGCAGGTGGAAAGACTGTGCAGGTCTGATGCCGGCACTCCCCAGGGCTGGCCCAGGGTAGTGTGGGCCGTGCAGCAGTCAGTAGCTGCTTCCTGGGACAGGCTGGGGTGATGGACACTGTTAGCGGCTCCTCACAAGGGTACTTGCTGCCCCTTTGTGGCCATGGGTGAGTATAAATGTCCCTGCTCTCACATCCCTCCTTTTCCATTTGATATGAAACAATCATACAAGTCCATTTGTTCTTGAATAAATGGACTCCCAGATAGATGGACAGACAGACACACAGGTGCACATTTCTAAAATATATAGTAGACTAGAAGATTTACCCAGCATTGCTTGGTCTTTAACTCAATTAAGTTTTTCTTTTCTGCACTTAAATTATGCTCTTGAGTGGGGTTGGGGATGAGGGGTTTCATATGCAGGCTGCCCTGGGGAGAGAGGACAACCCCATCCTTCTTCCACTGCAGCAGCTTGGGACTGGGTGGGAAGTGCCTCTCCATGGCCACTGCAGTGGGCACAGCCAAAGGAGGGGAACAGACAGGCACACAAACAGACAAACTCTCTCTGAAATATATAGTAGATAGCTCTCTCTTTCTCCATTGCTTTCCCCTGCTGCTCCAATGGGGTTATAGCTGTCCCCCCATCTCTGGTCCCTTGCTCCCTCTCCCTCCCCCTGGAGTCATTCTACAATATAACTTTCTCTCCTACCAGACCCCTCCCTTTCCATTTAATGAGAAACAATCAAATTCCATGGTCCTGGCACAATCAAACCCATACTGCACTTAAGTTATAGTAAGAGAAAGCTGCATACCAAACATGACGGTCCTAGTTCTTACCATTTAGGAGGGGTTCTTCAACAAATGAACTCACAGACAGACAGACAAAGTTCCTCAAATATATAGTAGATGAATGAATGTAGCCTAGTGATTCCCTCAACATATTTTAAGCTTGTATACAGCGCATACTATACAGTGCATGTATAATGTTATGGAATAGAGTAATATCTTCTTATTCATTTGGTAGTACATGAAAGAGCCCTGTGTCATTTTCAGATAGCAAAGCTTGAGTGGTTTGTCATATAGCCAGACACTTTGATTGTAACAGCAGCCGTAATCTGTTATTCTGTATCATTTTTCATAGCCTCATCATTCTTCACCACTTCACTTCTCTGTCTACCATATGTGATTCTTTTTGTCTCCTATTTTTGTAGTCATTGTACATGTAACCACTTTTGCCAGTAGTTGGTTTGCTATCTATTTTTTCATTTTTCAATGTAATGATACAAGGGCAGCTACTTTTTGGAAACTATTCTTAAAAAAAATAACGGCCATGTACTGCCTGGTATGCTAGCAGTGTATATACAATACAGTTAGAGCCATACATACTACATTGTATGACAGGTTAATACAGATGTGCATTAAGTAAATCCAGATTATTTCATCTAAAGTGTATGCAGCGACCCAAGTACTTCTTCTCTATCCTGAATTTTACATTAACCATCTCTTTTGATTACTGCATTTGGTTAATCTATGTTAAGTCAAACAACTATAATTTTCGCTTTGGCGAGAGAACTAAAAGATACTAAAAGTTTTAATAATCCATAGGTCCTCCATAGCATGTTATAGATCATGCACAAGAATGATGAAAAAAGTTTTGGATTCGATTTTCCTTAACAAGATGGTAAGCGTCATTTACACATTTTTTAAAGTTAACAATTTCCCTATTTCCCTGGTTATTTAAGTATTTTAATATTTTGTTACAAACTATAGCATGAGTTGTTTAAGGACAGTTTATTGTGACTGGCAAGGGGACCACAATGGGATGCCAAAGACAGAACGAAAAGAAGAGAAGTCAAATAAGGGAAGGATGAAGGAGAGTAGTAGAAGGTGGCAAAGAGGCAGATCACAGGAGAGAGAGGAGAGAGAGAGAGAGAGAGAGAGAGAGAGAGAGAGACACCACTGCAGTACATATACCATCAGCACATGCAAGGCTACAATTCCATCACTGGGTCCTGATAATATTAATAAAGCACTTGAACTTCACTCCTGAGGTTTAAGCTGTCACCAGATTCCATTGATGGAAATACAGAATTCTGTGTATTATTTGACACAATCAATAAAAAAAAAATTAGATCAAGAAAGTGAATTCATTCCATAATACCCCAAGGGTCTATTCTGTCACTGGTAAGTGTACATAGCATCCATTAGCCATGATAGAAGTTATAAATGTTTATCAACAGTAAAAATAGACACCCCCCTCCCCCATGCTAATAGGTTCACAAACTCTATGGAAATGTGAGAAAGATTTTTTCTCTTCCAGTCGAAAGCTCAATTTTATCAGGTTACATTGCTCCCAAATGACCTTGGTACTGAGTTAAATATTGCTCAGTGGTACTTTTGAGAAAATATTTACAATGTTTAGTTGGAGGAATGTTTTCCTGTTTAGAAAAAAACATTAAAAATAAATGCTGCAGTAAACTGATCAGAAGAGAAAGGCTCTTGATTCTATTTAGCTGCTGTAGTGTATTGCTTGCATTGAGGCAGGCAGTAAAATGAACACTTAGGCTATGTCTATACTGCCCTCTCTTGTGCAAGAAAATATGCAAATGAGGCGAAGCGGTGAATATCACCGCACCTCATTTGCATACTTAATGAGCCGCCATTTTGCGCAAGGGGCTTTTGCACAAAAAGGAGCCCTCTACACGGCTCCCTTTTGCACAAAAACCCCCGCTTGCGCAAGAGCCTTTCTTCCTGACAAAAAGCGGCAGAATGGCTTTTGCGCAAGAGGCAGTTTTTGCGCAAAAGCCCCTTGCACAAAATGGTGACTCATTAAGTATGCAAATGAGGTGCGGTGATATTCACAGCTTTGCCTCATTTGCGTATTTTCTTGTGCAAGAGAGGGCAGTGTAGACGTAGCCTAAGGGTGCGTGTATACTACACAACTATTTTGAAATTAGCTATTCTTGTTAAAATATTGTTTTGCTGCCCACTCTCTCTACATCATGCACGGGATACAGAGGTCAACATGCATAAGTTGTCCAGAGTTATTTCAGCTGCTCTGCATTACACTAAATGCTCAGCTAAGGATATCAACCATTTGGTCAGTGCAGTCTTATAATCAAGAATGGGATTGGGGAAAAGCAATAAACAAGCAAATAAAAAAATCAAGGATTTTGAACATTATTTTCTCTTAATCTGTAAAACTCAAATGCCAAAGATAAATAAACTTATTTTGAGTGCATCATTTGGGTTCTTGAATGTGTTTTAAACAGTTCCAAGTTACAGATGCCCACTTTATAACATACACATTTAGCAGATTGGCAAAGTTGAATTTAAAAGTCGAACAGTGTTTCACGTTCATGTGTTTACATTGGGATTTTTATCGGGGAAGAGGCTGACAGCACATGTCCTTTGCTGATGTCTGAAGCCATTTTTTTATTGAATTGATTTTCTTTTAGTTTTATAGTTTTGTCGAGGAGACTTATAGCTGGCCTGGGTATGATTCCATGCTATTTTTAATACAAATGTAATATTTTTAAATCTACCTCTAAACCAGATTTTGTCTTAAGCAGCTGTGCTTAAATTGTAAAATCTCACCCTTGTGTCTGGTTCCACATCTGGTAACACCCAGCTAGCAGTTACAAGTTACTTAGCATAATTAAAAGAGTCTTGAAATAACCCACAGTAATATAGAGAGACTACACAATTAAAGTGGTATTATGAATTCCAATCATATTCAGTGAGAACTTTATAAGTAGGTGGGCATTTTATTTATTTTTAAAAGTGTTGACCAAAATAAGTATGTGTTGAAGAAAGTAAAGGCAGGCTTGTAAATGGGTGGAGACTGGGTAACATTAAGCCACCATAATTACTAGTCAGCATTATGTCTCCACTTTGATGTCAACTATGTGCTTTCTTTTGTCTTTCAGAGAGGAAGAAACTTCAAAAGCTTTAATTTCAAGACAATAAAAGGCCCATATTAATGTTTGTGTAGACTCTAAACTGCAAATGGAAAAAAGTTTTTGTCTGATAAAATATAAAGGGAATTGGGTTAGTACTTTATCTGCTTTGTGTGTTATATATATTATACACGTATGCAATATATATTATTGATATATGTGTGAGGAAATGATCAAAATATATAACATCTATATATAAAATTTCTTGACATGTTTGATACTAACTGGATTTCAAGCATGACAATATATTTGAAACATTTACTATATCAATAATTTTCTGGATGTACAAAGTACATAATGGCAAATCTTTTACCAGAACTATGAGGACTGATTGAGCCATATTATACTGTCCAAGCAATTTTTTGTAGCAAAGGCAAAAATTGGGCCAGCTATGATTTATTTCCAGTTTTAACATACTTTGACATAACAATTTGCTTTTGGAATGAAAACCCTGTGGCTAAATAGGAAAACCAGTCTTGAGCTCCAAGGCCTCAATCCAAATCTCTTTGAAATTAATGGGAGTCTTTCCACTGACTTCAACAGCCTGTGGATTTGGCTCTAATGATGCTTCAAAGTATAGAGTAATTCTAAAACTATAGGGCATTGATTCTTAAGCCTTGGGTGCATCCAGGTACATCCAGAGAGGAAGGAATACAAAAGGAAACAACAAAGACTGCCACAGGACTCGCCGCTTTAACAAAGACTATAGTCAGTGCTGCAGGTAGAAGTGCAATTCCATGCAATTCCAGCAGACATCAAGCAGTTGCAGCTGTGCACATGGAGCTGTATCCTGGGCCCTAGATAGTATTATGACTGGCACACTATAAATGACAGAGAGACTTGTATGTTACCAAGTCTTCAAGGTGTTGTATCCCCACTCACAGAGGGATGACTGATAACTCATCAGACCATTTGAAAATATGCTGTTTAGGATCAAGACTTGTATATACAGGCTGGACCTCCCTGATCCAGCAGGATCAGGACCTGACTGGTCCCAGATGTGGGATTTTGCTGGACCAGGGGAAATCATTTCTGGCTCCCCTGCTGCCAGACCCACCCTCGCCCCGCCTCCACCTATGAGCTTCCCAGCTCTGTCTGCAGCCCAGCTCAGCTGTGAGCTTGCTCCTCGCCCTGTCCCACAGCCCAGCTGAGCTGCGTGTTGGCTCCCAGACCCCTCTCACAGCTCAGGTGAGCCACATATCAGCTCCCACCCTCCAGCTCGGCTTCACATTCCTCCCCCTCCCGTTTGCCCTCCATAGCGCATAGGGACTCTCCCATCCTGAAACATCCATGGTCCTTGTGGACCACAGATGTTGCTAGACCAGAGAGTAGTATTTTCTCCACTACATTCTCTCTTTATTTTCCATCTTGTATATGAAAAGATGATCTTTGAGTATCCCTGCTGCATACCACCAGCTGAAGCAACAACCTTTTGTTTGTGATATCAGCACTCCTAATTTCTATGAGACAAACTCAAATTCTAATACCCTTGTTTCATGTAATTGTCCACAATACTATGAAAGAGAGTAAAGAAGTCAAGAGTATGCATGATAGAGCAAAATCATTTCTGAGCACAGCTCTTTCCAGAGCACCTGAGTCTAATCCCCATTCTGAGAGAAACTGTACAGTTGTAATAGTGTGCTGCTTATGTTATGTCAGACTCTTCTGTTGCTTTGTCCCAAAGGGGTTCCATGCGATGCCCTTTTTGTGGCCAGATAGTAATTTAGCCAACATTACTAGAAGTGAAGAATAGCCTAAACATCAAAGAAAGGCCATTTGACAGTAGTCACGAGCGGTCTCAGTACTCAACATTTCCTTATTTCCTTATTTCTTATTAATGGTATTAATAACAGTCGTAACTTATTTTGAGAAAATGTCAGGATAAAACAGTGCACTGCACACAGTAATAAAGCACAGAAGAATAAACATAGAACTTAGATATAGATAATGATAAAAATAAACTCTTGAAATTATGCTCAAAAGACAATAGTTTCAAAAGTTTAGTTGAGTACCTAAAGTCCATAACTGCATTAAGGTTTCAAGTCAAAGGGAGTTGCAGGTATAGTCAAGTTTTTCATTTAGCTTCTTAAATTTGGATCACATTGCCTAAGTTTAGACACTCAGTTTGAACATTTTGAACTGAATATTCAATTGTGCTGGTCTAAAAATGGGATATAAGGAAGACTTTGGAGTGCTGTACTACACGAAATTATGTGACAATGGAACTAACTGACAATATATTTGTGAAAACATAGGGCTACATCCTAATGTATCTTCTCAAGTTTGATATGGCACTGTGAATTCTGAGTCCTTCTCAGACAAAACACATAGGCTACATCTATACTGTGCTCTCTTGTGCAAGAAAATATGCAAATAAGGTGAAACGGTGACTATCGCTGCACCTCATTTGCATACTTAATGAGCCGCCATTTTGCAGAAGGAGCTTTTGTGCAAAAAGGAGCCATCTACACATCTCCTTTTTGTGCAAAGCCCCCCTCTTGCGCAAGAGCCGTTCTGCCTGAAAAAAGAGTGCAGTATAGACATAGCCTTATTGATCCCAGTCGTCTGATTAAGGATTGTGGGATTAGACCAGGGTTGGGCAAGATGTGGCCTGGGGGCCAGATCTGGCCCGCCTAACACTTTGATCCAGCCTACGGACTGCATCTGGCCACTTACTATTTATGTGCTGCTGCCTGTGCCACTGAATTTCCAGGCGGTGGCTCAGGCAGCAGAATCCTTTTAAATGGCTCCTGGCTTCTCGTCACGACACTAACCCGCAGGGGCTGGAGCTGTGATCCCTTTAAATAGCTGCAACAACCCCGGACGGCTGCCAGGCAACACAATATCAGCGGGGCCAGGATTCTCGAGCCCTTTTACTGTTTTTTTAATTCAAAGCTTCCAGCTCCAGACAACTCTGGAGTTGTAGCCAGACGTGACCACATTAAGTGGCCCCTTCATGAAAATTATTGCCCACCCCTGGATTAGGTCCATACTTATTGTATCCAATGAGGACTGAGTAGCAACTACAGTATTTGACACTTAATGTCCAAAGTCTAGTATGCACATTTGGGCCTCAAATAGGTGCCAGAATAACTCTTTGCCTACATTGCAATAGTTTTGAAAGGTCAGCTATTTTTTCAAGGGAACAAAATAAATCACAACTTTTTAGAAACTCTCTAACTGTGGCTTAGTTTGGTAACAGTTGTTGTTTTAATACCATACATGGGAGAAAACAACACTACAATGGACATTTAATTCCGTCTCTCCAATAGCAAACATTAACCTGCAATTGGACCACCTGCAATGTGTTAATCATTACAAAGGTCACTGTTACTGAACATTTTAAACTGTGAATAACTTCAGATTAAATTAGGTGTAAAGAAAGTCATTTCCTTTCAGTGATAAACTAAAACACCTGCACTGCAGCTCAAGTTCACTGTGAGAGACATAAACTCACTCTCTGAAGCTGCACCATTCAAGAAGGCACAAGAGCACAATTTTATTAGATAAGATCTAACCCCGATTATTTTGGTTTTGCCAAGTTCTGTGATTAGATACACAACTGTTTAGACAGACTGCAGATTATTTTGTGCTTTGCTAGGCACAAATCACAACTTTCATTTGTAAGTATATTAAATATATTTCTCTCAGGTCTTGTTAATTTTCTTTTCTTTTTTTAATAAAAGTTTGCTTATATTACTTAATCCCCTCTCCATCATAAGAGGAAACTCAGCACCTTTTACCCAAAGGAATGGTGAGCAAACTGCAGATGCTTCTGCTACAGATATTTATTGGTCCACTATGGGCTAAAAGCCTTTTGGCATAACTTCAGATTTACTTAATAATACTACAACTTTTAGAAACGCATTTTTAAACAGAGACCTGAAATATAACCCATATACATTCAATGTGTTAGTTTAACATACTGTGTTATTTTTTAAACCCTGCAGTATTCATAGACAAAATGAGTCTCATGATATGACTCCTAGGGATAAGTGCCTAATATATACATTCTCATCTGCTATTTGTATTCAGGGATACTGTAAAAAAAAAAATCCAGATGACTCACACTTGAATGTAAGCATCATTGGAGCAGAATAGTGTTCTAACATTTCTCAGCATGCTTGCTACTATGGCTCGAGTCTCTTATCTGTTCCTACTAGACACTGAGGGAAGGATTCTTCAGTCTTGCAGCAGGAGATAGGAGCTGCCATGAGATCATCCTTTCCTTTTTATTGGCTCAAGGAAAGAGATCCAAGCGAAGAGCCATGGTTCTAGTTTTCCCCTGCATAGATTTGTCAGTAAAAGGTCTATGCTTCCATTAGCCTTCCTATCCTTCTCTAACCTTGGGTGACGTGTCTTCAATCTTCCTCCCTTCTACTCCACAGAAAGGAAATTAGGCTGATAATAAACAAGGGATAGTATCTTCCTCTCCCCAAGCATTTAGGGAAATGGCAGCTATGTTCAAAGGACCACTTTCTCCCAACTCAAGCACCAAGAAAAGGAAAACATTAGGGGATTTCTTCCCCCAAGAGATTCTGGAAGGAGGCAAAGATGCTTTTGCATGTGTGTGCACACACACTCCATATTTGCATCAATCACTAGAAAATCCGCACCCTTTTTGCATAAGCTTAAATGACCACAAAAGAGGCCAGGCAGTGGAGATTCAGGGCCCTACACCCTCCTTTGTCTCCCTTAAAATTATTTTCATCTGTTTCATGATGGCAAAAAAGCATCTGGCTGAATGTAAGTCACATGTTAAATTGTTCTACGTCCTCTTCACATTAAAGTCACTTTAATATTCATATTCTCACACCCTTCTGATGATTTGCTTTTTCATCACATGTATATTTGGGGGAAGTTAAATGGTGGAGAGTCCAAGTGAGTACGTTAAAATTTAGAGCGGTTCTAAAATGGCATAACATATATTGTTATGGATGGAAGAAAATAAAAATAACACAAACAGTTTCTCTTTAGACATATTCTGAGCATAATCATCTCTGAATTTGGCCCTAATTATGTTCTGTACTGTGACTGAGGTATAAGTTTATTTTATAATGTGAAGGTTTCCAAGATTAAAGCAGCTTTCCTCTCCAAATTCTCCATCCCATACCTACATAATCTACAAATCCCCAGTGCTACCCAGGCCTTAACTGTTTGGTCTAATGTCATCCTTGCAACACTAGCTGTACATAAGACAGTGGCCTTCATGTGTGAGCCCATGAAACCAGAGGAGAGCAGAGCAGCTCAGGCAACACTTTAGCATCCTCCTGCATTCATCCCTTACTCCCTGTTTACATTCACTCCCTTACAGCTGTCACAGTGGGTGCATTCACTGTCAGCACATTCATTATGAGATATTGTCTTCTCTGTACCTTCATGAAATGGCAGCAAACAGCAGGCAGAGAACTGGAGACACATCTTCAATACCTAACCCAAAGTCTTTGAAAGGCTGGGTTGTGCAGCACTTCTGACATTCATGGTCATTTTAGACAGTCAAAACGTCTTAAAAAACAACGTTGATGCATGCATCTCCCCAACGTTGTATGTAGAAGATTGAGGGAAACTAAAGATAAAGTTCTGTTTTGAGCACATGAAAAACTCCAATGTTCATGACTTCACAGTATACAACCAACTGAAAAAAAAAAGCCAGGGTGATCGTAAGGGATATTTTAATGCTTTTTACTTTACCTACAGTTCTATGGAAACTACCACTATTGTTAAAACAAATGTAGTTGATGAAGAACAATCTTTTAAAGATTGAATATTGCAGAGATTAGTGCTAAATAACAAAGATAAATTTATTAGGAAAATATTTTCCTCAAAATTCTATGACTGTGGAACCTCAGTTTGAGTTAGTGGAGCTTTTCCAGATGAGGATCTGGCATTTCTTTACATTTTGTTTAAACCTGGAGTTAAGCTCTTTTGCTTTTCATATTCCAACCTGTTATCAGCAATCATTTCTCTAAAGACAAATCTCAAAGTCTTCCTCCCGAGTGACTTCTTTCAGTAGACTATAAAGCTGAGTATTGATGTGCTAACAGAAATGACTGCATTAATGTGGGAACCACCTAACCCTTTCCCAGTGTCATATCACACAGTGTGTTTGTGTGCTCATGGGCAGCACTTTTTTGCTGAAGTGAGCCCAGCATGCAGATTATAAATTGCTGGTCCCTGACTCAGTTATACTGTCCCTGTTTGTCTCTGAGGCAGAGGCTTTCAACATGAATGGCCACACATTTTGCAGATAATGGCCCAGGAACTATTTATTGCATAGTGCAGCTGCTTTTGGGGAAGGCATATTTGGATTACATTATACCTCCCAAGAATGAGTACACATGGTAACTGAACACTTAAATATAATCACAAATTCTCTTCATATATGTTTGTACGTCTAGTGTACACTTGACAATTATAAGAAAACTATCTCAAAACAAATTCTGCAGGAGGAGGAGTTCTGCCAAATAAGGACACCAGGAACTGCCACTTTTACTTTTCATTAGGATTTGAAGTTACAAATGAAAAAAAATAGTTAAAACAAATACATGGGTACAAGGAAATGTGAGAATTGCATCAACGCAAAGTTTGTTAATCCACTGAACTAACTCTCTACTAACAGAGATGAGCTCAGAGTCTGAGTCTGAGCATCCCCAAATACTGGGACATTTTGGAACCATAACATGGACTATTTTCCAAATATCAGTCATTATGACCATTATGCCTACATTCTACAGTAGACTTCCGATAATCCAGAACCTTTGGGACCTAGGTGGTGCCGGATTATCAGATATGCCGGACTATCAGGAGGTACTATAAAATGGTTTTTTTTATATATATATATATATATATATACATATATATATATATACAGTACATACTGTATATAAAGTGTTTTTAATCCTTTTTATTGTAGCACAAGCACTGTCCGGCGTCACACAATGCCAGTGGCAGACTGACTCGGTCCCGTCCAGTTTTGCTTTGTTCAGCTGCTGTCGCTGCTGCCTTGTAACTCATTTTTTGCCAAAGCTCACTCACTAGGCTCTTGCCGTTTTGATGTTGGACTATCAGGAGTGCCGTACAATTGGATGCCGGACTATTGGAGTTTTACTGTAGTAAGCAAAGTCAAAAGTGAAATCATCATTACTCAGTTAAGAACTTGGAGCTAAAGCTGGATGGGAGCTAGGCTATGGAGAGTCACCGAAAATAAAAGCAAATTCTTGTAAAAGAAGGTTACAGGGAAAAAAGAAGAGAATTGTTCATAGCACCAGGGCTGGCCTTACCATCAGGCAAACTGAGGTGGCTGCCTCAGGTGCCAGACTGTGGGGGAGTGCCACTAGGACCCAGAGTGTAGAAAATTGTGTCTGCTGCTGGTGCAGTGAGGGGATATGGGGTCATCATTTGAGCTCCCCGCCTCAGGTGCCAAAATGTGGGCCGGCCCTGCATAGCACTTTGGGTTTATTATCTTTGTAACTGACTTGGAAAATGTTGCAAGATACCTGATGTCAACATTTCTGATGACATGTGAAAGTCAGAGATTCACTCCTCAGTCACTGTTGTCCTTCCCTGTTTCGGTAATAAAACAGGTAACTCAGTACAATGGCAGAGCATTTTGAAAAATTAACTAGGTTACATGGGAAAAAATAACTCTGAGATGCATATATATTGCCACACATTCTGTTGATTCAGAAGTACGTTACAATGGCTGTGGCTTCAGTACAGAACAGATTCACATTCCTTCTCCCTGCATTGTTTAGTTTTTCCAGAAACAAACTGACACACACTGTCTTCTGGAAAAAAAATCTTCAGACACACAAAGAATATTCTGGTGCACTGAGCGTGGAAAGGACACAATTATAGATTTCCCTGATACTCTGGAGGATACCTTAATATAGTGGGGGTCTCTACTTAATATAGACACCACCCATAACTCATAGAATCCAGAATATTAAGGCTTTTGAGAACTAAACAGTGGAAGATTTGAAAATTGGGGGTAGGAGGTGAATTACGAAGGGATCTTGTCCACAGAACTAAGCTGGAAAGTCATTGCTGTAATTGTAAGTTAGCTGTCTGCAGAACATCCACAACCGAGACAGAAAGATAGCAGGGAAGATATGCAGAGAGTGGGTAAACAAACAATTGGATGTATTGAATACTACTTGGACAGAAACAGTGTCTATTTGTGTCTTGGGCAATGAATCACACTGTCAGTGCTTAACACACAGTCAACACAATAACAACTAGGCTAATGGATGTGATGGAGCCAACAGAAAAACAATTGAATAGAATTTGGAGAATAACTATGTGCTGTCCTATGGCTGGAGCTTGTTGGAAAGGCACAATTGACCACATAATGACCAGTAGCTGCATATGTTAAAACAGCAAGGACATACCAGCAGTATGTTAGTTCATCCTTATAAGGATGAACGAGCATCTCTCTTCTTCTCTGTATAATTTAGTAGTTTCCATAGTTTATGTTTTTGGAATTTCTCTTTTATCTGTTGCAATATTTCCCATAAAAAAGCCTACTAATCCTTTGCATGAAAATAAAACTTCTTTCCATTTACTACATTCTTTTTTTCTGTTTTGTGGTTCCCTTAGTCACTTTTCCAGTTACTTTAAATATAATTTACAAAATGTAATAATGCCTTCTGTCAATACCTTCTATCAAGATTTTTCCTGACCCTAATTTAGCACCCTCTTGAGTCCTGTTAAATCTCTTGAATGAGACGAACTCTATACTCTCACATAATACTTTCTTCTGTTTCAGACCACGCTCCATGTTTTTCTTTACTTATGAGTTCTTTCGCTCTCTCCATAGTCTATGTCTGGATTATTTTTTTTCTGCTAAAGAGCTTTTCACGTTTTGGGGCTTTAATGTGTAGCAGTCAATCCCAGGCCTACACTAGGCTTTTGCCATTTCAGCTGGTGTTTGATTTTTGGACACAAAGAAAATGTACTTGCAGCTTATGTACAATAAGCTTATGTACAATAAGCACAATAAGATTATGTACAATATGCTTATGGACAATAAGTATAATGGCCTACGTACAAATCTGTATATCTAGATTCATAACCAGTGTTTTGTCATTCAATAGGTATGATTGCACATGAAGAATTTGTAAAAATGAGGTCCTTCTTGTTATTCTGAATTCATTTTTTTCCTTTCATAGCTCCATATAGAACCATGCTAATTAATACCTGCTACACCAATTTATATCCATTATTTTTCTGTGATTTCCCTGAGATTATTTCTCCTGCGTCTCCTTTATTCTGCTAAGAAAGCTAGGAGGAGCTCCTGGAGCTGACAGCTTATTGAATGGACTGGAGAGTGCACTCCGCTTTGCTTGAAAGGATGCTTATTCTGCACCTTTATTTGGGTTTACTTGTTTCTTACTCTGCGTATAATCACACTGGACTCATGCCATTCAGGGAAAGCTCAGCATTAGTTGCTCTGCAGATCTGCAGCACCTTGAAGCATCTGCAGGGCTTGCGAACAGGAGCAGCTAACAGGGAGTTTGGAGAGGGAGTTCTCCAGGTAAAAGAGGAGTAAAAATGGGACCCTTGTGGAGCTTCTAAAAGGTTTGAAATCTAGAAGCCTCTGTTAATTGGCTGAGCCTCAGTCAGGGGGAGGGGCTACCAGAGCAATATAAGCCTGTGACTCAGCGACCAGGGAGCTTGCGAACAGGAACAGCTAACAGGGAGTTTGGAGAGGGAGGTTAGAGGGGGAGGTTAGAGGGCGCTAGGGACTTCTGACCTTCTTTAAAACATAACTCTTTTAATAATCTATATTCCAGAGGTTTAAAAAGAATCCCAGTTTCTGCTTAAACTTATTCATTAGAAAAATGGAGACAGAAGCCCAGCAGCAGAGTGGGGGCTATCCTGTTTATTGCGTTGAGTGTAACATGTATGATTACCTGCCCTGTGGGCGAGTGGCGTATGTGTGCACCCGTTGCAAGGAGCTCCTGACCCTCAGAGACCGGCTTCGGGCTTTGGAGGCCAGGGTGGCTGAACTGGAGGAGCTAAGGGAGGTAGAGAGATATGTTGATGAGACTTTCCGGGACACTGTAGTACTGTCCCACCTCCAGTCTGAGAGCCCCAGTGCTCTTAAGGAGGATGAAAGTCTCAAGCGAACAGAGCATTCAATGGGAGCAGAGGGAAACCATCCCATAGTTGGAACCCTCCTCCCAAAGGATGTTGCGGTATCCTCTCGCACTGAGGATACCTCTGAGGGGGAGGGAATGCCAGTTAGGAAGAGGCAGGTGTTAGTAGTGGGTGATTCGATTGTTAGAAACATAGATAGTTGGGTTTGTGATGACCGGGAGAACTGTATGGTCACTTGCCTGCCTGGTGCGAAGGTTGCGGATCTCTCGAGGCATCTAGATAGACTTATGTGTAGTGCTGGGGAGGAGCCGGTGGTCGTGGTACATGTAGGTACCAATGACGTAGGGAAGGGTAGGAGAGATGTCCTGGAGGCCAAATTTAGGCTGCTAGGAAAGAGACTGAAATCCAGGACCTCTATGGTGGCATTCTCGGAAATGCTTCCAGTTCCACGCGCAGGGCCAGGTAGGCAGGCAGAGCTTCAGAGTCTCAATGCGTGGATGAGACGATGGTGTAGGGAAGAGGGGTTTGGATTTATTAGGAACTGGAGACACTTTTGGGAGAGGGGGAGCCTATACAGGAAGGATGGGCTCCACCTAAACCAGGGTGGAACCAGACTGCTGGCACTAAACATTAAAAAGGCTGTAGAGCAGTTTTTAAACTAAGAGATGGGGGAAAGCCGATTGGTGCGGAGATGCACGTAAATCGGAGGGAGACTTCTCTTAGAGGAGAATCCATTGATAGAGATTCTCTAAGCTGTAGTCAGAAAGAGAGGAGGGGAGAGGGCAAACCATGGGCCAGAGCAGACAAACAACTGCATACAAAGGAATGCAATGCACCAGGGAAGGGCAGACCAATAAGCAGTGGCAAATTTTTAAAGTGCTTCTACACAAATGCTAGGAGTCTGACTAATAAGATGGGTGAACTAGAGTACCTAGTATTAAATGAGGAGATTGACATAATAGGCATCACTGAAACCTGGTAGAATGAGGAAAATCTGTGGGACACAATCATACCGGGATATAAAATATATCGAAAGGATAGAGCAGGCCTGGTGGGTGGCGGAGTGGCACTGTATGTGAAAGATAATGTAGAATCAAATGAAATAAAAATATTAAGTGAATCAACATGTTCAATAGAATCGCTATGGATAGTAATTCCATGCTCCAATAATAAGAAATTAGCAGTAGGGATATATTACCGGCCACCTGACCAGGACAGCGATACTGACATTGAAATGCTGAGGGAGATTAGAGAGGCTACCAAAATAAAGAACTCTATAATAATGGGGGATTTTAATTATCCCCATATTGACTGGGTACATGTCAGAGAAGCAGAGATAAAATTTCTCAATGGCCTAAATGACTGCTTCTTGGAGCAGCTGGTGCAGGAACCCACAAGGGGAGAGGCAATTCTCGATTTAGTCCTGAGTGGAGCGCAGGATCAGGTCCAGAAGATAACCGTTACAGGACCGCTTGGGAATAGTGACCATAATATAATAACATTCAACATTTTGTGACACCAATATTTAAAAAGGGCTCTAGAGGCGATCCTGGCAATTACAGACCGGTAAGTCTAACTTCAGTACCGGGCAAATTAGTCAAAACAATAGTAAAGGATAAAATTGTGAAGCATGTAGAAGAACATAATTTGTTGGACAAAAGTCAACATGGTTTCTGTAAAGGGAAATCCTGTCTCACTAATCTATTAGCGTTCTTTGAAGGGGTTAACAAACATGAGGACAAGGGGGATCCAGTAGATATAGTATACTTAGATTTTCAGAAAGCCTTTGACAAGGTCCCTCACCAAAGGCTCTTGTGTAAATTACATGGCCATGGGATAAGAGGGAAGGTCCTTTCTTGGATTGAGAACTGGTTAAAAGATGGGAAACAAAGGGTAGGAATAAATGGTAAATTTTCAGAATGGAGAGGGGTAACTAGTGGTGTCCCCCAAGGGTCGGTCCTAGGACCAATCCTGTTCAACTTATTCATAAATGATCTGGAGAAAGGGGTAAGCAGTGAGGTGGTAAAGTTTGCAGATGATACCAAACTGTTTAGGATAGTCAAGACAGAAGCAGACTGTGAGGGACTCCAAGATCTCACCAAACTGAGTGACTGGGCAACAAAATGGCAAATGAAATTTAATGTGGATAAGTATAAAGTAATGCACATCGGGAAAAATAACCCCAACTATACGTACAGTATGATGGGGGCTAATTTGGCTACGACAAATCAGGAAAGAGATCTTGGAGTTATCGTGGACAGTTCTCTGAAAACTTCCACGCAACGGTGGTCAAAAAGGCAAATAGGATGCTAGGAATTAATAAGAAAGGGATAGAAAATAAGACCCAGAATATCTTCCTGCCCCTGTATAAAACTATGGAACGCCCACATCTTGAATACTGTGTACAGATGTGGTCTCCTCACCTCAAAAAAGATATTTTGGCCTTGGAAAGGGTTCAGAAAAGGGCAACTAAAATGATTAGGGGTTTGGAACGGGTCCCATATGAGGAGAGGTTAAAGAGACTGGGACTTTTCAGTTTAGAAAAGAGGAGACTGAGGGGGGATATGATAGAGGTATATAAAATCATGAGTGGTGTGGAGAGGGCCGATAAAGAGAAGTTATTTATTAGTTCCCTAAATAGAAGAACTAGAGGACACCAAATGAAATTAATGGGTAGCAGGTTTAAAACTAATAAAAGAAAGTTCTTCTTCACACAGCGTGTAGTCAGCCTATGGAACTCCTTCCCCCCCCCCCCCCCCCGCATATGCCAGCTCAGCAACTCCCATTGGCTGGGAATAATGTGGACCTCCCTGGCCATCCACATGCCTAGGTGCCACATGGACCCGACAACCACTTCTGGGAGCCATGGTAAGTGTTGCTAGCACCCTGCACCCCAAACCCCCCTTAGCCCAACCAGCTCTCCCAGCCCAGAGTCACCTCCTGCACCCAAACTCCCTCCTAGAGTCTACACCTCCCTCCCACCTCAACTCCCTGATCAAGCATGGAGCCCCACTGCACCTCAAGCCCCTCACCCCAGCCCCACCTGAAGCTTGCACCCTCAGCCCACAGCACATGACCCCTCCCACACTTCAACCTCCTTGCCTCAGCTTAGGGCCCCTTCCACACTTTGAAACTTTTGGTCATAACCCAGAGGCCCCTGTATCCCCCTCCTGAACCCCTAACCCCTCATCCACAGCCCTACCCCAAATCCCACAGCTTCAGCGAGATCCCAGTGAAAGTAAGGGCAGAGTTTTAAGAGAACAGGGAGGGGGCAGCAGCCATGCACACTGGGAAGCAACTTGCTTTCCTTTTCTGTTCCCTAGTGATAAGGGAGAGAGGGGGAAGTACTTGGGGATTCTGTGATTTACACCTCTGCACCCTCCCTTCACCAGCTAAGAGTAAGAGGCACGCACAGAATCCAAGTACTTTCCCCTTGCTTCCTGATAGGAGAATGGGAAGAAAAGCAAGCTGTGTCCCAGTGTGTACAACTGCTGTCGCCCCGATCTCTCGAAACTCCTCCCTTGAGTGAGGGTGAGGCATAGCCAGTAATGGATGGAGCTGGGGTGGGGGCTCAGGGCAAAGGGCAGGGCAGAAGCATCAGGTTTTGTTCAATTAGAAAGTTGTCAACACTAAGGCTATGCCTACACATCAGAGTTTTTTTGGAAAAACGGCCGTTTTTCCGAAAAACCTTCACTTATATCTATACTGCAATCGTGTTCTTTTGAAAAAAAATGGAAAGAACAGAGCAGTTTTTCTGACATTGGCAAACCTCTTTCTACGAGGAAGAAGACTTTTTCCGAAAGAGCTCTTTTGGAGCAGAGGAAGTTCTTTCGAAAGAAGAGGAAAGAGGAAAAAGCACAGGTGCCCTGGTGGCCGTTCCGTCCGTAGTAATCACAGCTTACATGCGAGAGAGCGTCCATTCAGTGAGGGCACTATCTTTCGAAAAAGCAGATCACTTTTTCGATGCGCTTTGGCAGTGTGGATGCTCTCTTTTGGAAGAAGCTTTTCCAGAAGATCTCTTCCGGAAAAGCTTCTTCCGAAAGAAGCCTGCAGTCTAGACATAGCCTTACTCTTATTCAAGAGCTACTCTTACAGTAGTTATCCATGCTGGAGAAATAGGTTGTAACATGGCCCAATGTTCCTTGTAAACTGACCGAGTGGGTGGCCACCCAGGAGAGATATAAATGCCACCCAGCTGATTCGCAGAGCATCCACAGTGCTCACAACCAGCAGCATGTGTTTCTACTGGTGGTACACATCCGCACATGCCTGGGTGAACATAATATTTATTCCACACAAGGATGAACAAAATTAGAGGAAGCATTGGTCTGGACTCTCCTTCTTTGTCCCCTTTTCCTTTAAGAGTGATTTATTGTAATATCTACCCCTTTATATTAAGCCTACTATAATTGATTTTAGTATAAATATTCCATAAAAATTTCAAATAGAAGAAACATATTACTTGTGTCCCAGCTTATTCTGAGTTATTGATTAAATCCATGCTATCTTGGACATGGGTGAATTGTCCTTTTGGTATCAGAAGTGCCTTTTTCCTGTTTTTCCTGAGCAGAGACTGCAGGATGAAATCTAAAACTACTCTTTCCAAGAAAATATTTAGGAGGCATGTGGTTTGCATAACTGGTGTCCTGATATTAAAGGATCTCCTATCTATTTTGAATACCTCCATCAGTAAAATATTAAACAGAAGTTTCAATATTAGTAGTTCATGTTCCATGACTCCTGTTTGTAGCCCAAAATATACACACCCCATTAGGATGTGCGGTATACTCAGGGTTCAGCTACATATACAAGCCTAATGTTAATGCCCATTATAACCGGATTGCTGTGCTCTGACCATGCATCACTGATGAGCTCACAGCGAGGGGTGGTTAAAAACTCACAATCCTTTCCCACAAAATAGTTCTAATGGTGGGGGGGGGAGGGGCATATTTGAAATTTTACATAGAATTTTCTGAATGTTTGGCAAATGAGCACAAGCAGGTCAGCCGGGCCCCTGGGAAAGGTAGAAGGGTTCAGGCTCCTTGCTGCTGGGTGAGGCAGGGCTGGGACAGCTAGCCCTTAGTGCTGCCTGGAGTATGCTGTGCCCCTGCCCATCCCCAGGGAGCCCTCAGAACCACCCAGAGCATGCAATGTGGCATCCCAGCAACAATTTAAAGAGCCCAGGGCTCAAGTCACTGCCGCAGTAGCAGTGGCTGGGAACCCCAGGCCCTTTTCAATTGCCAGGTCAGGGCAGTTGCCCCCTTCATTCCCCTCCCCCCTCAGCAGGCCTGATTCCAAGTAGGGATGTGAATGGTTAACCAGTTAACTGGTAAGCTTACCGGGTAAGAGGCTTCCTGGTTCCGGTTAACTGTTATCTGCCAGCCAGAGCAGCCCCTGTCCGTGGTGGGCCCTGCCTGGGCATGCCACAGACAGGGGTGCTTCAGCCAGCTGGAGCAGTCCCTGTCTGCAGTTGTTCCACCCACTAATCCCCCCTTAAATTGGTTACCTGGTTAAATGTTTTGTTTAACTGGTTAACCAATTAAATGGGATTTTACATCCCCAATTCCAAGCAATAATTCCAGACAATAAATGTTCATTTCAGTTCAAGTCTTATTGAAATGAAAATGTTTCCTTATTTTAGGAGATTTTCTCAGAGAGATAAATTGGGAGCAAAATAAATAAAAGTCCCTTAAACTAAAGACTGTTTCTTTATATTCCATATAGTTCAAATAGATTTTTTTTTTTTTATTTTGAAATGCTTCATTGAAAAATTGGAATATTTTGAATGATACCAAATTTTCTAGGCTCATTTGAATTGAATTTATGCAGCATCATTTTGACCAGGCAATTTTTAGTATATATATTCACTAAAATGATTCAGCTAGCCCTACTGACACTGCTTACAGTGATTAGCACTCTAGAAGAGACAGGCTGGTCCTGCTTTCACACTGGTGCACAAACTTGGGCATGTATCTTTATTGTCTTTATTCTCGTTGCTCTTGATTCATGCTGGAATTAGTGAGTGACTAATCCAACCTATATATGTTTTAAAAGGCCATAGAACATTCAGATAAATGATAAGCTGTAACACAAATTAACAGGGTTGAGTTTTTAAATGTGCATATTTAATTCTAGGAGCTGAACCATAAAGGACTGCAGAACATTCAAGTCCAATGTAAACTTATTTTGTTGTAAACATGGCTCTTAATACATCAAAAGAAGTAAATAGAGCTCCTTCTTTAGAGATTTCTCAATTAAAACACAATATTCATGACATCTTTGTAAAAATACTATTCTGGTCCATTTTGGTCAATTTCATGACACTAGAATTTTAAAAATAATACATTTTACACTTTCTGACATTTACATGTGAAATTTCATGGTGTTATACCTGCTGGGATTCTGCCCCAAAAGGGGACTGGGAGGGGATGCCACAAGGTTATTGTACAGTGGTCATAGTATTGCCACCCTTATTTCTGCACTGTTGCTGACAATGTTGCTGCCTACAGAGCAGGCTGACCACAGAGTGGCAGCTGCTGGATAGAAGCCCAGCTCTGAAGTCAGTGCTGCCACCTGTAGCAAAGCAGAAGAAAGTGTGGCATGGTACAGAATTCCCACCCGTCTGTGCTGCTGCTGGTGGAGTGCTACCTTCAGAAGTGAGTACCTGGCCAGCATCCTCTAGTCTTTGGCCAGCCAGTTCTGAAGGCAGCACAGAAACAAGGATGGCAATACCGCAGTTCCCCTACAGGTTGGACCTCCCTGGTCAAGGACCCTTGTGATGTGACCAGTCCCAAATCAGGGAGTTTGCCAGACCAAGGGAGGTCAATTCCACTCCTCTGCAGGTGGACTCCAGGCTTTCTAAGGGTCTGTCAGCAGAGGGCTCTCCTCCCAGCAGAAGGGCTCCCCTGCCTCCTGCCACAGGGCTCCCGGCTGGGGCTGCTTCTTCTCCGGGGCTCTGCTGCCCTGGGACTGCTGGAGCATCACTACCCAGGGCCAGTCCAGGCCACTGTGCTCCTAGGGCTCTCTGGTCCAGAGGCTCTCTGGTCCAGCAACATCCATGGTCCTACAGGTACAGCACGGATGTTGCTGAACCAGAGAGTCCAGGATGAGAAGTTCAACCTGTAGAGGATCCCCCAGTTAGAGAAACTGGTGAAATATGTATAGTATAGGGTAAAAGTACATACAAGACCAGATTTTAAATTTTACGGTCCACAACACATTTTGGTAGGAATTTAGTAGGGCTCTACTTAGGACTTCAAAAGGCAAAGTTCAACTGCCTGGCAGGTACAAGGGACAGGATGTGAAGAAAATAGCAGTTCTTGTGCTGGCTGATTGTTCAGACAAAAACAGTTTTCTAATGGGTGAATTAACATTTGGAAGCTGTGCTGTTAATTTTATCTCCTTCAATATTTTTACAGCTGTAATAGTTAAGAATTTCCCTAGTATTTTTAGTTGTAAAAACCCATCAACTCATATATATCTAATTCTCTAAAGCTGTAAAATATATGCAAATTCTTTTTTAAGTGATTCCGAATCGGGGAAGGGACTCTTAAAGCTAAATCTATGAAATGTATATGCATGAAGCACTAATGTACATTAATAAGCAGAGCAAATATTCTCAACTTATATTACTGGAGTGCTTTTTAAACAATAAATATCCAGCATTATTTATGTTATGGAGGAGAGTCTTCAAATAGACTTTGTTTTAAACTCCTGAATGTAAATGGAAATATATGGCCACATTTGCAATCTACAATTCCTTTAATATCATTAGAATAATCCTATATCTGCTGTAGTGCTGATCCAAACATACAAAGGAGAAAGACAGTAATTCTGAACCTTCCTATAAAAAATGAAGGGCTGAATTAATTATTTTTTTATAGACCAGGAAATTTTTCTTAATTATGATCATGGTAAGCTGAGTGTCTTTTGCTGACGGATTTTTTGACTGAGCAGGTAAATTTTCAAGGTTAATATAGAATTTTTTTTTAAATTTCAAATTATAGATGTTTTTAGAAGAATGTTTAGCCTTTTAATATATTCTGCTTAGTTAATCAAGCTGCATAAAAGCACTGGAATTACTTCAACCTGCTTTTCAAAAAGATAAATTGATCACAATTCCTACTCATGTATTTTACTTATTAAACCCATACTTCATTTTCATTTAGTATAACATAGCCTTATAGAAAAAGTTGATGTTTGGTAAAATTATGGTTTTTAATTTTTTTTACCTGGGTAAACCATACATTTTAGACTTGTATTTACTAATTTTTTTTAAGTAAGTGGAATAAAATAACTTAGAAAGTTCTTATCTTGGATAATTTTCAGCCCATATCCATAACTTTTGCCATATACTTATATTATATAAATAATTTTTTATCTATTTATTTTAATAGCATTACTTATTAGTTATATGTTAGTTCAAGCTATCAAAAACATCCACATTTGCCATAATTTTCTAGCCTTTAAACCACACCTGTTCTGAATTAATAATCATCCAAATATTCTTATATATTATTTAATATTGACTGAAATCACATGGGGCAGAGTGGAAAAATTTCTTATGTTCTGAATTTTTAAATCAAATGCTTTTGTGAACAGTCATGGGAGATAAAACTGTGTGTACTACCAGGAAATGAGATAAGGATTGTCCAAAGTGTACATCATGAGATACACAGTTCTTCAACTCCAGCATACCTATATCATTATGAATGAAAGTGCCATTTTCCTATGACCTAAGCTATTCAAATCAGTTTGAGCAGTTTAGGACTGATTGTAATTTATTGGGATGTGTAGCACAGGTCAGCTATAGATATAAATATATGCAACTAGAACAGCCTGTAAAGAGAAATTACTGAAAATATTTGCCAAACTGCTTTTTGGGGCCTTGTCCAGCCCAAGTAGCTGCTATGGCTGTTGGCCATGTGAAGCTCTGTAAACTTTTTGTGCTGTGAATTACAGGCAAACAGGAGTCCACTGAAACCTGCTCTTACATAGCACAGGCCTATCTGAATGATTCAAGTGCCTTTATTTGGATATCCAAAATTAAAATTGATTGTTGCAGCTGCACAATAACAGCCACGTTTGGAGAAAATGTTTGGAAAGTGGGAAGAAAAGCATGATCTACAAAAGTCACAGTTTTCTCTAGAAGGCTATGTGGGTTTTTCCGTTGCACATGGATGATTTGTTTTGTTTTGTTTTGTTTTAAAGTGTGCCTGTCAGAAAGTAGTTGATTTCTATTATTTCTATTATTTTTAAAAAGAGAAAAATCTCTCATAATGGAAAAATAATTTTAGAGAATTCATTAAAACAGAAGCAACCTGTATTTTCTTGACTTTAGTTGGTGTTTTCATACACCAATGCTTTTCTGACTCAAATTCCTTAGTGGTGTCATTCCATTGACTTCAGCAGATTTATATATTTTTGTCTGGACAATCTTGTTTCTTGAAAGCTTACTATCCTTTTGAATGTAGTTGTATGTGACCCTGCAAGTAATTTGAAATTAGAGTTAAAATATAGCACCATAAAATGTTCAATAAATACTTTACCACATATGTGCTAATGAGTTTGGTTAGAATGTAGTTAATAATTTGTAATACCCTCTGGCCCTGATTTTATTTTCCCACATGGCCCTTGTTTATCTCATCTGTAGGAGAAAGCCTGTAACCTTCTTCAACCTCCTTAGCTCACTGCCTCAAAGGAACTGCTTGCATGAGTAAGGATTCCCCATATAAGAAGAAGTTTCAAATATAACGTACAGTTTTTCAGTCATGATGCAGCCTGATCCTCCACCATGGTGGTCAATGAGATAGTTACAATGGACTTAAAAGGGCCTAATCAAGGCCTATCTGAAATAAAAAATGAGACCTAGCAGAAGATCCTATGAAAATCATGGGCAATATTTACTAACTATAAAAACAAAAATTGAAAGATTTTAAAGTTAAATATTGTGGAGGCAATTAATGTTTCCTTGCAAAACATATACATCATTGCTTAACTTCGGAAACATTTTTCTTTACATTAGTTTTATTTTACTCAATTCAAATATTGGCATTTTATATTCTTTCAGTATCACAATTACTACAGCTCAATTATGCTCTTGCATATGTCAGGTACACTACAGTCTAATTTAATCTTCATTACACATTGCCATATTGCAATTATACATGCTATCGAAGTGTTAACACATATTTAAACCTGTTATTCCTTTGTCACTGATTTACAAAGAGGTACCTGAAAAGAAGCAGATGTCATAATTACATGCTTATTCAGCTCATTTTATACTAAATCTCAAAGCAAATTGCAAATGAGCTAGGCATGTCCTGAAATTAATGTAGTGATAGTACACTAATGCTGTGATTCATTATGGTTTGTCAATGTGCTGCACTTCTGGAATGTGTGATAAAACTATATTAATACCACACAGTAATGAGATTAATGAATTTGTACATGGAGAAGAATAATGGTTCTCTTTGTTAGACTATTGAAAAAATAACAAAGGTAATTAAAAAGAATTACTCAATCCCCATACAACCTCATTTATATTAAATTAATTTGTCTGGTTTCATTTCTAATAATTGATCACTCTTTGCAAATTATAAAGCACTTCCAGGCCATATGAACTACTACTGTAGGAGTAGCGATACAGAGTATTATGAACTATCAAGGTGGTCCCTGTGGGTTCATATTAATTAAGGCTTAACAGTTTGGAAAATTGTAGCAATATTTTATGATTCATGTAATTAAACTCTAACAAAATGTCACAACTGCTCGTTATTTCTGTGCCTGTGATTAATATCTTACCCTTATTTCAAAGGAAGCAGAAGTAATGAAATATTCTTAAAACACACAGACAGTCAAAGAGAAAATGTACTGGTTGTTTTTAGAATTCATAACTAATCACATTAGCATTTCACTGCCTCTACTTCAGTCACTAATAGTCATCATCAGCTGATGCAAATCCGATTAATATCTGACACCATATGGTTTTCAACTTGGGTTTTTTGCACCTGTGTAACTCCACTTATATCACTTACATTCTTCCCAGTTTGGACTATTAAATCAGAATCAGGCCCATATCTTCAAGCAGTAATGAAATGTACTTACCATTAAAGGCAGTGCAGAGGCTAATAATGTGTGTGTAAAGCCATGTTGCTCCTAAACAAAGGAATCTTGCATCCCAAAATGATGAATGTTGAATTTCAACATCTTTCTCTGTCAGAAGAAAGCTTTTGGAAATGGTTTCTCTTGAGGAGGAGGAATCTGGAAGTGTCTTTGGACACCATATATTATATAATTGATTAAGCTGTTTTTTCCCCCTTAACTAGGATTATTGAAGGATTACTGTTTACTAGTTACTAGAACTGTTTGGATTTTTTTTTTTTTTTTGACAAAAACTTTCTGGAAAAAGTCAAATCATCAAATCCTGAACAATTCATGGGAAAGGTATGCTTTCAACAAATTTCTTGTTTCTAAAAAATATTAATAAAAAGATTTGAAATAATTAAAAACATCCCATTTTGACATTTTCCAAACAAAAAATACAGTTTTTGGATCTGACAATGTCACTTAAAATTTAAATTAATTTACAATAAAGATTGGAATCAAAATGAGATATCAAAATATTTTGATATATTTGCTCCAATTTCTTTTCCTTTCTCCCAGATTTTTGGTTTGAAAAAAAATTCTAACAAAATGGGAAAATGGTTTCCATCCCAGGTTTATTAGTCACCAATTCATGTACACTAGGGTTCTGTAATCAGAGTATATTTGAGTATACATATTAATGGATGGTTATCAACCACTAAGTTTTGCTGCATGCTTTTTTCATTTGCTAATTATATTTAATAATATTTAGCAAGTATTATTAGTTTTCTGAAGCTGAGGTCCTTTAGTATTTGGGGAAGTTTGCTATGCTCTGTGATATGTACAACTGACATTAAGGCTTGCATAGTGTATAAAAAATGTAGGGATCAGATTGCAGAGTCAAATGAAAGCTGCCATTGCCAATCAGGCAGTTAAGCACCTACATTCTATATTTTGCATCCACAGTTTATCACATCTGAAAATGTAGGTGCTAGTATTCAGACTAAGGTCAAAGTGGCAACTACACAGATAATCCTTGGTTTTCTGTTCCATATACAAAAGTCATACAAAACTTGATTTTATGTAACTCCAGTTTTACAGAACTTTTAAGGAAAGGGCAACAATTGTGCTTCAGACATTCTATATTGACTCTTTTTTCAGTGAAATTTGTTGCCATTTTCTGCTGTAGTTTCTCTGTATACAGAATCATATGGGTTTATTTGCCCATAACATTTTTATATGTGTTGGAGATGCATTTCTTGTGCTCCTAGAATGATACACCACATTTTTCTTTGGTGCACCTAGTCAATATCCCCTGTTCTCATGCAGTGATGGGCACCACAAAGATACATTGGATTTATCAGATAAGCACCAAATGCAATAAGTCCACTGAAGTCAATTTTAATTGATTTCAATAAACTTTGAATCAGGCTCTGACTGTAAAGAATTATGTGGCACAAACCAATCATTGCTAGCAAAGATAAACAGCTTTCTAGAAAAAAGATGACAAGCTACCTTCATGTGGCATTCAGCCCAAGCAAAAGTAGCACTGCTACCCCAATGTCTGTAGATACACTACTGATGGAGAAGATGGACATTATTGTGCCAGCCCAGATATGCACAGAGATTTGCCAAGAGCAAGACTGTCAACTTATAAAATCAAATGGCTTTCTTGGACTTGCATGTACTGATGTGTAGAGGGATAAGGCCATTCTTCTTCTAGCCACATGCAGTGATACTATAAAAGCGAGTCAGCATTTATATTCCCACCAAAGAAAATTGAGGTTTGTGTACATGTATGAATACAAACTATGTGTTGGGGCAGGGTCCCACTCCTGTCTTCTTCTCCGTCTGCACAGACTATTCTGAGTTCTTAAGTAGCTGAACACCAACATGTTGTTTATTTACACTGGGTCTGTAAAGGTGATGGAAAGAGAATATGCCATAACATTTACAATATCAGTATCTCCTCAGCCCTCTGATGAAGAGATGGAAGAGATTATTCTGCTGCAAGATCCTTCTTGTTTTTGGTTTATAGCCTGCCTCTGATTCCAGCCCTTCTTTCCTGGGCTTTGTCTACTCCCTATGTTAAAGAATTAAATAGTTCCTCAGTCCTCCTCAGACCATTCTAATCTGCTCATTAGTCATAGTCATGTCTACTCCAAGGGGAATTAATTGGTGTTCAAGTGATCAGAGTGCTGGCTCAGCTGTTGGTTTCCAGCACTCTGTCAAAGGCCCTGACACACAAAAACATCCAAGTACATATTTATGTCCATTTATATTCAAGAAAGCACTTAAGCACTTGTTTTTTTGTATTGTAGCCACGTGTTACACTTGCTAGTGTGGTTTCCCTATTGTGCTATGCTGTTATTCTTGATAGTGAAATGTAGCCTAGGCTCATAGGTACAGTAGATAACCATTCTAACCTAATCTCGTTATGACAGATTTAATATTCATGGGACTACGAAGAAAGTCAGATTCCTGACAAACAATGATAAAGTGAAATCTTTAAGCAATAATCAAAATCAACAAGCCATATCTCGCCAGTCATTCGAAAATGACAAGCAGAAAGAACCTGCTGAGACAACATTCAACCACAAACACAATAACATTTATAATTTAATTTGCATTTTAGCAACAAAGCAGATTAATAACTGCAATAAAAGAAAATGAAATCCTAAGTGTATTTTATCTTTCAAGTTTTATGATCTGAGAGGAAAATCCCAATTAAATGCTAAACCAGCTATATGTTTTGGACACCTGTAGCTTGCACAGTATTTTGAATTGGTTCCATGAGGATTTTCATCATAAAAGATGATTGACAAGACTTTGGGGCAGCTGCAGTGAGCTTGATTAACATAGATCTTTCCCTTCCTGCAAAAGTAATGACAATTTTCCATTACATTTGCAACTGTACAGCCATTTTGTCTTAGTAAAACATCATGCTATGCCAATTAGCAATCAGAGTGCCACCCCCAGATAAAGCTTTAGGCCAGTGTTTTTCTTGCTCCCAACACCACTACTATGTTTGCTCCCTCCTGCAGCCCTGAAAATGTTTGCAGTTTGTACCTTCCTTCCTCTGCCCAATTTACCTGTTTAAACAGTTGAGGCATTGCTTGATTATTCTGTTTCAGCAGTGATTAATTTGTGTTGAAAGAGATGCTGGGGCTTAAGCAAATAGATGCAAGGGATCAAGCAATTTTATGTTATGTTTTTCATAACTGATTCAGCAAGCCAGAGGTTCCATGAACATAAACTACCAAGCCTAGAGGTGCCAGGCTCAGTCCTCGCACAAATTAAGCACTGTGTTTAAGGGATTTAGAAGAATCACTTTTGAACAAATTCCTTGTTCTCAATGCCAATGTCTGGAGTACTTGAAGCACAGAAATTTCAGCAAAGTCATCTTTTGCTCCTCTGTATTACACTTTATGAAAGTAATCCTTCATGTGAATATATTACACCTGAAACTGACAATGGCTGGGAAAGTTAATTAAAAGAAGATTGAGTAATATGACTGTTTTAACTCCCCTCCCTCTCTATTTTTCCTATGACTGGTTTGATCTTTTATTCTAGGCCTGTGTTACTTTTGAGCAGTCTCATTTTAAACAGTGTTCCATCATGTAACATATTTGCAATGCCAATTAAGGACAACTTCTCCTCTGTCTGCTTCATGTCTTAAATAAGTGGCTGTTTTTCCTATTTAAATAAGATTAAAATGTTAATTGTCTGCCTGTTTGGATTACTTACCATATTCTCCATCCAGTTCAGCTGGTTGGCAACAAGATTGGGAAAGCATTGGCAGTGGACCAGTTAAATACATTTTGTTAACACATGGGTTTCTGTATTCCTGTTACAAAGTTCAAAAAAGGAATACAGTTAAATCAAAATCTATGATCTTTTGACAAGTTAAAGGTCACTCACAATAAGCTACCATAACATGTGATTTCATCCCCAAAACTTCTCTTTATATATCTGTCCCACTGATGACATTAAATTACTCTCTGCTTCTTTAATCTTAACATGTTTTAGAATCTTATAACATGAAAGTCTGTTATTAAAGATTCTGCTGAATTATTCAGGGCTAAATCAAGATGTGAAGACACCTTTCTTGAGACAGAAAATTGGCAAAAACACTCTAAGATGCCTTACAGCAATAGAAAAGAGTCTTGCTGCAGCTGTTGAATTTACCATGAAATTGAGGCTATAAAAATTGTTACCTCACATGGTCACATCAGGTCCATGGCCTACTGTGGATATACTATATTTCCTGGTATCATCCAGTTAATTTAATAGAATTATAGAAATGTGGGACTAGAAGAGACCTTGGGAAGTTATCAAGTCCAGTCCTTTGAGATGTGATGGGACCAGGTAAACTTGGACCACCCTGGTAGGTGTTTGTGTAACCTGTTTTTAAAAGTTCTAGTGATGGGGATTCCATAACCTCCTTTGGAAGCCTATTGCAGAGCTTAGCTACTCTTATGGTTAGAAAGTTTTTCCTGATGTCTAACTTACATTTCCTTTGCTGCAGATTAAGCCCATTACTTCTTGTGAAGAATAATTGAACCTCTTTATAGCAGTCCTTATCAGTTTTGTTTTCTCAAGACATAGCTGATTTAAAAAAAAAACTTTCCTCATAGGTGAGGCTTTTTTGAAACATAATTTTTGTTGTTTTCCTCTGGACTTGTTCCAGTTTGGGCATTTTTCTCCTAAAGTAAGGAGTCCAGAATTGGAAACAGGCCTCTGAGGCTGCACCAGTGCCAACTACAGTGTGATAATACCTCCCATGTCATACACAGGGCACACAAGTTAATACACCCAGATTGATATTAATGTTTTTCAAAGTTTTATCACATTGTTAATTCATTCAATTTGTGATCCACTGTAACTCCCATATTCTTTTCAGTAGTATTACTACTTAGTCAGTTATTCCCCATTTTGTTGTTCATCTGACTTTTTCCTTCTTAAATTAAATACTTTTCACTTGTTTTTATTGACTTAATTTTGTAGAATTCAGACCAATTTGTCAAGGTTGTTATGAATTCTCATCCTCTTCTCCAAAGTGCTTGTAACTCCTCCCAGCATGGTGTCATCTACATATTTTATAGGCATACTCACCACTCCTTTATCCAAGGCATTAATGAAAATTTTGAATAATACTGGACCCAGGACTGACCACTGCATGACCCCATTAAACATGTCCCTCCAATTTAACAATGAACCATCGATCACTTCTCTGAGTATAGTTTTTCAGCCACTTGTGTTAGCCACCTTAGAGTAATTTCATTGAGAGCATATTTTTACAGTTTGCTTAAAAGAATGTCATCTTCTTACACAGAAGTTTTCAGCAATGTCAAGACGAGCTTCCAATTCACTTACTCACTTAGGACCAGATTGGGAATGCTTGAGTTACATTGGTAGCAGTCACTCAACCTGTGTAGTCTTTTTGATTTTAGATTAATATTGGAGTAACCACTCACTGGTATAAGTTAGTGTCAGTTTAGCCCTTTCATCTGAAGAAGTGGGTTGTGGCCATGAAAACTTATGATACCATCTATGTTTTTTGTTAGTCTCTAAAGTGCTGCAAGACTATGTGTTGTGTTTTTTTTTTTAGTTTAATCTTGCCCTTATTAACTTCACTGGGACTACTCCTCAAACAAGGCTCAACTCAACATGAATAATGGTTTCAGACCACAGTCATGCAACAGATTTTCATTTTAACAAATTCATACCAATGCAGATTTCTATCTGCAGTTTATATATGTTTTTACTGTGAGTAATAGTCTGAAATAATAACCCTTGTCTTCCTGACTTTCAGAAATACCACTTCATACATTTACTAAGGAAGCACAAAATGATCAGTTGTTCACAACCGTAGTGAGATATTATAAACAATTCAAGACTGTAATCTTGATAGTGGGATTATTTACTGACAGGTGAGAACTTAATTGAGCACAGTACTGACCAATGCATTGAGCAACATAAATTGCAGGAGCTTTAAAAAAATCCACGACAACATAATGGGTTGTTTTCTATGTCACAAGCATAGTGAGTATGCCACTTAAAAGTTAATTGCACACTGACTATACTGTATAATACACACACACACACACACACACACACACACTGCACACATACATGCTGGCAGTCCCGCAAATAAAATTTTTCTATTCACCTGCAAATCTTTGTCACGTTGATCTGACAGTGAGTTTCAGCCCTAGTCATGGTGCAATACCAAAAAGACTGGACCTAGACCAATAAATGTCATCTAAGAACTTAACATAGTCCAGATGATCTTCACCACTTGGCAATTGCAAGAAAAATGTCAAACAAAATCAAGCCTTATATATCAGTTTCATCAACCTCACCAAGGTGTTTGACTTAATCAATCATAGCACCCTGTGGACTATCCTCTCAAAGATGGGTTGCCTCCCAAAATTTCTTAGCAACCTGAGACTGCTTCACGACAACATGACTGACACATTGCTGAGCAACAGTGGATCCCAAAGTTGCCCCTTTGAGGTCAAAACAGGAGTCAATCAAGGCTGCGTCATTGCCCCAGCACTGTTCTGAACCTTCATTGCTATGACTCTCCATCACATGGATGGCAAGCTTTCAGATGGTGTGAAGATTGTTTACAGAATGAATGGAGAGCTTTTCAATCTCAGGAGACTGAAGGCCAAAAACAAGACCTCCACGACTTCAATCTTGGAGCTCCAGTACATGGATTATAATATGGTCACTGCTCTTTCTCCCACAGCTCTTCTGACCATCTTAAACACCTTTGCTGAAGTGTATAAGAATCTCAGCCTCACACTGAACATCAAAAAGACCAATGTGCTCCATCAACCCTTGCCAATGGGACAATCTTATGTACCCTCTATTGAAGTCAATGGAAAACTGCTGGAAAACATGGAGTTTGGAAGTCATCTATACCTTGGAAGTCATCTCTTTGCCTAAGTCAACATTGACGTGGAAATCTAGCATCACCTGAGCTGTGCAAGCTCTGCTTTTGCTCGACTGAGATGAAGGGTCTTTGAGAATCAGTGCCAAGATAAAGCTCCTTTTGTGCCATGCAGTGGTTGCTCCAACACTGCTGTGCGCATGTGAAACCTGGACAACATATAAGCATCAACTGAAGGCACTTGAGCAATATCAACGCTGCCTTGGGAGAATCCTAAATATTTCTTGGGAGGACAGGCACACGAACACTAGTGTCCTGGAATAGTCGAACATGACTAGCATTGAAACTATCATCATCTACTAACAACTTTGCTGGACTGGTCACATGGTCCAGATGTCTGATCAGCACCTCCAAAACCAGATTCTGTTTTCCAAGCTAAAGGAAGGATGGAGGAGTGTTAGGGGTCAGAGGATGCAATTTAAGGACATGTTGAAGGCAAACATGACACTTGGGAGAACCTTGCCCAGGACCATTCCCACTGGAAATCAGTAATCCATGAAGGAGTGGCACAATTTGAGAGGACCCACCGCAGCAAAGACAAGGAGAGGTAGAGAAGGAGAAAAGAGTGGCAAAAACTGCCCCATGCCCATCCAGCACCTGCCCCTTCTGCAATAAGACCTATGGCTCCAGAATCAGGCTGGTCAGCCATCAATGGATCCACAAATAGGAGGGGAAGATATCACTTGTTATTGAGTGGCCATCAAATATTGAAGTCAATGGGAATGTTTCCATGATTTGGCATTTCACTCATTGGCTATTGACAGGAAGTCTTACCTGAACGTAAATGAGAGAACATTTTATGCCTTGTCCTTGTAATGGTCATTCTTTTTCTTATTTCAAAGAAAAACTGTGATCCAAATATCAGAGACACTCTCCCTCCTCCCCTCCAAAAAACTACCTCTGCTTGTGTTACACTACAGTTGTATGGTGAGCTTTGTACCTGGCTAATGGTATTGGTGTGCTGGCATAGGTAAAAGCCAGGGGGAAAGAATGCAATAGTCATTGCTCATAGGGGCCACCAGAACAAAGTAGCTCATGCTTCATATGCCTTTTCAAATTATATTATTTCTTATTTTATGTATCCATTTCTGAAATTTTGATATAGACACCATCGTAAACTCATTGGTCACAGAGTGCAGTTATAGAAGATGATTAGATAAAATCATAAACAAATAAATGGCACTTGTATGTCTGAAGAATAAATTCTACATCCTAGTGAACAGTCCAGAGTTGTTTTCCTGAGGCCTACACAATGTATTGAACTGTTTTCTGTCAATTTTCTGCAACCATTTTGCATGTGTCTAATGTTAATATTGAGGGGTTATATGGTGATGCATCAGTACAACAGCACCCCTTCTGGCCAAATGTGGTGCAGCCCCTAACCTTCCATCACCTTTCAGGGCTGTCAGTCTATTCTTGATCCCCAGGAGTCTGAAAACCTTTTCTTCACTCAGGTCTATTAAGGAGTTGTCAGGGGAACCCAGGACTGCCCACTCCACTGGGTTCCACGGAAGGGCCCTCAAGTTAGATAAGCACAACTCTGACAGCACCCTGAATGACCTTCTACCTTATCCCGAGTCTCCAGCCTCTCAGTATGTCCATTCCCTTCTGAGCTGTTCTCTCTGGGCAGCTTTTAGTAGTTTGCTGGCAGGAGTTCCTTTCTCCAGCCTGTTTACTCCTCCAGTAGCTGCCCCAACTTTCTGCTTCCCAGGCCTTTTGTCCTCCCAATTGCAACGAGGCTGCTAATCAGCTGTAAATAACCATGCCCATGTTAACCCTTTGGTTCTAAGACCAGCATCTAGCATACATACCCCATGACAAGGTGCTTCATTGTCATGCTTTCTCTGATTCTTTTCATAACTACCTTACATTGTGGCCCTTTCTCAGGGTTTCTTATGTGTAATCCAACACATTGTGCTTTCCTTTGCATTATTGGATTTCTCTGCCGTGGCCTTTAATATGTTTAGATTTTTAAAAGCTATCTAAATGTCAAATGTTTGAACAATAAATTAAATAAAACAAAATAAACCAACAGAAAAAAATGGAAATGTCCCTCTGATATGTAGTCAGCCCACAAAAGAAGCTAGTAACAATCTCTTCTTGTCTTCCCTATCCTCCTTTATATAGTCATTTTCCTCTCACATTTTCCTCTCACCATTGGCCCTATTTGGGAAAGAAGACCTATTTGTCATATGCTGTTAGAACAGTATGTTTTATTCAGACAGCGTATGTATAGCGATGTGCCCATTCTCTCTCAGCTCCTTCACTTTGCTGTGCCACTTGGTCTTTCTCTGGCAGCTTACAAAAATCCAAAGCACCAAAGAATTGTGCGAGAGACACTCAACAGCTGAACCTCAGTGAGTGGCTGGCTGTGTATGTCATCCCTTACATTAAGGCTGGAAGTTGAAGCTTCCCAGGTGCTTTGAACTACAGCAGGACACACCAGCACACTCAGGGTACATCTAGACTACAAGCCTCTTTCGAAAGAGATCGTCTAGACAGCCACAAGACTTTTGAAAAAGCGATCTGCTTTTTCGAAAGAGAGCACCCAGGCAATCTGGATGTTGTCTTTCAAAAAAGCCCTGTTTGCATTCAAGAACGCCTTTTTTTGAAAGAGCTCTTTAGAAAAAAGGAGTCCTTCCTTGTAAAATGAGGTTTACCGCTGTTGAAAAACTGCCGCGTTCTTTCAATTTAATTTCGAAAGAACGTGACGGCAGTCTAGATGAAGGTGAATTTTTTCCGAAAAAGGCCAGTTTTTTGAAAAAACTCTATAGTCTAGACATAGCCTAAATAGGAGGGGTTCCTGGGCAGAGGCAAAGAGAATCTCAGGGGGGCTGAGTATGGAAAAGGCTGAGCCACTCAAACCAAAGCATACTTCATAAGGTTCTTCTCTCCCTTTCATTCAGCTGACCAAAATTTGCAGCTCATTCCTTGTTTCACAGGGCATTCTCATTTCAGAATACTATGGCTCAGATTCTCTGCCAGTGTATAGTAGCATAGTTATGCTAAAGCCAACGGATCTATGTCAGCTACAGCTCTGGTCCTATGAGCATAAGTGTTCATATCTAACTTATATCTCACCATTGCAGGGCTTCAGTACCTGGCCTCTATTTTTATGGACTTCAAAAATAAACGTAAGGCAAATTTACAGCAAAACATTAACCTACTACATTGTACATTCCATATTCAGGACTAGCTTAATATTCAAAGAATTTGCCTGAAGAGGCCTCTTTTTTCTTCCTTTGACACTGACATCTCTGCTTCTTTCCACCCTGCAGCAAAAGAGGAAGGAAATGGGGCCTCTATACTAAAAATCATGTGGCCTCATAAGCAAAAGACTTATTCTTTTTACTAGGGTGACATTGAGCCCTCCAGATGTATACCTGTAGTCACAGCATTAGCATGTTACTATAACCATTTGACAAAATGCCTTGGGGGGATATCTTGAAAGGCTCACCAGGCAGTTAGATACCCAACCCCCATTGACTTTCAATATCTTCTTCTCCTGGCTCCTGAAATTATACTTGCAAAATGGACCATGAGCAGAGTGAAAGAATGTCATCATCACCCGAATGACCCTGCTTTATAGACATGTGGAGACAGGACAAATTGACTGGCGCAAACTTTTAATCCAGCCTTTCATAAATAAAGCTGAGAGAAAATTATGGCTCTAAAATTTGGAAAATAATTCTTATTTAAACACAAGCCTAATTACAAATGAACACTGGCTATAGGCTATCAGCTAATTCTGTTTATTACAATCACTATAACAGGGAATCCCTGGGGTTAGTTTCTGAAATAAAGATTTAATTTGAGGGTAAAGCACAACAACAAAAATGTAGCTAATTGTAAACAATAGTATTCCAAGCCCAGCTGACTCCATCAATATAAAAACAGAAATTAACCTCATCCTTCCATTACTGTAAACATATTAAATGCTATTTATTGTGATTACTTGTGTGTGGCCTGTTACAGCCTAAATAGGAACATTTTCGTGACTAAAAGATGTAAACATCAGATAACGCTAACATCATTATTCCAGTCTGAAAGATATAAAACCTAAATATTAATTTTAATAGAAAGGTTAGCAAATTAGGAAACCACAAATGCTAAAATCATTGCAATAACAACCAATGCTGGTAAAATGCGCATATTCCAAGAAGATTAAAAAATACAGGTGGGATCCAGCAGTAGTTTATATGACAGCCTGACATATGTCATAAACAGAGGTTTTTATACAGAAAAAGAATACAGATTTTTAACCAAAAGCAGAACAAGGAAGAAGCAATGAAAAAAGAAGAAATAGCAGGAAAACAGTGTTTATAATGAAAGGATGGGAATGGGAATGAAGCCTGTAAAATTTTGGTCTATAGGCATCATTGCCAAGAACACCGCATGGCATTGGGAGCAACCCAAGGGCAGCATACTGCCCTTTAGAAGAAATGTTGTAAGTATCGGATCATCACAATGATATTATCATAGCATCCAGAGAGTGGGTAGAGGGAAAACTGATAAAAAGGGAGGCAGCTAATGCTAACTCCTGGCTTTGTTTATAAGTACATGCTAAAAGTTGACTTCCAATAGCTGGACAACACAAAGGATAAGGGATCTGTAGCTATTAGTGGCTAAGCAAAGACTTGCCTTAGCTCAAATAATTGTAGGACTATGCCTTGGAGCTATAATTGGATATTAATCCTACAGGCACTTTTTATTTTACTTAGGTTATAAACTGTGCAGGGTAATAATGTATTAGAGAAGTGCCAACACAGTAAGGCCCTGGTCTGGGGCACTGTGCCATTATTACCATACAAATACAAAGTCTGTTGCTCATGAGACATTGATTTGTGGGAGAAAGGAGAACTCAACAAGTAAACGAAAAAAGAGACAGAAATTTGTATAGCAACCAGGGAACCTGGCCTGAAAAGGAGTCCCCCTTTCCCTTGAAATTGTCCCATGGGACAGCCACAGCAATGGCTGTTTTGTGAGAATTCCTCTGCAGAAAGGAAATCACCAAGGATCAGATTGACATACTTCATGACTGATTTGCTAGATGGACGGACTTGTAACACAAGAGCTGGGTCCAGTTTCGGATGATAATCGTAGAATTATAGAATTGTGTAACTGGAAGGCACCTCAAGAGGTCATGGCAGGACCAATCACCATCTAGACCATCACTGACAGGTATTTGTCTAACGTACTCCTAAAAATCTGCAATGATGGAGAGTCCACATCCTCCTAGGCAATTTGTCCAATGTTTAACCACTCTGACAGAAAGTTTTTCCTAATGTCCAGCCTAAACTTCCTTCTCCGCAACTTAAGTCCATTGCTTCTTGTGCTATCATCAAGAGCTTAAGGAGAATAATTTTTCTCCATCCTCTTTGTAACATCCTTTAGATACTTGAAAGCCATTATAATGCCCCCTCTCAATCTTCTCTTCTCCAAACTAAACAATCCCAATTCTTTCAATCTTCCCTCATAGGTCATGTTTTCTTTAATCATTTTTGTTGCTCTTCTCTGGATCTTCTCCAATTTGTCATATCTTTCCTCATATGTGGCACCCAGAACTGGACACAATACTCCAGCTGAGGCCTAATAAGTGCAGAATAGAGTGGAAGAATTACTTCTCATGTCTTGCTTACAACACTTCTGTTAATACATCCCAAAATAATGTTTTTTCCCCAACAATATCACACTGTTGACTCATATTTAACTTGTGGTCCACTATGACTCCTAGGTCTCTTTCTACAGTACTCCTTCCTAGGTAGTCTTTTCCCATTTTGTGTGTGTGCAACTGATTGTTCCTTCCTAAGTGGAATACTTTGCATTTTCCCTTATTGAATTTCATCTTATTTATCTTGGACCAGTTCTCCAGTTTGTCCAGATCATTTTACATTATAATCCTATCCCACAAAGAACTTGCAATTCCACCCAACATGGTGACATCTACAAACTTTACAAATGTACTCTCTATATGCCATTATCTAAATCATTGATGAAGATATTGAATGGAACTGGTCACAAACCTGAGCCCTGTGGAACCCCACTCATTATGCCCTTCTAGCATGACTGAACCATTGATAACTACTCTCTGGGAATGGTTATTCAACCAGTTACACACACATTTTATTAGCAGCTGCATCTAGGTTGTATTTCCCAAGTTTGTTAATGAGAGGTCATATGAGACTGTATCAAATGCCTTACTAAAGTCTAGATATACCACACCTACCACTTCCTCCTCATCCACAAGACTTGTTATCCTGTCAAAGAAAGCTATCAGGTTGGTTTGACATGATTTGTTCTTTACAAATCCATACTGACTATTACTTATCACCTTATTATCTGCTAGTTGTTTGCAAATGGATTCCTTAATTATTTGTTCCACTATTGTCTTTCCTACTAGAGGAGATAAGCTGCCTGGTCTATAATTCTCTGTATTGTCCTTTTTTATAGACGTGCAATATATTTGCCCTTTTCCAGTCTTCCCATCTTCCATGATTTTTCAAAGACGAGAGCTAATGGCTCAGATACCTCCTCAATCATCTACCTGAGTGTTCTACAGTGCACTTCATCAGGCCATAGTGACCTGAAAGCATCTAACTTTACTAATTAATTTTTAACTTGCTCTTTTCATATTTTAGCTTCGAAACCTACCCCATTTCACTGGCATTCACTGTCCAACCACCAACCTTTGTATTGTAAACCAAAATAAAGAAGTCACTGAGCCATTTCCACATTTTCTGTAATTGTTTATGCCTCTTCATTTAGTAACAGGCCTACCCTGTTTGTAGTCTTCCTCTTGCTTCTAATATATAGCATGTTTTCTTGCTACCCTTTATGTCTCTAGCTAGTTTGAGCAAGTGGCTTGCCATGGCCTTTCTAATTTGCTCATAAATACTTCTGTTATTTTTATATAGAGATCATTTGTAATTTGACCATTTGTAATTTTCATTTTTTGTTGGACTTTTTTGATTTTTAGATCATTCATGATCTGTTAGTTAAGCCAAGCTGGTCTCTTGCCATACTTTTTGTCTTTCCTATGCAGTGAAATAGTTTGCTATTGTGCCCTTAATAATGTCTCTTTGGAAAATTGCCAATTGTCTTCAATTGTTTTTCCTATTAGACCTGTTTCCCATGAGATCTTACCTACCAACTCCCAGTGTTTGGTAAAGTCTGCCTTCTTGAAATCCATTGTCTTAGTTTGGTATTCTCCCACCTACCATTCTTTAGAATCATGAACTCTATCATTTCATGATCACTTTCACCCAAGCTGCCTTCCACTTTCAAATTCTCAACCAGTTTCTCCCTATTTGTTAAAATCAAATCTAGAACAGCCTCCCGCTAGTACCTTTCTCCACCTTCTGAAATAAAAAAAATTGTTTCCCATACAGTCCAAGAAATTGTTGGATCGTCTGTGCCTTGCTATGTTATTTTCCTCATCACCAGGGAGACATTTGCTTTTCAAAGTGGTAGTCCTGTAACTTTATTGTTTTGTAGTTCAATTTCAGAAAAAAATCTGTGATTTGCGAGAATACTTGTTTCATCCACTCTGTGTCTGACTGTTCCTCGATTGTGTTGTATTTTCACTTTAATTACTCTCAGTGATGATTCTGAACATACAGTGACATTAAATGTTCATGAGCTAACACTATCAGTCACCTTGAAGGTGCAGTCCCCTTTTTTCTTCACTCTTTCTTTTTAACTTGGTATTATTATACTGAGTAGTGCTTTGAATAATCAGCTGGTGGCCTACAGAGACTGGGAAGAAAAAGGTCAGATATTTTATGTGACATATGATTTGCACAGCCTGCAAAGGGAAATGAGTCATCTACACAATATAAACAATGATAATTCAGTTAAATATGACTGAGATGTTAAAGATAAGGTGTTTATAAATGAATAAACTTCCTGATCACAGTGATACATTACAGTAAAATGAGAAAAGGAATGTTAAATGGGTTTTTACAGTCTGCAACAGCCATTCAATTAGGTATAATACTGGAGCACTCCACAGATATCCCATCTGCACTCATAACATTATTACTCCTGGAGTAACATGGTCATATTTAAAAAAAAAATAGAAAAGCATCAGTGGTCTATGGCAAGCAACAGAACCCATTGTGAGCAGCTGAATTATTCTGAATACACTATTTGAATTGCACATATGTAAGTACAATTACATAATACCTGTAGTAAGAACCAGATATTCCTTATGTAGAGATAGTTATTATAAAGGAATATAATATATGCTAAAAATTGTTCATCTATTTTTAAAAGAGGGGAGAAAAATGAGAAACAGAATTGGTCACATCTGCCTTTAATTTTAGCGCAAGGAAGGGATACAATCCTTTACTTACTATTCCCATGTGACCTATCTGTAGTGGTATCAGGGGAGATCTTGCAGGTAAAGAGTTCTCCCCTTTCAAGCCTTGTAACAGAAATTGTGGAATCCAGTCTATTGCCTTTCTCATTACAAGATAACGACAAATCCCTGATCCCTGGTTTCGGTCCATGTGGAAGGAGGGCTGATGGTAGATTGGTGGGTCTCATGGAGGCTGAGGACCTGTGGGGACGGGAGGGTGAGTTCTCCTAGATCTGAGTGTCCCCTTTGCCATAGAACTGCTGCACAGGAGAATTTTTTCAGAATAACGTCATCTATTCTGAAATAACATAATGCATGTCTACACAGCAAGCCTGTTATTTTGAAATAAATTTGAAATAACGGGTGTCTTACTCCCACTCCCTAAACTTCATTGTATGAGGAGTAAGGGAAGTCTGAGGTAGAGAGCTCTATTTCAAAATAAGAGTTTTGTAGCTATGACCAAATTTGAAATAAGCTATTTTCGACTTAAGCTACGCAATTAGCATAGCTCAAGTTGCGTAGCTTATTTTTAGTTTAGCCCTGCTGTGTAGACGTGCTGTGTGTTAATGTGTCCTATCATTTCCTGGTTCTCTTCCAGCCACGCACTGCTCCATTGCTGTTGCTGAGCGGGGAACACAGACACAAAGAGCAGTTCTTTCCTCCAGGCTATTCTTGCCTTTGGCGAACTATTCCCTGGAGTATGTAGCAGAGCCCACAACAGCACATTCTTCTTGCATAAGATCTTCAAAGACTTGGACAAAAACATATGAGCGCTGTAACTATCTCTCTTTCTTCTGGATCCCTTTGGGGATCCCATTGGTTCATTTCCACATTGCACAGCAGTGAAGTATTTGATCTGCAGTTAGGACACCTCACAGTGCTCCATATATGAACAATTCAACTCAACAAAGTGATTAGAAACTTTGGACTTTGGTATGAAAGCACCGCAGGATAAAGAGCTCAGATAATGATCAGAGATATTCAGAGCACCACATCTCAGAGGACTGGAGTTGAAATTAAACATCAGAGTCAGCACAATGCAAAAAATTCACAAACAACCGGTGAGTATCTTGTATAGTAGTTTAACCACATGTGTTCTTAATATTCAGTATAGAGAGACAAATATGAACTGAATACATCCACTGTAATTTGAATCAAAATCTTTGTTGTGGATCTTCAACTTCATAATCTGGACAGCCAAAGGTTTCAGCTGCAGTCAATTGAATTTCAACAGCAAACATTTCAATTTACTTCACTAGTTATTTACAAGTGACTGGTAATTATTTGTGTTATCACTGGAGCTGAAAAGTATTTTATCTGTAGTCCCACTTTGCAGCATTTTGTATGGTGCTTTTAACTGTCATAAACCAGTACAACAGTCTGCCAACATAGAATAATTAATAATTATTATGTGTGTGATTGATTTACTTTGAAAAACATGAAAGGCCACGAAACCTGGAGTTTCCTGCCTCACATAATGTGCATAAAGAAAATGAGCATCAGTAATCACTGTCAACAATTCCTTGTAACTAAGAATTGAATCATTTATCTGTCTGCATGTATAAATTATCATCATTTCCCATTTCGCAGTGAGGCCTAATGGCAATTTATGTTACAAAAATTAAGAAGATATGGGGATTTCCTAGAATTTACTACTATATTTATGTTTTTCAGAATGAAACCTGAGAACATACATAATGTACATATTGAGCAATATACTTAAGCACGTGCAATACATAAGCACATGTCCAACTTCAAGTACTTTCATAGTCCCATTGAATTCAAAACAGCCATTCCTATGTTTAAAATTGATGTCAAGTTTAAGAACCTTAACAGATTGGGGTCCCAGATACAATGAACCATATTTGGGTTTTATTTATACCTATGTGAATCCATTTTCAATCCATTTTCAAACAAAGACCAGAATTTGACCCAGTGCATTTGTTTTTGAATGAGAAGCTCTCTTAACTGCATATTTTTCATCCTGTTCTTTCATTTTCTATCCACTGCCATCTTGTCCTATGTTAACAATTGAAAGTTGTTTTGTGAAAAAAAATTCACAGCTTGTTTTCCATGCATTGTTATTGTGGATGTGTGGGTGCCAGGATATTAGAAAGACAGGCCGAGTGAGGTAATAGAAGTTGGCCAAAAAATGATTCACCTTGTTGCTCAACTTTTTTTTGCTCAGAAAATGTGAATCTGTCAAAATCAAACTGTCTTCTGGGAAAGAATGATTTGGACTAATTTTTCAGCTCAGCATTTTGGGGGAAATGATTTGGAAATTGTTGTACTGCAATGTTTCAGTATTTTTTAAACAAAAATTCAATTTTCCAATTCAAAACAATTTTTTAGAAATGTATGCTAATTAGAGTAAAAATAATAAACAAAACAAAAAAAGAGAGACAAAATGAAACAAAATCTTTGTTGAGATTAACTAAAAAAAACTTAATTGAACCAAATTGATTTCCTCCCTCCCTCCCCACACATTTTCTGTTTGCAAACATTGTGGCTTTTCCTCAGAATAGGAAGACATTTTTTATCTCAAAAATTTTAATGTAATGGGGAGAACAGTTCCAGCCAGCTCTGTTAGTAATAATTAGCTGCAAGTATTTTAAAATATTTAAGAAAAGTAGGGCCTATTCATCAGAGTCAAGGACAATTGTTGGTTGTGGACACATAAATGGTATCTTTAGCATCTATAGTCTTTAATTACATATCATCTACATGCTGTATAATATCCTAGTATTGCACTGTGATGACTGTGCCAGGGTATTGCATCAGTGGGTGTGTCTAGACTACAGGGTTTTGTCGACAAAAGTTGGCTTTTGTCAACAAAACTATACCTGCGTCTACACTACCGCTGCGTTCTGTTGACAGCGGTAAACCTCGTTTTACGAGCAATAATGCCTTTTTTCGACAGAGTTCTGTCGAAAAAAGGCACTATTGCATGCAAACTGTGCTTTTTCAAAAGAGAGCGTCTACTCTCTCTTTTGAAAATGCGGCTTGCTTTTTCGACAGAACTGTTTGTAGTCTAGATGCTCTTTTTCGACAGAAGCTTTGTTCACAGTATCTGTCGACAAAGCCTCTGCACGAAAAAGGCGTGCAGTGTAGACATAGCCAGAGTGTGTCAGGAGGATGCAGCTCCAAAGCAAATCAGGGTGTTACAGCATTATTTTTTCATGGCATTGCTTCACATCACAGGGGCCCAGCAGATGAACAAACATGAGTGCCTCTGACCTAAGAGCATTATAAGTAAAGCTAAAGAATGATCTCAACAGATAGGAAGCCTAAAGGATACAGGCATAAGCTAAGAGTGGAGAGTGAAGGGTCTGGAATTGATGGTCTTTATGGAAGATCTCTTTAGAATTTTGGGATTAACACAACAGTCCTATAGAAATTACTCTGAAAGCCTAGAGAGAGACGAGGTGGGTGAGATAATATATTTTACTGGATCAACTTCTATTGGTGAGCGAAACAAGTTTTCAAAATTATACAGAGCTCTTTGTGCCTCAAAAAGCTTGTGTCTTGCACTAACGGAAGTTGGTCCAATAAAAGGTATCACCTCACTCTCCTAGTCTTTCTAATGTTCTGGGACTGACATGGCTACAAACACCACTGCATATATCTAAAAATCTATAGATTTTTAATACTGATGGTGATCTTTTCTATATTGGTAAGCCATACTATTTTACTCAGCAGGGAATCCTTTTTCTATTAAACTGTGTTGGATAGTGTGCCAAGGCATACAAAATAGATATTTCCTTACTCCCCACTTACACTGGCCAGCATATAAGGTAGCAGAGCAATGGTTTGCTTCACTTCCCTCCTCCTCCAAACTTGCTTCTATGGTGGACACTCTCAGGGTGCAGCCCAGATGCTCCCACTGACACCCACCAGACAAGACTGATGTAGTCACATAGGGATGTGCAGTGAGGAGTGTTTGTGATTTTTCCAGTCCTTTCATTATGCTGAGTTTGAAATTAAGTTATTTTTGCCAATCATTTTAAAATTACAATGTATAAGTATTTAATCAAGACCAATAATTTTTAAAACTATTCCAAAGAATAGGGGGGCTAGGGAAGAATACACAGAAACTTTGTCCAGATTGTTCCCTAGAAGCACATTTGATAGAATATTAATAATTATGTTAAAAGGCTAATTTAAGAAATCCAATTGCTTGAAAATGGTTTTTGACAGTGCACAGAACCAGAGAAGTCTCTGATCTCACCATTAGAAGAGAGATGGAGGAAATTCAATCTTAATCTATTTTTGTTCTCCTGGAAAGATGATATATAGAAGTTACATTGAAAATCACAATTTCAAAGCATGCTCCAAGTTATGAAACACTATTAAACTGTTCTGATAATCCAGTCTACAAAACTCAGCAGTATTATTGGGAAGGCTGGTTGTTTTTCAACATGTCCATAGTAGAAAAGCCTCTGTCCTAGGCTGGTGTTGATTGTGAAACAATCTCACACATGATAAATGGCAGCACATTTTGGAGAGTATTCAGTCATAAGAGCTCACAAATCAATCAGCTTGTCAACAGGCAGGCTAAATTCAATTTTTATTTTTAGTAAACTCTTATATCGTGGTAGACCCTTGTTTCCTCTGAAATTGCTTTGCAAAGGGGAAAAACATGGCAAAGATAATCTCTCATAAACATGTTAGAAGCTGAGGTTTTTCATATACGACTGAGCTGAAGAAAATCTGATTGCACTCAGTATAGTGCAAAATCTTATATCGCCTCATAGTTGATCAAAAGCATTTTGCCAAGTAGTGTCCTCTATCTGCTGCAGAGCTCTGATGGATATCAGTGTTATAAGTCTCTTAGGATGAGTCATGACAATGCTAATTTGTAACAGAACCTGGTCTAATTGGCATGTTATATTCCAAAGCAGGCATGTGGCATATACAAGAGATGCTACAACGTTTCATATTTTTGATGAGCAGATTCCATTCTGTTGTGCTTGTTCATGTGTGGAGTTGCAGTAAGAAGATGAAGCCAGAGGAAAGCTCACATCTTTTACCCAAATAGGGCTAGATTCATAGAGAAACTGAGACACAGATAACAGTCGCTAATAAAGCCTGAGTTCAGTGCCTAAGCTCCGTATAAATGAATGGGGAGAGATAGGCACCTCAGAATGCAATCTACAAAGGCTAACATGCCAGGAAGCTCCTTGGCTAAAGCAGTTTATGGTAGCTACCAAACCAATGGACGTGTGCTAAACCAGGTCCAATTCTTGAGATAGGTACCTAAAACTGGTCTGCAAGGAGGTTCCTCCCCATGCTTGGGAATCTCAGCTGAAAACACCCTTTTGGTAACTCACTCCTTTAATAAGAGCTGAGGAGCAAGCAGTGGAAGTGATGCTGGTGCCCAACTTTCAGCTTTTAGCTCAGGCTATGTTTACACTGCTCTCTCTTGTGCAAAAAAATATGCAAATGAGGCGAAGCGTGGAATATCGCTGTGCCTCATTTGCATAATTAATGAGGCTCCGTTTTCACACAAGAGGCATTTGCGCAAAAAGGAGCTGTCTACACGGCTCCTTTTTGTGCAAAACCCCCCTCTTGTGCAAGAGCCGTTCTGCCTGAAAAAAAGCAGAAGAACGGGTCTTGCACAAGAGGGGTTTTTTTGCACAAAAAGGAGCTGTGTAGACCGCTTCTTTTTGTGCAAAAACCTCTTCAGCAAAAACGGAGCCTCATTAATTATGCAAATGAGGCACTGAGACATTCCATGCTTTGCCTCATTTGCATTTTTTTTTGCGCAAGAAAGGGCAGTGTAGACGTAGCCCCAGTGTTTGCGCAATCACCTGTGAGGTAGAAGATCCCAATTAAATGCTTTCTCTCCCTCAGGTAGTGGTGGGATTTGCACTGGGGATCTCACATGAGGGCTCTAGCCACTGGAATAAAAGTTTAAGTTGGGTACTACCACCTCTCTAGGTTTTGTGTAAGCTTACCAACTGGGGCCCAGTAGACAAGGTCGAAGCCCGGTTATAGATTGGAATTAGGTAGAGGAATGCCCATTTGCTCCCCATTTGTGCATCACATTGGGGCTCAGGTGCCTACGCATTTGGCACCAAGTGGCATTGTACATATTCGGGACAGAACAGGCACCCAGGGAACTTTTACTGCAAAAATGTGGAGGTTGAGCAACTTTAGGAATTGACAGGCTTCAAGGGCTGCTGAGCACATGCTTTGTCATGGGTAATAGGTATGCTAGGTAGGGAAAGGCATTGCCTTCCCATACAGCCAGCATGTTGGGCCCCAGAATGCCTGTCGGTGTACTGAGGGCGAAGTGTGGCTGCCCCCAGTGCCACACTCCCCAGGCTCCAGAAGGGGAGGGGGAAGGCTGGGGCTTTGCTCCCATGGGGGTGGGGCCTGAGCAGAAAGGGTAGGAATGAGGGCTTGCCTCCCCTGGCCCTACCCTCATCCATCACCCACGCAGCTTTGTGTAGCCCAATGGGGTCCAACTGTGGGATTTAGGCACCTAAAATGGCAGTTAGGGACTTAAGGTCTTTTATGGATCTAGACCTTGGAATTTTGAAATTTCAAAATAAAACCAAATTAGCACAAGAGGTTTTTAGCATATATATATTTTAGTGATCAGCACTGAGAGACTTCTTAATGTTCAGAATGTCAATATGCTGGCCCAGTGGAAATGGAGAGTTTTCCTTTAAATAACAAAGAATACTGGAGCCTAACTACTGTCATGCCACCTGGTCTCTCCTCACTCATCCAGCTACTACTGAATGATTAATTTTGCAGTGATGTAGGCAGAGTTGGATAGCCAATGGGTGCATCCTTTATACCGGCAACTCTCATTGAAGCCATTCCTTTGATTTTTATTGGGATTGGATTGGCCTTAAATCATGGTGAGTAGCAGCTGTGATGAGAGAGGAAATTTTGCCTCATTGGTGAAGTAAGCTAATTCAGAGCCTAGGTAATAATAAGGATGATCTCCAGGATGAGTTTCAAGACAGTAGGGATTCATTCTACAAATTCCACCTATGCCCCCTGAGGGCACGTCTACACAACAGCATTATTTCAAAATAACAAGGTGAGCATCTACACAGCAAGCCGATTATTTTGAAATAATTTCGAAATAATGGGCTTCTTATTCTGAAACAATAAACCCTCATTTCACGAGGCTTCTCACAGCTTCTCTGGTGGCCACTCTGTCCACACCCATCAGAACTCTATGGTTCTCCTTCCCTGCAGCCTTTAAAGCTTCAGCCTCAGGGGAAACTGTTGCACAAAGCAGGCTCTGCCAGCCCTGTGCCACACAGCAGCACCCTGCTTTGCCTTCTCTGCTACCATGGCAGATCCCCGTGCTCCCACCAAGCCCTCCATAGCTGCAAGCAAGCTAGCAGCCATCTCCCAAGCCAGGGAAGAAAGAGGAGGGCACCATCCTGGTCTGGTGTAGAGATCTTGGATCTCACTGAGGTCTGGGAAGAGGAGGCTAACTTCCAGGATCTCCACACCAGGCACAGTAATGCTGATATCTAAAGCCAGATGGCCAACAGCCTGGGCCAAAAGGGCCACATGCACAGCCAGGAGCAGGTGCGCATGAAAATGAAAGATCTGAGGCAGGCCTACACAAGGCCAGGGGTGGAGCTCCTGCTCATGTGCAGCACCCCAATCATTCCCCTATCACAAGCAGTTCCACAACATTCTGGGAGAGGGGGTCAGTCCCCTTCCCTTCCCCCACACCTTGTTGTGGACTCTGGGCTGGAGACGCATGTTTTCAGCCTACCGGAGGGCAGGGCTGTGAACAAGGACAAGAAGGAGGAGCTGGAGAAGCAGCATTGTCAGTGATGCTGTAATATAAATCAATTATAATCTGTGTCAGTTCTTATGATGTCCTCTCCATCACCATACACTCTCAGGGTATGTCTACACTACAGAGTTTTGTCAAACAAACGGATGTTTTTCCAACAAATGTCTACACTCTGAGTTACGTCCACACTGCAATCACATTCTTCCAAAAGTAAATAGAAAGAACAGAGGGGGTTTTCCGGCATTGGTAATCCTCTTTCTATGAGGAAGGAGCCTATTTCTGAAAGAGCTCTTTTGGAAAAAGGCGTGTGTGTATGGGGAAGAGGGAGTTCTTTCGAAAGAAGAGGAAAAAAGGAAAAAGCACAGGCGCCCTGGTGGCCACTCCGTCCATAGTAATCACAGCTTAAATGTGAGTTAGCTTCCATTCAGTGTGGAAGCTATCTTTTGAAAAAGCAGATCTCTTCTTTGATGCACTTGTGTGTGTGGACAATCTCTTTCTGAAAAAGTTTTTTCGGAAGATCTCTTCCAAAAAAAGGTTCTTCTGAAAGAAGCCTGCAGTCTAGACATAGCCCCAGTGCTGACCTAACCACTGAAGTTTGGTTTTGTGCACATTGTCTTCACCACCCTAAACAGTATGTGCCCAAAGCTACCAGATAAAAACATTGTGACCAGCCTGTTGTAGGAGAGAATTGTGTAGAATAATCTCTCTACTTTAATAATTAATATCTCATACCTCATAATTTTATATAACTCATATATTGACTGAAGGAACCAAAAGCTACCAGGTTATTTCCCAAATCCATAAGTCCCTGAATGGGAGATTTGTATTCGAATCTCTAATTTAGTCAACAGTTGTGTGATATCACTTGCATCATAAATCATTCATTGCTGACTATATCGCTAAGGAATAAATAACTTCAAATAAAAGTTATGTTAACCAGCTGCATTTTATGACATGGCTATGGTCCAAATCAGTATTGGGAGTGTGGGATCAATCAATGAAGGACTTTTTCTGCAGTGAAATTAATCATCATTTCTCTTAGATATTGCACATCTGAAACAGGGATGATGTGCAAGGATTTCAGTTTGATTGTATTAAAAGATGGATTCTGAATGACAAGATGAATTATCTTTGTCACTGAATGTCCATCACAACTGCTTAATTATACTGTTTTTGCATTATGCTGAGCATGAGTTTTAAAAAAACAACCACCCTCAGCTCTGAATATCCTTAATTACTAGAGTAAGCATCTTAAACCGAATTTGGATTCCATGGTGAGATTTAGAGTTACAATGGAACATACCAGAACTCCAACTCCAGAAATCCCTGATGTAAAGATATTTAAAATTCTTATCTAATCTTGCTCCTAGGTCTACCTCTGCAGGGTATAGGTTAGGAGAGCACAGATACATTGGAGCCCACTCTTTCACTTATCTCTTGTTTGTAAAAAAATGCTAAGGAGTAAATGGTGTTTCTTTTATTGTAGGTCAGTTCTTTTCTGTTCTGCACCTATCATCATGGTGACTGAGCTTCAGTTGTTCTTGAGTCTTAAGTCCTTCTCTCAGTCAGCCTGAGAAAATTTAACCTCTTGAAGACATCTCCAAGGTAAACAAATAATGCCATAAAATGTCTTCCAGCCAGTCCAAACCCCTCTCTAATTCTTCTCTCTCTTAAAACAAACTTGCAGGAACCCGGCAACAAACAAAGCACTCAGGGGAAATATTGTGTTCTTTTACTTGTGCAGTATATAGGAAGGAGACAGGAGTATCTCGTTTCACTGTTGTGTTTTAATGAGAAAAACTACCCCTTTGGTTTTTATCCTTCAAACTCAGAGCACATGAGCAGCATATTGGAACCCAATAATACTTCACTGAATGGCCAGTAAAAACCTGCTAGTTCCATTTATTTTAAAATAATAAAAATTACCAGACCCATGTGTCAAGCTGAGCAATCAACTAAGTGTCGACACTGGTAAATGACATTACTTGATCATTAATTCATGTAGGACTTGGAAATATATATTAAAACTAATATCAATCAGTAAGTTATTTGTTGAATTTTATTGGATTTTAAACACAGGTCATTTGTTTTCATTTCCTTTTTTATCATATATATGATAAATAGAGAGCGAGTGCTTTCCCCTTTTTACTGTACAAGACTGAAGTATCATATTCTCTGTTGAAAGCACTATTAAATTACTTTTAGGAAACAAAGAATATTATATGTTTCTACTGATCTTTTTTAACCAGCAAAATGCTACACATCTGGTATATTTTAGTTGTGGGATATGGAATATCTCTGTCCTTCCCAAACACTGTCTACTGAAAAGGAAACTGAACAACTTTAGGAAGTATTCTTTTCTCACTGAAACATGAACCCTATGGAGAATGTTTGTCATGTGTATTAAAATGTATGTGAAAAAAGTCATTATTGGAACAAATGAATGGTTTGGGTTTTTTTTAGACAGCAGGAACTAGTGTTAGGTTGAAAATGCCTTACATCCACAGCTTCATAGTTTAGCATCATGTTGGAAATCAGGATTGGATCCAAGTCAGCAATGATATGAAACAAAGTTTAGATAACCTGTTAGTGAGAGGTACAAATCAGCAAGTTGGTGTAAGTACTTCTAATGGATACTGAATGCAGTCTAAGAGAATCCATTTTTCCAGTTTACAAGTTTAAACACTTGATTTCAGATTATACTGAAGTCTCAGGATGTGCCACTAAAGCAGGGGTGGGGAACCTTAGGCTCGAGGCCCCAGTTTGCCTGGATCTGGCCCCCCCAAGCTCAGACCTTCCACCCCCCAGCATTGGGGAGCCCATGCTGGTGCTCCAGCCTCCCTGCTGCCCTGCTGCAGGGCTGGTGCACCCAAAATCTACTAGCCAGGCCCCCCTAGGCTCAGGTGTGGGTGGGGAATGTGGGGAGTGTCTTTCTCATTCTCAATCGGGGGGGCCACATCATTAAGGGTTGGGTTTTTTTCACTTTTCATTTGTGTGGTGTGCGGCCCCCAACTGATTTTTCTGTGGGTCAGTGGCCTCCGACCCAAAAAAAGGCTCCCTGCCCCTGATTTTCGACACTGAAAACAGCATAGCCTTCTTGGGGATGAATAGAAAGTCAGACAAAGGACAAAACTGTTTTCATAATCAGCGTTAAAACAAAATCAAGCAGATTTGCTTTTTAGGCAAGCGGGCATTGCCAAATGTAACCTATGGCTACAGCTTTACTTATGGAGCATCTCAGCCATGTCTGCAGGTGCCGCGCATTCCATTATTGAGTCAGACTCAAGGTTTTGGATTTCATCTTCTAAACCTTCCCGGCTTTGGCCCAAGTCACCCCCAGATTTCTCCATTCTCCACAATCATGATGTAATGATCTATCTCTGCATTTTATACTGCCACACATCAGGTAGTAGCTGAGCACAAAAAAGCAGCAATAACAAGGTGCCTCCCACAATAGCTATGTTCCATCTCTCAGAACATTCAGTCCATGCTTGCAGGACATTGGGGGGGGGGGCAACAGGATAGCTGGGCCCTGGGCAATGTGGGGGGCTGGCTCCGTGCTCCCGGAAGGGACATGGCCTTGGGCAGATAGTATGGGGCTGGGACAGCCAGCCCTCAACGCAGTCCCCATTGGGGCAACTGCCCCTTGTGTTCTCCCCTTTGGTGGTAGGCCTGGCAGGATACAGACCTTAGGAACAGGAAACATCCTAGCCCACTGTGCAGTTGTGCACTTTACATACAGCCCACCCTGATTAACAGAGCCCGGTTCTGTATCTGAAAAACAAAGACTCAGACTTCCTATTTCAGTGTACAAAACAGAGCCTGCCCAACTGAAACAGCAAGCTGTGACAAATAAACACAACCAGGAAATTGTACAATGAATACAACCACAGAAACAATATTAGGTGTTTACAATCAACAGTGCCATATAATACACAGGGAAAACTGAAAAAAAATGCTACAAGATGAGCCAAAGCCCAAACCCTTTCCCTCTGGGCAGGAAGCGGGTGAATGAGTGAGGAAGAAAGGGTATGGTTTGAATTGGGGGAGGAAAAGAGCTTTGAGTTGTATCATGGGCCCTCTTAAACCATCACCAGAGTGATGGATGACAAGCACAGCCCCCTTTTATGGACTGCAGGACTATGATTGGCTAAGCAGAGGAACAAAGTGAAGAAAATGTATGAGAGAATTGGGCCTAGAAAACAAATCTTCTATTTCTATTGGACAGTTTCTGCCCTTCTTCCCCACACATTTTATGATCCATGCCTCCGATTGCAAAGCACTATAAAAAGCTTCCTGAAATTCTTGGCACTGGTGCAAATTTGATTCCACAGTGGCTTCCAATGATTAACAAAATGCAAGGGAGTGCAAGACAAACAGAGGTGAACAGGGATAAGAAACTAGAGTATCGTAAAAAAGTGCACATAAACTACATTCCATTTACCAATAGAGCTAAATGCTCATTAAAAAAGAAAAAAAGAGCATACTGTTTGAAAATGAATCCATCCAATTGTGTGCAAAAACCAGATGAATCTGTGTGGATTGTATTCAGATAGTGCTTTCTGGTTCTGAATAAATAAGAAATATACTATTATATCCTAAGTTGCAGAGACACAAAAACAAAATTTGAAACCCAAGCGTTTCACTTACGTCTCACGCCATTTCTGGTTGACCTTCTGTAAACTTGATCTTCAGCAGATACATTATTAAAATACTAACTAAAAGGCTGAACATTATGTAACGTGACTACATTATAATTTTCGTTCCTCTAAGCAATTCCTTAAAATGTATATTCAACTAATTTATCCTACACTGTGTGCCCCTGTGGCCCTGGATGGTGCAGCAACATCACTCATAAGAAAAAGTAACATTAACTGTTTATCAAGGCAACCGTGAAACAGAAAAGCAATAAAAGTGTTACTGCACACACTCAATTACTATTGAAATGAATATCACAAAAATTATTCAGTGTCAGAAATCTAATTTTGTATGATATTTCTATATATTTTGGCTGTTAATTTTTTTCGGTCTTAGTGAATTAATATTCTTTGAATACCCCTCCAGCTACCGCGGAAAAATGGAGCAACACACTTATTTAGTGCTGCTCCCAAAAGCCATTAGACAAATTTCCTTTGCAGCAAAGCATTGATGAATGAAATGTCCCATGCTAATGTAAGAATAATCAATTTAGAATGCTTATGACAATTAACAAAGCTGGAGATAAGCCTTGAAAGCACCACGCTTTGTCAGCCTTGATTTGGATTAAACTTGCACTAATGGGATCATTTTTCTTCCAAAAGGTATTCTTTTTAGGCAGACCTATCAATTAATATGAATTATGCATGGATAAAAGGACTAATGTCATTAATTAGACAAATTAATTTTTATGATGCAGTGAATAGACTAACACTAGATTGTATGAGATACCATCCTCATAGTTCACATGTATTTGAAATAAATGAATAGTTTACATTTGCATGGTTATTACAGATTCAATCATTATTAATCAGTGACACCATGTTGGACAGCTTCATATAGTCTGTTTAAATTTCATATGGTTGCCAGGTATATTCAGTTTCCACTTTTGGGAGCAAAAGTTTTAGATTGATGTATGCATTTTAAGTAGTCATAATACTATAAATGCTGGAGAGGTGCAAGGAGAAGGTGTTAAAGCCTTTATAGTTCAGTGCATTAGGAGTGAGAATGAAAAGGGAAAAAATAGTAACACTTATAGCTCTAGTTTTTCTCCATCAATTTCAGTGACTGGACTGCATGTACACAGTAACTTAGAATTCACTTGTATGAATATTAGTCCAACATTTTACATATTTTATAGTACTGTATACATATATGATACATTCATATTCTATGTAAACCACCTCCTATCGTCACTTTCTCCTGTGCCCTTAAAGTCAAACACATGTTTCAGAATGCACTGAAAACCTTGACAAGTTACAAATATAAATTTAAAGTCCTTTGAATCTTTCAGGATTTTTCAAAGCATTTTCAGTTTTGAACATTTTAATTGTATACATGGCTCATACAGTACCTTACCTATATTTTAAAACCATTTAAACAACATTTAAAATTATTGATCATGTTATCCCATACATGGCAGAATAAACAAACAAACAAATAAATAAATAAATAGCCATTTCCACTGTAATTTGTTAGAGATTCTTAAATACTGTTTAAAGCTATTTTAAACTTCTCTTTACTTTTAATTGAATGGGCCAAAGATTTAAAGAAAGCATACTTTTTAGGTACATTCAATTTTAAAAACTGCTTTTTGCCACGTAATTTCTTTTACCCACAACTTAAATGGTAGCTGTAGCCAAATAAGGGAAAACAAATTGTTCCTCATCCCATAATTAGCTTTCAGAGAAACAGAATATCAACCCACAGAGAAGCCTTCCAACAACCAATCCACTTATGATAAGGTACCAATCTTGATTTTTCATGAGCTACAGGAAAATTCAAAACAAAACACACAACTAGACAGCCTAACTCAAAAGACTAAACCTTAATATTAAAGGCATTTTCTTGGGCTTATAGCTGGTGAAGAGCATACTTCGTTACTCCTATGGAGTTTAAAACCGCAGTATGTTCACATTTCATGTAGACAACTTGCAGTAATCATTCTATAACCCTATGGTAGCTGTACCTCATAAAAATGCAAAATTACATCAGAATATTCTGAGCATCACACTTCTGGTTTGATCCAAAGTCCACTGAAGTCTTGGATCTGATTCTTTAACATTCCTATTCCAGGACTTCAGCTGCTGTACATTGACATAGCTCCATTGATTCACTGGAGCCCCATTTCCCTCTTTGGATGTGTACAAATGCCATTTATTACAACAGGAAGAATGTGTACATGTGTTTATATATTTGAGAGTATAATGCACATAAGTAGTCATTTGAAATGAATACCTGATGATGCAATAAACCACCATTTCAAAGTAAGATGTATAAAGTTTTCTAGTGTCTATCAAAACATGTTATTTTCATCTGTATGTTGGGTTCTGTCCATTGTACTCTTTTGGACATATTTTTATTTATTGACATACAGCAAAACCTACCAAATGTCTAGATTTTAGAGGTTGTTTTGATTTATTTGCAAAGAAGGAGATAAATCTCTCTCATTGTAATCATGTGAGTACTGTCATATTAATAGATGGCCTATATTAATTTAGATGGCCTATATTAATTTAGATGGCCTATATTATTTTGACATAATCCAGTCACTGTGCAACATTAAACAGTACAAGACCTAGCATTTAGTATACAAAAACCTGAGCCTGCTTAGTACCTTGGGAGACACATAGTTAAATATACTTACAACTTTTTATTAAAAATAAACTGAAGGGAAAATGGTTAAAATTTGAAATATAAAGTCTTAAATAAGGCTTTCATTTAAATAACATGTTATCTGAGTCCCTTTCTATGGGCCTGTGATAGGGTGTATCTGCCCCACACTGAATAGCAGGGAGTTGATGTGGCCCAGTTGAAGAAGGCCCCATTCCCACAGCCCTGGGCATGCTCGAGAGAGAGGCAGGGCATAAAAGCCCAGGGAGCTACTCAGTCAGGGATGACCACCAGAGGGGAAGGAACTCAGGAAGGAACTCCTCATGAGTCCCAGCAACAGCCGCCACAGCCACCCCAGGAGCCGCAGCCACAGCCTCAGCGGCAGCCCCGGCCAGGGAGGATGTCTACGAGGGTCCAACCCACTGAACAATGTGCTGGGAATGGTAGGAAGTGGCCCAGGGTGGAGGATTGTTCTCTGGGAGCTTAGCGCGCTTCAGCCGGCATCCCCACTGAGTAGGTAGTGAAATCCTCCACTGCCAATAGGGCCCTGGGCTGGGACCTGGTGGAGCGGTTGAGTCTGGGTCCCCCTACCTCCCCACCCCATGGTAACCCTGCTCTCTGGAACTTTGGGAGTCTTCCCTTTCGACTAGGCCCTTAGGCCAAAGTGACCATGAGAGAGGGGAGTGTGTTTGGGATTCGGCCTGCAGGGCTGTAGTTACCTTGATAGAGGGGACTGAACTTTGAGACTAGGACTGTAGGGCCATATCTACCCTGGTAGAGGGGACTGTACTCTGGGATTAGGCCCACAGGGCCATATTTACCCTGGGTAGCAGGACATTTAAGAGGAACCGGGCCTACAAACTGTAATTGTCCTGCAAAAAGGGGCACCAATCCTGACTTTGGGGCATCCAGACTGTCAAGGGGTCCTGCCCCTTGACAGGGCCCCTCTGGTCAACATATCTCTCAGGATTAGATTTATGTAGTCTTGAAGTCCCATTAGATGATGGGAATGGCAGCCATTATAGGGAAGCTCACTTCAGTAGCCTCCATGTTCTAGTTTTCTGGTTAAAGTCTCTTTATTTTGACCAAAAAAAGGGAATTAGGAGTAGAACAGCTCACCTCTTCATTATTTTATCCAACAGTTAGTCCTAATATTGACACACCAATTTTGGTTTATTAATCTCCGAACTCACATATTCTTGTTTATCAGCCAGCTTCTCAACATAGTTTTTCAGGTGAGATGAAAACAATTATTGGAGTGGAATATCCAACATATTTCTTTTTTCAGCCATTACAGCCCAGGTTTTTTAAAGGTATTTAGGTGTTGCTCTATTCAGCATTTCAACACCTAACTGATTCATGAGCCAAAATCTCATTGAGAGTTAATGGGCATTAAGCTTGGAAGTATGAGATTTAGGCTGCTAACTCAGTTAGATATTGCAATTTTGAGTACACTAATACAGATTGAACCTCTCTAGTCTAGAACTCTCTGGTCCGGAAACATCCATTGTCCTGAAACATCCATTTTAGTTAGCCAGATGTCCACTTTTTATGGGTGTGGCCAAGTTTCCTGCAGTCCTATAAAGTTTGTTTACATTCACCAGTCCGAGCTCTCAGTGTTCTGTGCTGTTATTTAGCTCTAATTTACCCCTAAATGTCCTCTATAGCCCAGTAAGCAACAGAAGTCTTGGTAATGCTACTAGACAATATTGACCACCCATGGTCCAGACAATTCTTTCGTTTAGAACCAGTCAGGTCCCAAGGGTGCCTGACCAGAGAAGTTCAACCTGTACCTAAATAACGTGACAAATCTGGCCTGTAGTGACTGAACAAAGAAATACAATAGTAATGGCCCACCCATCTTTAAAAATCTGGGGCTATAACTTAATCTGCCAAACCCATATGTAGTACTAAGACACAAAACATGGGACACAAAAAATTTATGCTGGAAATTAGAATGTTGTGATATTAATTCATTTTGTATGATTAACATCTATTTTGTCATACCTTATTTCTCATATAAAGAGTGTTCAACAACAAAAATTAGGGAACAGCAAATTTGCACAGAATAATGAATTTTGGGACTAAGAAGAGTGACACATCAGTATAAGGAATAGCAAGAGGTGTGGCTTCTGCTACATATTCATAACCTTCTAAAAATCTGATTCTTGATCATAGCAGAACCTTTCAGTGGACTTTGTTTTGTTGTGTTGGACTTACGACTGGATTTGCTTTTTTGAACTAAGAAACCATACAGATAATTTCCACACACTTTTTCCAGAAATGTGTCCCCTGAGTCATAATATAATGTATAGCATGATTTCTAATTGAAATTGTATTATCATGTATTTATTCTACAGTTACACAAAGAGGTCCAAAATTAAATTGATCTTTTATGGAGAAGAGAAAAAGTAAGGCTGAGATTTGCCGGGGCTGCTGGGGTTGCTGCTGTTGTTGTTAGTCAGTGCCTATCCCTATAAACAAAATAGACAGATCTGACCATTAAATTGTGCTACTGTAAAGTATCCCTAGAAGACTGTGTATCAACATATCATTAAATATACCCTGTCCAAACAAAATAAAATAATTGCAAGGCTAGAGTACAAGCATGTTAAAACTCCAGCAAGAAGAGACATCCTGCAAAGGGCTATGTACCATAATTCAGGGCTTCTCAACCTTTTCCTTTCTGAGGCCCCTCCAACATGTTATAAAAGCTCCATGGCCCAGCTGTGCCACAACTGTTTTTCTGCATATAAAAACCAGAACCTGGGTTAGGCAGTAGCAAGGAGGGAGCTTGCCCAAGGCCCCACACCATAGGGGGTATCACAAAATTAATTTGTTCAGTCTTCGCCCTCAGTTCTGGGTGGTGGAGCTTGGAGCCCTGTGTTGTAGTCCCACATGGCGGGACTTCTGCTTTCTGACCTGGGCCATACTGAGTCAAATGCCAGCCATGCTTGGTGGCCCTCCTAAATCCTGCTCACACCCCTCTCCCTGGGGGGCAGACCTCTAGGTGAGAGTTGCTGCTGTACCAATCTCCCCCACCCCAGCAAGACAATCTTATGTAAACACAGAAACATAAAAGTCTCTGTTAATTACTAACAACTATAGAATGTAATTTTCTCTCTACAAAACACCAGTAAGTACATTATAACATAACTTACTTATTAGGTGAACACTCATAAACATACAAAATGCTCTAGTATATGATTAATTATAACTAATATAATGGGAGGCATGGACAGGTCTGAACAGATGTTGAAAACAAATAAGGATACACAGAACACCACAGCATGGCATAAAATCTAAGTTTATATGGTACAGCTGGCTATGTATAATGCCTTTTTAATTTATAAAGCTACAGCATCTGGTTCTCTACTCTTATGGTTTGAGTTTTCAGAGAGCCACGATTTTATTTTATTTTATTTTATTTTATTTTATTTTAAAGTTCTAAAGAAGCTGACAGGTTCACAGATATTTTTGCAGATAATGTTTAATGGGAAAGAATCTAGGAAAAATGGAGAAAGTGCTCAAAAATGTTAAATTAAACACTGAAGGGTGTCACGGTGGCTTTTTTTCCCCCAGTGCTAGCTGCACAAAGTTCTTTAAAAGAATGTTAAAAGTAAAATTCCTCTGATCTTGATCTTTTATTGCAAAGGTCATAAAATAAGTTAAGTTGCATTTGGAGTATCAAGAAGCCCATGATTAGTAAGGATAGAAAATGATTAGTAATATGATCTTGTTTCATGATATCTGCTCCCTTTGTCATTCAGAACCCATAATCACCAACATCCTGCATTTTAAAATTGTTCAAATAATGTGAAAATTAGAGGGAGATCAAACAGTGCAACCAATCAGAAATACCTAGGGTTTTCAATATTACAATGTTGGGTATCAATAAAAGAATATTAGAAGCATTTCAAGGATGGATTGAGAGCACTCAACCTTCTGGAAGACGACAGTTCTAACTCCGAAACTTTTAACAATTAAACATAGGAAGAGATTGGGTCCACCAAACCATGAAAGGGGAGAGCATCTACACATCACCTTGCTGACTTAGCAAAGAGGGCTTTAAGTTAGATTCAAAGAGGGCAGGTGACAAAAGAACACAGGGAGGTGTATAAAAAGCAGACATTAAAAAAGACTAAATGTTGGTTAGGACAGTTGGATAAATATCATAGGCTCATGTACAAAACATGAGGGATAACAATGGAGGAATCTGTTCAGCATGTTAGATGTCTATACAGAAATGCAGACTATAGCAAATAAACAGGAAGAACTTGAAGCACTAGTACATCAGCTTAATTATTACTTCACTCACATCACAGAGATTTGTGGGATGAATTTAATAATTGGAATATTGGCATATATGAGCATAACTTGTCCAGGAAAGAAGAGAGGAACTATTGCTGTATACATCAAAAACATACTTGTTTTAAGGTCCAGAAGGAAGAGAGAGACAAACCAGTTTAGTTGGGAGGGACCGGGGTAATGTCATGGTAGGGGTCTACTACAGACTCCCAAGTCAGGAGGTAGCAGAGGATGAAGTTTCTCTAGAAGAAATAGCAGAAATATCAAAAACACAACACTTGATACTAATGGGGGACTTTAGTTGCTCAGACATCGATTTGAAAAGGAATACTGCAAAATACAACATTTCCTATAAGTTCTTGTAATATGTTGGGGACAATATTTTCTTTCACAAGACAGCAAAAAGAACTGGGAGAAAGCCACTTTAGACTTCACTGGAACTAGTTTGAAGGCGATGTGGTTGATTGATTTCATGATTTTAGGGAAAGGAAGGAGAGAGAACAGCAAAATAAGGATAAAGGGCTAGCCATACAATGGCAAATCATCCAGATACAAAGAATAGATTGTGAAAAAAATTAACAGGCCAATACAGCTGCATCTAGAGTTCTTTAATGACCTGAAAATCAAAAAGAAATCCTATAAAAAGTGGAAACATTGGCAAAACACTAAGCACAAAAGAACAGCACAAAATCAGAAAGGCTAAAGTACAAAGTGAGTTATACCTTGCAAAGGGCATAAAGGACACTAAAAAGTGGTTGTATATTAGGAGCAAAGGAAAGTGTGATTCTTCTACTTTGCAAAAAAGGAGAGTTAATTGACAGGAGAAGCTAAAATAGGAAAAGAACAGGTTAAAGAATTTTTAGATGCTTGAAGATTTACTTCGCATTGCTCTGCTTTTTAACTCAATTTTTGTTTCTCTTCATTTAAATCATTGTTCTAGGATCTGCCTGGAATAGGGGTGGGTTTCAGTATGTAGGCTGCCATGGGTAGAAAGGACTACCCCAGCCCTCTCTCACTGTAGTAGCCTGGGGCCAGGTTAGAAATGCCTGACCATGGCTGCTGCAGCTCCACAGTGAGGGGAGGGGTTCATGTTTCCTGCCTAAGAGGCACACCAACACACAAATAGCCTACTATATTTTGCAGAGAGTTTGCCTGTTTGGGTGTCTATGTCTACGCTTTGGGTTTTTCTGGGATATCAGAGGTATCCCGGAAAAACTCTGCCACGTCCAAGGAACGCATCTGCTCTTCCTCAAAAAAAAGCAGAATGAGGTTTGACAGCTAATTCGAATGAAGGGCTTTACTTCGACTCCTGTTTCAACGGGCAGTTATTCCGGGCTAGTCAATTTCCAAAATGGCGACCACCCAGGAACATGCTAATGAAGCACAGGATATTTAAATCCCGTGCTTCATTTGCAATTTCAGTCACCCTCATTAGCCTCCCTAGTTCGAACTAGGGGGCTAGTGTAGACATACCCTCACAGATGAAGAAGAAGGAAGAAAGAAGGTAAGATGTATTCAGATGATACTGAACAACTATAAGGTATGTTTTTAATACAGTCAAATACTGTGAACAGTCTAACAGTCCAGTCCTGCACTATTGATCAGCCAAACTGAAGCTTAAAATAGTACTAACTACTCCAATATTACACCTACTTCATCCCATTCGGTTTATATTCTCTGGACAAGGATCTGCTTTTAATGAATTATGAAGTAGCTACAATGATTTGAGAATGGAGCATTAATAATTTATAACCAAATGTCATGATATATTATTCTTGCATGTCCTTTGTAATGTTGAGATATATGGTGTGTTTATATATGCATAATTTTATATGATAATTCATACTTTCCAAAAAATCTATTTAACCAAATTAAAATATTGTGCAACTGTCAGTAATTTTAAAAATATTTACAGGGTTTTCTTCCAAGTTTATTGTAACGTATTACAGAAAATCTCACATCCTCCAACAAAATAATCATACAGACTTTTTTAATTATTTGGGTTTTATTCTAGTTGTTCAGTCACATATTTTATCATTACTGACAAAACTAACAAAACACAATCTGGTACATTTCAGCACTACTTTATATTTTGAACAGTTCTATCACAGTGTCAGATCTGAATTCAAGCAAATGAAGTATACAATATTTTAGGATAATTTGGTATGATTGACAGGGAATCTTTAATCAAAAATTGTATTTAACAATTGGTTACAAAGGGTAATACATTAATAAACAACCTAGAGGTTACAGTAATATATATATGCCCTATTTATAAAGCCTTTACTATGCAGTACATCAACCTTTTAAACCATCAGTGAACATGCATTTACTTTATTTAAAGGGTTACCCTTTTTATTATACTGAGTTGCTAGGGCATATAAAATAAGAGTAATCCTTTTATAATGAAATGAGTAACCTTTAAAATAAGAAATGCATGTATAGTAAGTTTTGATCAATAATAACCGCTCTATGAACCACTCATAACATACACTTCCACATATTATAGCTCTTTAAAATGGTGTATACAATGAAATCCCTAATGTTATATCAGACGAGGAGAATGTTTACTCCCTTTAGCATTTTTCTGTGCTGCTCTGTGCAGTTATTGTTCAATTATACCCTTACTCATTTTGAGTAGTGCTTTAATGGACAATTTTCTCTGTTGAATGCTGGACAATTCCAGGATCAAGATACTATTCGGTAGTAGCATCACAGTCTAGCCCTACATGAATTTAACACATTTGGATAAGTAAAATAACTTTGCATCTTATAGTCACATTGAATCACTAGTTTTCCCTTATGCTTCTACATACATGTTAGCTAATTACTATGGAGTCACAAGTTAATATTTTTAATCATTTAACAATACCCTAATTAGAACTGGATGCATATTTTTTATTGGCAGTTCAGAACATATACATTAAACAGCATGCCTGATGCATTTCAATATGAATACAGTGCCAAACTAAGACCAGACACATGCATTGAACTAAGCCATAGGCCACAATTTTTAATCAACTTCAACTGCCCGTCACCCATACTCTCCTATGCCAGGCATTTAATTGCTTCCAATGTTGGAGTAACAGGGCTCCTGAAAATACAAACCCATTAATGGGACCAGGGTTATAAAGTTCCTGAAGGTGTAATGCATAATAAGGGACAAAGGGGCCTCAGCCTACCACTCAGACTCACCTCTCTTGAGTCCTAGCACTCACCCCCCAAAAGGGTGCCCCAGAATTAGGACCTCAGCCCAGAAGGGCTTTATGGTCTCACCCTATTACATAAGCCCAAGATCCAACACGAACACCAAAATCCAAGATCCCTAGAGACTAATAGAGACTAATAGAGCACCATAGAGACTAATAGATGTATTAGGGCTGGGGGCCGCTGATTACCACAGCTCCCCTTGGCTGGAAATGACAAACCACGGCCAATGGGAGGCTCCATGCCTTTGGATGCTGAGATAAGCAAAGGGTCTTGCTGTCTGTCAGTGGCTTACCTAGTGGGCCTGAGAGCTTTGAAAACTCCTGTACTAGGGAATAAGCTTTCATGGGTAAAACTCCACCCCAGTAGCACAGGCTATGTTTACACTGCAGGTATTTGTCGGCAGAGAATATGCTAATGAAATGCTCATTAGCATTTGTCACACTTTCATTTGCATATTCTCTGCCGATGCTTTTTGTGCAAGAGGTTTTTGCGCAAATACAAGTAGTGTAGATGGGTTCGGTTTTGCGCAAAAAACCCCTTTTGCTCAAGATCCTGTATACCTCCTTTTTTGAGGCATAAGAGATCTTGCACAAAAGGGTTTTTTTGCACAAAACGGACCCATCTACACTGCTTGGTTTTGTGCAAAAATCTCTTGCGCAAAAAACATTGGCAGAGAATATGCAAATGACAGCGCAAAAATACTAATGAGCGCTTCATTAGCATACTCTCTGCTGACAAATACCTGCAGCATAGACATAGCCTCAGTTACTAAGCAGTTCCTATGCATCCTACTGTGGCTTGAAGATACAGTGAGAAAAGCAAAATTCTCCCTGGTCCTCTGTCAATTGGCCCATGGAAGAAAAAATTCCTTCCTGGTCCCCAGCCTCCAAACAGCTGCTTAGAATCATAGAATCATAGAACCATAGAGCTGGAAGAGACCTCAGAAGGTCATCAAGTCCAGACCCCTGCCCTAGGCAGGACCAATCCCAACTAAATCAACCCAGCCAGGGCTTTGTCAAGCCTAGACTTAAAAATCTCTAGGGATGGAGACTCCACTACTTCCCTAGGTAACCCATTCCAGTGCTTTACCACTCTCCTAATGAAATAGTTTTTCCTAATATCCAACCTGGACCTCTCCCACCGCAACTTGAGACCATTGTTCCTTGTTCTGCCATCCATCACTACTGTGAACAGCCTTTCTCCAGCCTCTTTGGAACCTCCCTTCAGGAAGTTGAAGGCTGCTATCAAATCCCCCCTCACTCTTCGCTTCTGCAGACTAAACAGACCCAACTCCCTCAGCCTCTCCTCGTAGGTCATATGCTCCAGCCCCCTAATCATTTTGGTTGCCCTCCGCTGGACCGTCTCCAATGCGTCCACATCCTTTTTGTAGTGGGGGGCCCAGAACTGGACACAATACTCCAGATGTGGCTTCACAAGAGCCAAATAAAGGGGAATAATCACATCTCTGGATCTGCTGGCAATGCTCCTCCTAATGCAACCTAATATGCCATTACCCTTCTTGGCTACAAGGGCACACTGTTGACTTATATCCAGCTTCTCATCCACTGTAATCCCCAGGTCCTTTTCTGCAGAACTACTACTTAGCTGGTTGGTCCCCAGCCTGTAACTATGCTTCGGATTCTTCCGTCCCAAGTGCAGGACTCTGCACTTGTCTTTGTTGAATCTTATCAGATTTATTGTGGCCCAATCCTCCAATTTGTCTAAGTCACTCTGGACCCTATCTCTGCCCTCGAGTGTATCTACCTCTCCCCCTAGCTTAGTGTCATCTGCAAACTTGCTGAGGGTGCAATCCATCCCCTCATCCAGGTCATTAATAAAGATATTGAACAAAACCGATCCTAGAACCGAACCTTGGGGCACTTCGCTAGAAACCGACCTCCATCCTGACATCGAGCCGTTGATCATTACCTGCTGGGCCCAACCTTCTAGCCAGATTTCTATCCATCTTACCGTCCATTTATCCAATCCACATTCCCTTAACTTGCTGGCAAGAATATTGTGGGAGACCATATCAAAAGCCTTGCTAAAATCAAGGTATATCACATCTGACTTTCCCAGGTCTACAGAGCCAGCTACCTCATCATAGAAGCTAATCAGATTGGTCAGGCATGACTTGCCCTTTGTGAATCCATGCTGACTATTCTTGATCACTTTCCCCTCTTCCAAGTGCCTCAAAATGGATTCCTCAAAGATCCCTTCCATGATTTTTCCAGGGACCGAGGTAAGACTGACTGGCCTATAGTTCCCTAGACCATCCTTCTTCCCTTTTTTGAAGATGGGCACTACATTTGCCTTTTTCCAATCTTCTGGGATCTCTCCCGATCTCCACGACTTTTCAGAGATAATGGCCAAAGGCTCCTCAATGACATTTGTCAACTCCCTCAGTACTCTCAGATGCATTAAATCTGGACCCATGGATTTGTGTAAGTTTAGCTTTTCTAAATAGTTCCTAACCTGTTCTTTACCCACCAAGGGCTGTCCATCTTCATCCCATCTTGAGTCACTTAGCACATTAGTCTGGGAACTGACCTTGTCTGTGAAAACAGAGGCAAAGAAAGCACTGAGTACTTCAGCTTTCCCCACATCATCTGTCACTAGGTTACCTCCTTCATTCAGTAGGGTCCCCACCCCCTCTATGACCACCTTCTTCTTGCTAACATGCCTGTAGAAACCTTTCTTGTTATCCTTCACATCCTTTGCCAGCTGCAAATCCAATTGCAACTGGCAAAGGATGTGGTAGTTCTACAGCATGTGCTTGGGTAATTCTACAGCATCTATCAGGCCAGGATCCCATTCTTAGTTCAGGCAGGTAGCTAGAACAGAGCCAAAAGAGGTGCCACATATCCTGTGCTGCACTAAATCCTGGCAGCTGGGGAATGCTGACCAATCAGCACCCCACTCCTTGAGCAGGCCAATGGGCACCAGACTCTCAGAGGAGGAACTACATAATATCCCTTGGAGAGTATCTCCTTCCCTTTCTACTGAGACAGCTCCTGTTTCACTGCTGGCCCCATCAAATTCCCCCACCTGATCATGAAATTGGGTTGCATTTCTACATGGTAAGAAGGGGCCTGTGAAATCTGTGAATCCAAATTCTGTAGCATTGTTAGTTAAGATTTGATCATATGAGGTGCTGAGCAGCCCTCTACTTCTATACAATTCAGTGAGAGTTAAGAACACTCAATGCCATTTGGGATCAGATCTTTAGTAAGCAATGTCTGTCATAACAGTATACAAAATGAGTCACTTAAATATTACAGGTTGTACCTCCGTTAACTGGGACTCTCTGGTCCAGCAACATCCTGGACCACGGAGCCCAAATATAGGGAGGTCGGGCTGTGGGGCACGAGCACAATGGAGGGGGGAGCTGGTGAATCAGCTGGGAGCTCCATGAGGTGGGGAGAACATGGAAGGGTGGGCAGCGCAATGGGGAGTTCTGCTCCTTATGGCCAGAAGGTAGCAGGGGTCGTCAGCAGAGCTTGGGGTCCGGCCACAGCCCTGGCCATGGAGCTCCGGCCCTGGGAGATGCTACAGAGTTCCAGCCCTAGCCACAGCCACAGAGCTCCAGCCCCCGTGACAGCCAGAGAGCTCCAGCCTGGGAGCCATGGCTGGGCAGGCTGCAGCAGTGCCTGTCTGGAGCCCTAAGCAAGGAGCAGCAGTTCAGCATTGGACATGTTAGAAGGGACCTCCCCTGGTCCAGCAAATCCCTTCTTTCGGGACCGGTCAGGTACTCAGGGTGCTGGATGAGGGAGGTCCAACCTGTACTCAGAAGAGGACTATAAAATTGTGGCTTCTATAGTAAGTAATTCAGACCAAACCCCGGAGCCACACTACAAACTTTGAGAAATGTCAGATCCAAAACAAACATTTATGGCTTTTTCCTGTCTCTGAAATCTGAAGGGTCAAGCTTCCCAGCATATTAGAATTCACTGAGAGTTCAGCTTCTCACAGGAAATGGTCAACATTTTGGAGGATTGGGCCTTAAGGACTTAAACCTTCACCACTGAAGGTAATGGAAACTTTGTCATTGCATGAATGTTTGGAGCTTCAGGGCACATTCTACATTCCTGCCTGATCCTTCACTCATTTCAATGTACTCTACCTCCATTGATATCAATGGAATGCCTCAGGTATATAGATGTCCATAGCTTGCAGCTGGGGTCCAGTGATGAAGCAATCCTGAGTGGCATGGGAAGAGAGGCATGCTATGAGACCAGTTGATGCCACTGCTGTTTGCTGTATGGGCCTGTCAGCAGATACTAGGTATAAGTGTGGGGAACCTTATGGAAAACTGATTTGGGAATGAGTAAAGAGGTGGAACTAATGTTTAGAGTGAAGAGAGACTTCAGGCTGAGCTCAAACTTTTTCTAGGGGTAAAAATTATGTGGTTGGACCTGCTTCAACACAGATCTTACAGGAAGCCATGAAGCCCACCCATGCAGACAAGGCAAGGTGATATGTGACTAGGGAAAACTGAGTTCAGACTTGGGCACCAGCATGGTTTTGTATGTTCTAAAAAGGGCACTAAGAGACATGAGAACCTGACTGTGTTTGGTGGAGAAGGAGGGAAGGAGAAGGAAGAGGAGCCAAACTAATTTATGGCATCTCCTGATGGTATATGTACAGTTCAAGTACTCCATGGAGAAGGCATCGAGGAACTAGATAAGTGACTTTGTAAAGGACTTCTTTTTTATATATATAAAAAGGAGACATTGGTTGAAAGAATAGAATTGGGGGAGGTTTGGGGCTCCTGTGACAGGGAAGCAACCCCCCCTTATTATCAGCCTAGCCTAACTCTCATACAAGAGGGGGGTGGAAGGCAAAGTAGCAGTCATGGGTTGGCTAAGGGACTTGAAGGGGAGCTAGCAGAAGATAGTGAATGAATATGGAGTTGCCTGCACTGTACGTTTCCACAGCCAGGTAGTCCCACCCATCTAATAAAATTGCAGCAATTATTAAATCCATATCACATGTCTCCTGTCCTTCTTTTGGTATAGCTGGACAACAGTTTTTGGAAAACAAAATAATTATATGTATTAACTGTTGAGTTTAAAAAAATAGATAAAGACTTTTAAAAATTGTGGCAATAATCAGGTATAAATGCTCAGTTATCAAATACTTTACTAGTTTTATTAATTAAATTCTATTACCCTCTCCCTCATTTTCTTTTAATGAAGTGAAAGTAAGCATGACCAGTATCTTTCCTTCTCAGCTGCAGATTAACAGTATGTTACTTGCTGGTATTTACATAATATACAGTAATTGCTGAGAGGCATATGGAAAATATGCTATTAACCATTATAATTATTGTGAACTTCTGTAGTTCTGGAAGCTGCATATATCCTTATGGTCCTAATTCTTCTGTCACACTTATGCCTCTTTTTCTCAGAGGATTACATACAACAATGGCAAGTTATCTTGTAAGGTAGAGAAATGGTGGTTGCATTTCTAAAGACAAATCCAAAATTTCAGACTGTGTGTTTTGAGGGAGGTGCATCTCAGAATGCCTAGCATCCTCCAGAATACACACAATGTTGTAGGATGCAGCAAGCACAGCTAAGCCTATAACCATGCCACTATAAACATGGGAAGTTAAGACCTAAAATATTGGATTATATTTATGACACTATAACTCAAAGATTGGAATGTTAATTTACTGGAAAATGAGTACTGAAAGTTTGCAGTCAGTTACATACAAAAATCTAATGTACTGCCATGACATAAGTTTATGATTTATTGTCATCAGCTATCAAGTTATAGTTGCTTTAAAGCACTGATAGTTCTCCACTGTCCACTTCTTCTGTATGTATTGCTGTTGGAATATCTTTACTATTAAATGATGCTTTCCCTCCTTCACAATTCAAGTGGGATTTTCACACTTGTATTTGACAGCATTGGTTTTCAGCCAAATTGTTTATTTTAGTAAAAAAATGTCATTCTGATTGCTTTAGTCCCTCAGCACTGAGAATGACTTTTTACAGTTTCTCTGTGCACTGTTTTAGGAAATTAAGAATTTGTTACACCATGAATTAGACCAGTAAGAAGGTACAAATAGTGCACTGTTTCTCAGTAAAAATAAGTTTGTTTCAGGTCAATATTTCTTCAGTTGCAGATTTACAGTATGTTACTTGCTGGTATTTGCATAATATACAGTAATTGCTGAGAGGCATATGGAAAATATACTATTAGTATTATTTACTTCCAGGAATCCAACTTGAGAAACCAAAATATCATGATTTTTTTCATAAAACAATGAGCTTATTGTTCACTTTCAAATATGGGAAAGAGAAGGGCATTGAGCTGAAATGCTTCTAGCATGCAGTAAAATCTTGATCCAACAGTCTTTGCACATGTAAGAGGCCCATTGACATGTTGAAGTTATTACTTTTCTTTTAGGAGGGCTACAAGTTCAGATACTAATTAGGCCTCTGTACAAAACCTAGGAAACACTAGCAGATGAATATTGTGCAATCTAAGCATTTTAAGTTAACTACTACAAAATCTAAGCACCTAGTCTTGTACTTTCACAGAAGTTGTTCCACTGCCTACTCTTATTTAAGAAAAAAAGTACAATGAATGATTGATGGTTGGTAGCTTGGGACTTGATTTTGAGTTAACATAGGTTGCACTTTTCAATTTGGTGCCTAACTCTTATGGGGTAGATGCCTCTGCAATTATTTATAAAAAGTGTCTAAAATAATTCCATTTAAATTAATATTGGTGCTTATGTAGCAACGTGTCACCACACGCACACACAAATTATTGTGCAGTCTTTGCCCTTTTCTATTTCCTTTTCATAGTGTGAATTTTAATTCTATGTGCAGCACTTTGGCAAGATGTGATTTTTTTCATAAAAACAACAGAAATCACATAGTGTAGTTGCCAGATACTCCTTCACTTTCACCTCATTTAGGACCCAACTGCACATCTTTTATTTAGGTTTCAATACAAAGAGTACCATCTTCTAGTTTCTCAGTGCCTAGCTCAGATCAGCATCAAGATGAAATGCAGCTAATTATACTGAACCCAACCAAGAATCTTTAAAAAGTCTCAGAGGGGTAACCATGTTAGTCTATAACTTTAAAAAATAACAAGTAGTCCTGTGGCACCTTACAGACTAACAAATATCCATATCCATATGGTTTCATGAGCTTTCATGAGCAAAATCCACTTCTTCAGAGGAGCTTTTTTTTTATCCATTCAAGCTCATCAGAAAAACTGAGTTTTGCCCATGAAAACTCATGATATCATGATACTATATATGTGTTTACTTGTCTCTAAGGTGCCGCAGGACTACTCATTTTTTAACCCACCCAAGACTGAGATGACATTCAAATGAGGAGCATTTCCAAAAAACTCCATGATGTCTCTACCATGAAGGGCATCTGTCTACATAGGCTGGCAACATGCACTATGGAAGTGAGAATTCTTATATCAAAGTGCTGCACATTAATTAGTCCATATAGACTCTACTGGTGCACACTAAAGGTTCCCAACTGTGCTTTAATGTTACATTTAGATCAACAACCTTTTTTGAGGCATGTGTGCGCATGCACACACACAGGATCCTTGTACTTCTATCCTACCAAAGTTATGGTCATGAAGATTATTATCATGCCTAGTTTTGAGTGTTTGTCAGCACTAGATGATGAATTTAAATGTTCAGAGCATGCTGAACAAATTTTTTTGGGGGGGAGAATACTTAAGCTAATGATGAAGATGACATGATTCACACTATACATTTTGTAATTTGAAATTACTTAGTGCAATTATTTCTATTTTTCTTTTTAAACGTAAGTCCCTCAGATCTCATGTTTATAAAATGATATCAGCTTGCGGGCGTTTAAATCTGTTTTTTCAGGAGAACTGAGCTTAATTGTTCCAGACACTGTCACATAGAAGAAAACTAAATTTGAAGATGCTATATTTAAATTTAGAAAAAAAAGTTAATTTCTGTAATATAAGGGTGAGATTTTCAAACAAAACCTCAATATCCCTACAATATTTACAAGGGTACCCACTTCTGCAAACAAAGAAGAGAAAACATCATTGCATGACCAAATATAGCATTTTAGATTGAATAGGCTTACATCTGAAGAGCTCACAGGAAGATTGTCATTCATTTTTAATTCATCAATGTTATTTCAGTGCCATAGACATGGTAGAAGACAATCCTGCACCGATGTTTTATAATGTGAGAAGAACTGGACATGAAATCATTATCAGCTAATGTTTGTGGACATTTGATTCTTACAATGGCATTAAGAAGGGGTCCTCCACCATATCTTGTATCATTATCAAGGGAAAGCAATGCCAGCCTGGCTCACAAAAACACATTGACCAAAAGGCCAAATAACTGAATTATGTGTGGCCTAATTCTCATTGTAGGCCATTGCTGTTCTTTGTGTTCGTTGATGAAAGTCTTCTTTGCAATCTACAAGAGAATCAATGCTTTCCAAAAGTAACAGGATTGTGAAGCAGCAAATTTCCTTGTAAGGCTGGGGGAAGAGATCTTGATAAAAATGAAATCAAGCAGGTAACACATGAGTGGCCTGGGGCCTCACACCCACATAGAAATTCATGGAAGCCTAAAAGGCAGCAGGGAACATGGACCACACACTTGATATGGGCTTGTCATTGTGCACAGAAAAAATCCTTCATAATCCACAACAGCCTGCTGCTCTGGGGGACTCAAGCCCACCTCCCCATGCTCCCCAGGTTAATCCGCTCAGCCACTCCTGGACCCACCCTACCTCCCTACTTTCCATGTGTCCCTTATCCTGCCTTCCCCATGCCAGAGCCGTCTCCATTTCTGGGGCAGCCAGATGTGCCCCAGAAGTGGAGATGGCTCCGGCATGGGGAAGGCAGGATAGATTCAGGAGAGAACCAATGGCTGCTGTATTTCTCTTGTCTGGAAAGCTTCAGCATGGCTCCACAGGAGGAATTTGAGTGAAGCTTAGGAAAAAGAGGATGGGTGATACATTTGGGGGAATTCCAAGCCTAGAAAAGTATCCTGTCACTGCTGCACTGTAACCTTGGGTGCTTTTATGCTGGGCAGCTATGGCTCAAAACCCTGCCATCAAAACAAAGTCTCACCATGGCTCCCAGCAGCCTAGTTACTCCTTTCAGGGGAACACCAAGAGCTCTTCCAGCCCAAAGTCTACCCAAAACAATCCTTCCAGAATTATTAGCCATCACACACTTGGACCATTTCCCTTTGCTTCATCTACCCTGAAGGCATGAAATCTGCCTCTGCCACCAATTTACTGTGGCACACCCAACACAGTTTTTACCCCAAGCAGCTCTCTGTTGTGCAACGCTCCTTGTCGCTTTTGCAGATACAGACTAACACGGCTACCCCTCTTATACTTGACACCCAGTAGAGAACATTACACGTTATCATACCGTACTGATATGCTTTTAGAATACAATACAGAAGGCAATTAATGGAAGCAACTGTTCATTGGGGAAGGGAGGGTCTCCTGGTCTCTACTGGAAGGGTGTCTGGATCCAGTTGCCCCAGAGTTTAGAGACTGCTACAAGAGCGCTGGCAGAGCCACAATCTCCACAGCTTGCCATAGGGAGAGTAGGGAAAACGTGCTGGTGTCCAATGTTCCCTCTAAGTTTTTCCATCTATGTGCAGAAAAAAATTGTTATGTGCACCACGGCATGTGCAGATGTGCACCACCAATAGAAACACACACTGGCTGGCTGTGATCAGCTGTGGGCACTCTGCTAATCAGCTGAGCGGCACCTGAATCTCTCCTGGGCAGCTGCCCAAGCACTCAACTTACAGGGAACACTGCTGGTGTCCTAGCTGGGGCTCATCGCAGGGATATATGAAAGTTTGCAATCTTGCCAAGTGGCTGTTTCCTTAGAAGCCTGTACTGGAGTGGTAGCTGCAGGAAGCCTTCTCTTTGATGTAAAAGAAGCAGCAGCCATTCATAAGCAGGGACAGCAAGTGCAGGAGCAGGAGAGTAAGCAGCCACTGTGGTCAGACAGCATCTCTACAGCTGTTTATTACCATGAGGGTACCCTGCCAAACATTAGTGACAATATTTCTGCAACTCATCTCTGCCCCCGCAGGCAAGGAGCAGCCATAACATGCACAAATAGTTGCTTTGTCCTTTTCCTGCTGACCTTGTCTAATCCTGCCTGGCTACCAAACGAGGCCAAGTTCTCAGATATTTGAGTTAAACCCATGCATTTTTTGCATATATTATGAGATGATTAACTACAGCCATGCAGTGTTTGTTAAAAAGAGCTTACAACATGGATAACACATTTCCCCCTCTTGGTATCCATGTTAGCTGAACATATTGGAAGGTAACAACGTGTTAAAAAAAAGGGATGTTCAGTTTTCTTGTCAGCATTTTGTAGATATACTGTATCAACTTCGTTTCTCTGAGGAAGTGTAGAAATATTCAGCATCAGAGGGTTGAATGGTGGCAACCTTTTCATCCTATGCTGCAAATATCTGGCATAGAATGACCCTGTGAATAGTTAAGCAATTGACAAGGCTGAGAGATTAAGTTGCACTCTTATCATATGGTTAACTTTAACGTATATGGCAATAATGCCAAAGTGCTAATGGTGCAGAAAAGAGCAAAGGAGAATGACATGAATAGTTTCAAATGATGGGGCTGTGACCCTTTTAGGTGTGTCATACTGACTTATAGTAGCAACCTGCTGCAACGTTCACAGTGCTGTGGTTCTACAGTCTTGCTTTAGAGAAAAAGTTACACTTTTTCCTTAGTGTGAACAACAAATTGAAGATGGAACGATGGAAAGTATTTCAGTCATTAGAATTGGCACGATGGCCTCTTTGCATGATCATGGTAAAGCGTAAGGGAAGGTATACAGTGAAAACAATTGAATGACAGGAATAATCTTACTCCTTATATGAAAAACAATTTCAGTTTACTAATGGAATTGCCACCAATTTCCATCCTTTCCTTAAAAACATCAGCCTCCAGATGATACAGTACCTCATCTTATTATCAGTGTCAATAATTCCATCTGGCAGTAGACAGCTAATTCTTTTCATGTGCTAATGATTAATCCGACAAGCCTATTTACTAATGTATCAGAATGCATTAGAAACATATGCTAATGGGGGACAGAACATCAATTCAAATATAAATGAACTACACTTACATTGGTTACCTATTGACTCATGTCAAAATGAAGTAGAGAATGTAATATACTTGTAAACCATAACAATGAATGAAAATAGAATTTCAAACTGTCTTAAAACATATTTTTATTGACGTCTCTGTATGCCTAAAGGCATGGGATAGTTAGACATTTATAATACAAATGTTATAAGATGCCCATCTTACTATCCATAGGACTTATACTTGCTGCGTCTAGACTGGCAAGATTTTGCGCAAAAGCAGCCGCTGTCACTGGCCGCTTGAATTTGCACAAGAGCACTGACGTTCTAATGTAAGAAATCAGTGCTTCTTGCACAAATACTTTGACGCTCCCGTTAGGGCAAAAGTCCTTTTGCGCAAAAGCTTTTGCGCAAAAGGACCAGTGTAGACAGCTCAGATTTGTTTTGCGCAAATAAGCCCCAATGGCTAAAATGGCGATCGGGGCTTTCTTTCACAAAACTGCGTCTAGATTGGCCAGGGATGCTTTTGCGCAAAAGCATCCATGCCAATCTAGACGCGCTTTTGAGCAAATACTTTTAACGGAAAAACTTTTCCATTAAAAGTATTTGCGGAAAATCATGCCAGTCTAGACGGAGCCACTATGTTAAAGTCCTATAATAATGTTATGTGAAAGCTATTTTGTAATGGGAAAAGGCAACAACATTATCAAATGCCCATAAATGAAAGTATTTGTTTATACTGCAGGATTCTAGGTCCAAAGCCTTTAAGTATGTGCATAAGTGTACATATGCAAGTATAGGTACAGACACTGATCGGACAATGTAACACTAAAGTTTAAATACTTTACTGGGTTGGGTCCACTGGTCACTAACATTCACAGGTGTTTAGCCATAAAAAAATCACTGTAAGACTAAAAAGCTGATTTGCTGGTACTTTGACTTCTGAAGTATTAGACTGTACTTAAGTACTAATAAGGAACTGTTTTGGGACTATGCTGAAATGGAGACAAGTAGTTCAAAAAAGAAATGTGAAAATGTGCTACACTTGTCAAGACATTAGTGCCCATCTGCAAAACCAGGTCATTTAGGACAAAATTTATTTTTATGCTAGCTATTCTGTCGTCATATTGTAATATGGAGAAATAAAAAATAGACTTTAAGATGCAAACACTCCCATGTTAAGTTAACTTACTACATAACACAATGGGTATGTCTAGACTACATGGCTCCATTAACGGAGCCATGTAAACTAGTTTACCCGACATAGTCAATGAAGCGGGGATTTAAATAATCCCCGCTTCATTAAAATAAAAATGGCCGCTGCGCTGTGCCAACAATCAGCTGATCTGGCATAGCATGGCAGTCTAGATGCGGATCAGTTGACAAGGGAAGCCTTTGTCGACCGCTCCTGTAAACCTCGTTTCACGAGGCATAAGGGCTTCCTTTGTCGACCGATCCGCGTCTAGACTGCCGCACTATGCTGGATCAGCTGATTGTTGGCACAGCGCAGCGGCCATTTTTATTTTAATGAAGCGGGGATTATTTAAATCCCCACTTCATTGACTATGTAGGTAAACTAGTTTACATGGCTCTGTCGACAGAGCCATGTAGTCTAGACATACCCAATGAAAGATACTTATTTCATGACTGATACAATAGCACTTCTCCTGCAGCTAGTAGCTTTTACTACTACTATAGTCTTGCACTCTGTTATGTTGTATATGTCACTATTGAAGTTTCCCATGTGAGAATGGAAGGAGAAGTGGGAAAGTTAGTACTTCAACTTGGGACTACTTAGAAAAATAAAAAAGCTCCATGGCAACCCTAAGATCTCCCACTATTAAATGTTTAGCATTATGACTGAGTGGACACCAATATTCATGTTTGCGCACAGAGATTAATCCTTTCCACTGTTATCCCAAATTATGCATACAATTGTAAGTGGACTTTTGCAGACATTGTATTGAGACCTAAGCTATTGTTTAAAAATGAAGAGACCCTTCTGAAAGGCAGTTACTGAAATGTTCCATTATTACTATGTATATTACTATCATCTTATCAACCCATACACTGTCATCTCGATATGTTTTCGCCAGTCCACCATTAATAGGAGCCATAATGGGCTGCAGGCTTGGGGCATATTTAACCTTTTGTGGATGGTAGAAATACTGAAAATACTATTTCAACAAGAACACACGATCAAAATATAATTGTCATAGAATATAAAAAACAAACAAACCACAATAAAAGGGGGGAGCATGTTCTCTCAAAGCAATTACAGATTTGAAACCCTGAATGAATGTTGTCTGAGTCTCCAGTTTGTAACAAAATAAGGAGAAAGATTACTTTTGTCAAGTTTTCTTCACTGAATATCGTTTGCACATGTCAGGTGAGAAGATAGTTATACAAACAGCTTTAGACAGCAAAATACAGACGAGTTTTCTCCCTCATTCTGGAAAGCATTGGCTCTGAATGTTAGTCATATGGAACTTTCTTCCCAAGACCATCCAGTAAAAAGTTTCCAAAGTTGGTATATCAAGACTAGAAGTCAGATTTTTATAGAGCAGTAAATCTGTGCAACTACATAGAAATGTTGCTATCCAAGAAAGGGTAGATTGTAGCAGCAGTCATAAAATGGCCTTTTCAGTCTGAGAGTTAAGGCTAGTCTACACTTGAAAGATAATTTGAATTAAGGTAAAGTATAAATTCAAAGCACAATAGCTACTCCTAAATAACTACATGTGTGGGCACTGATTCAAAATGGATTAATCTAAAATGGAAAGAGGCACCCTGCAAAAGATTGGACTCACTGCTGGAGTAGCAGGCGCTTTCCTCTCTATCACATTGCTGCTTTGGTGTCTTCTCACAGCTCAGCTTTCTAGCCTGGTCACACGTTAGTCCTACTCTGTCTCTGGTCACACAGAGTCCTTCAGTGCTGACTCGGGACTCCATGGTCCTTGTATCCTCTTAGCTCAGGGATTCAAGTAGCCTCACCTCCTTGTATCAGGTGGCAGGTAGGGGAATCCAGACTCAGGCCTTTTCCAACAAATCTCTCCAGGCCTCCCTTTCTCTGAGAACAGATTTACAGGGCTGCTTTCCGAAGCCCCCCAGTAAATTCCAAACCAACACACACTTAAAACCACTTTCTGCTTTCCTGAGATAGGAAGGTTTTTTTCTCTTAACTGAATGCATTTTTAAAAGGGCTTTTTATCAGGGCTCACCATTGGCACCTTCATTACCACAGTGACTTCTCCCTGTCACTCCTTACCTCTTGCCTGCCACTTTTCTGCTGATGAGAGATTCCAGGGCAAACCCACCCATGGATTTCCTCCTAAACTTTCTCAGTCTTTGTATGCTCTATTCCCACCCTGTGACTGTAGAGTATCTCCTTGCAGGCTGCAAACTGTGCTTCTCCTCTGCATGGTCACCATCCATCTCCTTCCCCCAGTTGGGATTCATGATTAATTAAGCCTGGAATACTGTCATGTGAGACCAGATGCATTGATTGAGCACTCAGGGCCACATAACCTATTCTTTGCCTGTGTAGAGAACATAATATTCCCTGTAAACTGAGCGCTTGGGTAGCCACACAGGAGAGATTCCAGTGCCATCCAGCTGATTAGCAGAGCCCACACAGCTCCTCACAGCTGGAAGCATGTGTTTCTATTGGTGGTGCACATCTGCACTTGTGTTGGTGCATATAAGAAAATTTATTCTGCACAAAGATGGAAAAATTAGAGTGACCAGTAGTATACACCCCATCACACACACTAAATCTGGATTAAGGACATTCATACATGGTCTTATTCAGGAAAACAATTCCTGATTCAAGAATAAATCTGTAAGAAGCCTTTAGGAAGCTCTATTATACATGTGTCAAGAAAGACACACCAATTTCAATTACATTACAAGTGTTTTTTAATTTTATTTTGATTGGAGAAGACTCTGGAGAAGAATCATGAAAAATTTTGAAGTGTGCCCAATGTTATTAAATTCATATGTAACATTGAAATGTTCCTCTTCAATATCTACAAAAAGTAAAATAGTGTGTACATAAATACACACACACACATATATATATACAGAAAGAGGGATATATGGACAAATCTTACCACTTCTAATCCAATGTGACTCCTTCTCAGGCACTTTCATTATGTTTCCTGATGCCTTCAGATTCTGCTTAATTTATGTGAACCAAAACCATAAACCCCCAAAACCCTTATACTCTCCATTCCCACCCCCACTTTATATACTTGAAAGGGTATCTGAAATGGCAGGATGATGATTAAAAAAAAGGAACAATTAAAATCTGCTCATCTCATGAACACAGAAACAAAGAAACTGCTCCATTTTATTCCCCATACATAATCTGCAGGGTACTGTTAATAAAAGATACATGGAGGATAAGCTGACTTTTATAAATAATGAAACAATTTTTAAAGTACAGTTTTAATCATGGGTAAAACATTCAGAATTTGACAACCTTTTCCAGTCCCACTGGTAGACTCTTCTCCAATAATGTCTAATGCTGTTACTTAGTTAGTGTTCAATAAAAAAACAGTCTATAATGCAATGCACTCTCTTTATGTGATGTTTAGATATGAGATTGATCTCAGAGGACACCCTGGAGTTCTGAAAGTAGGATTATTGGATTTTGTGGCTTTCTCGGATGTCAAAGATCTTTAAACAGTGTCTTGCAAAGTTGCTACATCCCACCTGTCTGTGAACTGCTTATGAACTCATCAGAGAGGGTAGTCTCCATGTTAATTAGGCTTTAATGGGGAGATACAGATTCCCACACCATCAACTTAAATGCAAGAACTGAATTCATTTTTATAAAGGGCAAAATTACTTGTTTTTGAATAGCAGGGTTTTAAAAAGCAACAGTTTACATGAGATGAGAGCAGCTGAAATACAAAAAGCACAATTGTACATTTCTACCTGTCCCTGTAACTGTTTGGATGCTTGTTGAATTAAAGACAATCACTTACTTGTTATTGTTACAGTAACAGTACTTGTGCATTTAGGAGCAATACACAAGTTTGATGCAAAGAACATGCACAAAGGATATACATATCTGCCCTGCACTTTCATGTCCATTTCTAGAAAAACGCAACCATTCTACATGTGAATTTTTGACCTCCTGGAAGAAGCCAGATCCTTAGGAGTGGGGACTCTGTTTAACCACATGATTCCTCTAGCTGGGCAGAGAGTGGCAATTTCATTTCATGCCTTTCATTTCAAGATTTCAAAATCTAGTTTAGTTCCTATTTGGAGCGCAAACCAACATTTCAAAATTCCCAGTAAAACAGAAATAGCGGTTCTCTGCCCCACTCTAACTCGAGCCCTGACTCTGTGACAGTCCATATGACGGGTTATCCCCTGCATGCTCTGGGAGCCCAGGTGCTCAGCAAGGTATGGAGCCTCCAATCCAAGACTGCCAGCTCCCTGTCAGCCTGCTAAGGAGCTAGGCAGATGACATACCTCATTTCTAGAAGAGCTTTATCAAAATTCACATGTTCCCCCAGAACATGTGACCTGCTGCCTGGGAGGGATCCTGTCAGACAAAGTACTGTCCTTTACACCACTCTTCATCCTCCTCTTCCATTTGTCTCCCAGCATCTGGGCTGTGCACGTGTGCTTATTTCCTCCCTCACATTCTAGCTCTTATTTCCCCTCCACTTACCTCCCACCAGAAGGATTTAAATGGTGTAGAATGGTCTTGTAGGGGATTATCTGCATTGGGGCACATTATATTTTAAAACCTAATTCGGATCTATTTTCATAATGGGGTTTGTAGTCCTTTGTATCCCTTTGGATTGTGTGGGTCAATCCCATAGGTTCAAACTATCCATAGTATTAGTCGAAGCATTCATGCTGGGTATGTTTTAGATGTATTTTACTGGCATTTAGGCACACTTTGCTTTACTACATATTTTCTCACATATTTTGCCTATATTTTACTATTTAAGGGAAGGTACCTGTGCTCACTTGGTATGGTCAGCGGACATATCCAAGTGCCTCATCCAAAGCCCTTTGATGTCAGTGGGGATCTTTTCACTGCCCTGAGTGAGCTTTGGATCAAGTTCCAAATTCATAACTGACTTTGCTTTTTATTTTGCAGCCTACAAATGTGCACAGGAATGTATTGGCCATCCCTTTGAAAAAGCCACACAATAGCTACCAGGAATAAGCTATCAAAATAAAATGCGGCTGCTGAAAAGTGAAATGTAATACATGTAACCTGTAATTATTTTAACATAATTAATGTAAATCCTCTTCCAAACCAATTACAACAATATCATAGAAATAAGTACCCACAAGGCTAATAACCCTAGTTTTATTGACCATGTATATAAACTAGGCTAATGCTTTTCATTTGTTTATTGATACATCAAAGTAAAGTATGTGCATTGGAAAAAGGATTATAAACTATTTAATGGAGGAAAGATTTTTATTTTATTTTAAAATGTTGACTGAAGAAACAAGGTTATATCATAATGTTATATTAGACATTTTGTTGGAAGTTACCTGGAAAATGTATTTTTTTTACTTTATCTACTTTATATATTTTCATTAGTTTTCCCTCCCTTTATAAGCTGTCTCGCTCCCCTCATTGTGGCATTGGGAAAGTCTGCAAGATGTCAGAAAGCCAATTTTCCATAAGAAAGCTAATGCTGCACTATGCAGGATTTGGGCTTTAGTGGGATTAGTGAATATAAGAATTTGGTTCTTCAAGATGTGTTTGGGTTGTGCTGTAATATTCCTGAATTCTGGTAGGAGGGGACCTTAAAGAGACACCCTAAAACTTTTCTTCAAAAGGAAGGGGAATAACTATTGAGATAGGCCCTTTGTTACTGTAAAATTAATGTAGTTGCATTGAAGTCAATGAACATAGAAATGGAAAAATGGTTCTATTGTGAGAGAACTATCCTGTAACTCAGGTAACTAATGTTCAACTCCCTGCTCCCTCACAGGCTTCCTGGGTGCATTACTTAGGGCAAAATTTCAACACTGTTTATCAGAGCATATCCCCATTTTTGGATGCTTAAATATCTTTACAAATCTGGCTCTGAGTGCCTAAGGACCAGATTTTCAAGGTATGTAAGTATTATAACAGCAAACTAATTTACTTTCAATGAGGGTTAGTCTCCTAAATCAGTCCAAAAGAGGAGGTTTTTCTGAAATGTGGCCCTGTGTAGATAGGCCAAATTTCGGAAAAGCCTCTTCCAAAAAAACAATCGGAAAAAGGTATGCAAATTGTGCTCCACAATTTGCATACCTTTTTCTGAAAAAAGTGGCAGTCTAGATGTAGGCTTAGTGTTTCAATACTGAATAATGCAATGCCTAAATGCCAATAAGGGCTTTAGGTATTTTTTTAAATGGGAATTAGACACCTAAAAAGTACTTTTATTTTCACTGTGCCTCAGTTTCTCATTTGTAAAATGAGGTCTATAATTCTTATCATGGGGATGCTGTGTGAGGACAAATGCACAAGAGGCTCTGAGGTACTGAGACACTTACTAATGGAGACCACCTTAAATAGATGTGGTCCAGTGAGAGTTTGCCATTGACTTCAATGGGAATAAGTCTGTTCCTTTAGTTTGCATACTACAGCCAATATATTACAGGTTGGACCTGCCTGGTATGGCACCCTCAGGACCTGACTGGTCACAAACGAGGAAATTTGCTGGACCAGGGGAGGTCCCCTGCCTCTGTCCCCACCCCACACTTGCCATCCCTCCCTGCTGCTGGCTCTACTTCCATCTCGGCTGCCCTCCCCCCGCCTGTGGCCCCCTTACTTCCTGTCCCAGCTGTCCTCACTGTTGTCTGCAGCGCCGGAGCTGGGGCAGGCACTTACCCCAAACCCAGTTTCCTGCCAGCACCCAACCCTGCAGAAACCAGTCCTGGCCCTGGCTGGGCTGCCAATCTCCTACCCCGCAGATGCTGGATCCACTGTGCTCCCAGCACAGCAGGGCCATTGGCCCTCCTGCCACTCAATTCCCAGCCCTGGGGCTTTTTGGTCCAGGAATATCCATGGTCCAGTGGGACCACGGATGTTACCAAATCAGAGAGTCACGGTTTTGGGAGGTGCTAGCTGTACCTCTAATTTCTCTTAGGAGACGTTTGATAATTTAGTGCCCAGCATTATTCCTCATTGTATGGTCTAAACCATCTTAAACTGTGCTTTACTTGCACCGTGTAGCCACTAGTAAATATTCTAACCTACCATTGTCAAAAGGGTCTCTCACAGATGTCAGATATAACCATTATTACCTTGCCCATTTGCTAAATGAATTGCTCTCTTATTCGAGTTAAGGATCCTGAAAATGGTAGGAGACAGAGTACAGTTAGAAACTATTAGCAAAGTACAACAGGCAAAGTTTGGAGCACCATCTGTCCATATTGGGTAGTAACCTGATACAATTGATGAATGTGCCATGTTTCCAGTTAGAGTCAGGGTGAAAAGGCAAGTTATGTAGTGTTCATACGTCAGCCTTAATGGTCAGAATACCATACCACAAAACCAAATTGCAATTCAGCAGGACTGGCAACCATCCATCAAACAGGTCGGAAATTGAATGAATTTGCAACAAAATTATTCCCTGGTCAAAAGAGGGTAGCATTCCTATGGGTTGTGGTAAGACACTTCAGCAGAGTGCCTGCTTGCAGTAGACCAGAGCTGTGGCCTTCAACTCCTGCTTCTACCACTCCCTGAGCTTTCATAAACACTTAACATTTTATAAAAGTTACAGTTTTACACATGATTTGTAAGCTGCCAAAAATGTACAGAGCGCATTGCCCCTCCTGTTCTAGCATGTTTTATAAACATAACAAGAGGTAACAGCCAACCCAGATGTTTTCACAACTTATTTCTTCTCATAATTTAAAATCTGTTCAACCCTGATATTTTGTGCTCCATGCAAGTTTCAGCTGTAAAAAAGGAAACTGAAATATTATGCATGTGGTGCTATACTGTTACACCTAATTTCTTCTCAAGTTCACACTAAACTGAAATGTCTCTTGGAAGCTTAAAAAAAAGGCAACAGAGAAAGTGAGGAAAAATGTCAAGACTTGTAAATAAACAGCTGGCTTGCAACATATGTATTTTCTTCTATATTTTTCAGGTGCCACAATCTACAATCCATATCTGCCAGCCCTGTAGCATACAGCATAATTTAACTGTAATTGATAATGTAAGGGCAGATGGAGAGAAGTGTCAGCTCCTGCTCACATCCTCTGGGGATGCTGCAGAAATCAAAGCAGATGGTCCAATTGCTTCTTATTTATGTGTTGCTGCTAGCTCCTCTGCTTGCAGGATAATGGATCATTATTGCCTGCTGTGCACAAACACCAATATGCTTTTAAATCTGGTTCTCAAAGCTTATGAAAAAGCACTATATTTCATATTAATTTGCGAAGCAGCACTTAACGAGGTCCACATTTTAATTTATGGTGTGCAGAAGAAAAAAGTTCACCCCGGGTGTCTTTTTTCATAAAACAAGCAACAGTCAGCTGAGATTTGTAGGAAAACTGATTATATATGTTTAGAGAATAGCTGGCAGTCAACTGTATTGTGTCTTTCATATTATAATGTGATTTTATTTATTGACTGGTGTTTATTAGGCCTATCAATGGAAGCAAATCTCATCTAAACTCATAACTGAAAATATCCATAAAATAAACTATATTGAGGCCCAGGAAGCAATCATGATTTGTCTGCACTAAAATACTTCTTAAGCTTATTATGGAGCAGGACCTGTATGCTACTGATGACTATGGTTAGGGCAACCTCTGCTTTGAACTAAATGTCTCACTCTCGCTATAAGTTATTCAATTCAACATGAATTTAAAACCCATACTTTAAATTTGGAAATAGGCACAGAATATGGCAATGGGTGTGGATACTTTCCATGACTCTCTTATGGTAAATTTAAGTGTATATAAACCATCATTCTTCAGAGGATGGCCAGGAACCAGCTTGAGTGTTCTAAGAAACTTCCACTCCTCATGGGCAAGTTATTCTATAACAGTCCAGTTTAGAGTTTCTTGAACCTTCCTTTGAAGCACATGCCATTGGAGAGAGATGATTTTGGAATAGACTGTTGTTCTTTCCACTCTGACAGTACCTATGTTCCCTTTTTGGGCAGTTCTGGTATACATAACATTAATTGCTAAACATTTGCTAAGAAGGTTTGCTTTATATTAGTACTCCGACAGACAGATTGCCTTTTGTGATGCTCTTCAGAGGAGTGTATCCTATGCTTTCTCTCCAGTGTCATTCCATTTCTTGTGGCTGGGAATCCACATGGTATATGTACATTGTGTCTGCTACAGTCCATTGGGAGCCCCTAAATGATGTCAGTCTGCATCTTAGAAGGGACCATGAATTGAGAAGTAATATTTACCCTTTCACATGATACACAAAACATGGATCACCCAATGCAATTAATAGGCAGTAGTTTAAGATAAACAAGGGGAAGTACATTTTCACACAATGCACAATTAACCCATGGAACTAAATTGCCATGGGATTGTGTGATCACCAAAATTATAATGATGTTGTAGGGAAAAAAAGAACTAGATGAGCTCATGGAGGCTAGGAACACCAATGACAATTAGCCAAGATGGGAAGGGATGCTCAGGATGACTCTGAATTGTTGAGTGCCAGGAGGGGAAGAAAGTGATGGGTCTCCTTAGCTGCTGTGTTCTCTATATTGCCCTCAAGCTCTGGCACTGACCCCTGTCAAGAGACAGGATTCTGTGCTGGATGGACCAGTCTGGCAGGTTTTGTGCTCTTATGGACATATGCAGGAGCGTGAATTGTGAGAGGTGGTTCTGCTGTTATGAAAATATAGCAGCATTTTTCCTTCCATAAGCAGGAGCCGCAGAAGAAATCACAGAATAGCTTCACTGCTGCAGAGTGGCTTTGGAAGAGAATTCCTTCTCACTGCTCCAGCAGAACCCTCAATGCACAACACAACTCTCAGGCTGGACATTGCTTCAAGGAATCCAAGATTTTTAGAGAGGAACCCAAAACTAGGCTCCAAAATCCATGAGTTCCATTTTCTCTGATCTTTTTTAAAATCAGGAAAGTACCTAGAAATGGATTTAGAACTAACTTTAAATTAAAAAATGTTGGCCTACCAATGTCATTTGAAAATGCCACCATTCTTTAAAGATTGCCAAGTACTGTGGCTACTGTGTTTCACCAACTACATCTTTCTTTACTTCTGGGATTGATTTGTCATGCTTATTCACACTCTAGCATTATACTAAGCAGCAGAATGCAAAGAAGAGAACACAGTGGCCAATATTGGCAGATTTGATTTATCACCTTACAGGAAATTCAAAATGCTAAGGCATAGTAGAAAGTTCTATGCTTTATTTTATAAATGTATATTCATAATGCCTGATCCACAGTTCAATGAAGTATGTAGGAATACTCCCATAAGTTTCAACAAGCTCATACATGCAAAAAAAAAACCCAGGTAACATGAAACTCTTGTTCCCCATTCACACACACCTTTTTGCAAGAGCTCTTTCACAAAAAGGAGTCATTCCTCGTAGAAAGAGGAATATCTATTGCGCAAAAACCCCTCTGCTCTTTCAATTTTTTTGCACATAAACACGCTTGAGGTATGGATGCTTTGTGAGTTTTTGTGGAAAAACGGCTGTTTTTCCGCAAAAACTCTGCAGTGTAGACATAGTGGATGAGACACTATAATGCCACTATCCAAGCAGTCTGGCCCCAGTCCAGCAATGCTCTAATGCATGCACTTAATTTTAACCACATGCACAATTCCGCTGATATAAAGGCCGTAATCCTGGGGTTTCCCTGAAAGCCATTCAGTAGGGCTTATTATCACATGTATCTGCCCTAGACACAAGGGCAGGGCAGTGGAGTGGAAACAGCAGGGCGAACCTATGTGCTCATCTCTTCTACAGTATGCCCAACTGCCTATTATTATCCTCCCAAGGACCATCCTGGAATTGGAGAGAAAAGGGTGAGGTTCCCCCAGGGGCAGAGCCAAGATGGACAGGAAAGGGAAACAAAGTTCTATGTAGTGAATGTTGAATTTGTCCCAGGATAGTTAATGCACCATAAAATTTGTTAACTTGAACTAGTTTTGCAAACCTTTTCATACAAAAAACAATAATCCAACGCCACTACGACTGGCCACCCTTTCTTAAAATTGATCTGAAAAAATTTTAAGTTCTTATCAATTTATTTTAAAAAAGAAAATTCATAAAGGAAACTTTTTGAAAGTACTGTATATAATTGTAGCAAATGTTTTCTTTTGCTTATATTTAAGAAAATCTGAGAACAAAATATAGCACTAATTGTTAGGATGAAAATACTAGATGTCTAACCACAAATGCAGACTTTATGAATGCAATTTTTTTTTTTAAAATATGATCATCAGAATCTTGTAAGGATTAAATATCAGTTACTGTAATTACTGAGCAAACCACTTAAGGAGTAGGTCTCTTTCCAAGTATGAGGAGTAAGAGGGAACCAATTAAATTCAGGTTAATCTACCATTATCCTACCCTGAAGGTGAATCAGTGAATGATTAACAGATCCCCAAGAAAATGTTCAGTGTTTTATGCAGCATTTAATTAGTGATTTATCTGATAAAGTGATTTGATGCTTTGATGGCTATAGCAGATATTGAGCCAATGTTTTATTTATACCAATCCACACAGATACTATAGTTGTAGTGACTTGATTCTAAGTGTAAAGGTGGCTTTTGCACGCATATTGTGTGCCCAACTTCTTTTTAATATTGGACTTTGATATGGTTAGTACATTCCTACAATCTCTCTTGGTCACAAAAGACAGAACAGTTGTGTTTTGATTGATTCCTGACTATTTAGGAGCCAGAGTTAGAAAGATGCTGCCGCTGTTAAAAATGTGGTGAACGAACAAGAATTTAATGTCACATGCACAGAAGTGGAGACATAGTACCTGTAGAACTATATCTGAGACTGCCCTGGGCTATCCTACCAACTTATGTCAGAGTAACTACATTGCTCAGGGGTGTGGAAAATCACCTCCTGTCCTCCCCGGAGTGAAATAGTTATACTGACCAGTGGCCCTGGAACAATTTCAGAGTGTGGGTGCTGAGCTTCACATTTCCTCCTCCCTGCCCCCGTTTTAACACATCCATGCCCCTTACGGCCCCCAGGCTGGGGCCACAGCTGGGGGCAGCTCTGGGGCTGATGGTCGGGGTCTGTAGCCGAGCCTGCAGGGCTGGCAGCTAGCCCCTCCAGAGGCAGCAGGACCAGCAGCCAGGCACCTCTGGAGCTGGCAGCTGGGACCCCAGGCAGCACTGCAGACGCTGGGTGCAGACAGACTGGTGTGAGTGCAGAATCTGGAGAGTGGTCCATCACCCCTGCACCCATAGTTCCTGCATCTAGGACACTGGCAGTGCTAATTTGATGGGAGAAACTCTCCTGTGGGCATACATAATGTCTTCAAGAAGTAGTACAGAGGTATAGACAGATAAGCCCTTAGTGTCAGAAGAAATAACATGTACATTTTTAATGGGGGAAAATTAACCATTGGAACAATTTACTTAGAGTTCTGGTAGTTTCTCCATCTGTTGCAATTTGAAAATCAAGACTGGCTGTTTTGCTAAGATCTATGCTGGAATAATTTTGGCAAAGTTTAATAGCCCGTGCTCTCCAAGAGGTTGGACTACATGATCCCGTTTCCCCATGAAATCTATTAATCTATGAGACCATCCTGAAGTTCTTGCTTCGGCAAAGCTGCCTAAAGACTTTGACAGGAATTTTGCAAGAGCAAGGACTTCAGGATTGGGTCCAAGCAGAATCAGTTCCATGTTATCAGCAATGTCTCAGATCCTCCTTAACTATATTGAACCAAGTCTTATCAGCTGAAAAGTTTGCCCTGGTTAAAAAAAAGTAGTTTCTGAAATATCAGATGAATCTCACAGATTAATTCACAGGCCTTTTTAAGCATTAGTGAGAGTGCAGGTTAAGAGTCACCTGGTTCTATTTGCTTAGAGTATTTGTATTGAAATCCTTAATCCTAATTATATCCTTCATATACAAACATGTTATAACAATATTCAGAAATAAAGCTAATGATCCCGTCTCATTTAAAGGGGGGGGTCTCTCATAACAGATTAAAATTCAAAGTGCATTGAAGTCCATAGCAATTTCTCCATTGATTTCAATGGCCTTTGGATAAGGCTCTGTATCCTTACTCAGAAAATGCCCCACTGACTGAGTTTGCCTGAGTAACGTTCTCTAGATTGGCCTCCAGTAGAACAGAAAGGCATCAGCAAAATCTGCCTTTTGTGGCAGGTCATCTTATTGTCCTCGCGCATTCTGAGGTTTGAAAGGCATTGTCAGAGGTACATTCCCAATGTTTTTAAACTAATGTGCATGTTAATACAATCACTTTTTATCTATTTTTCCATATGCATTTCCAGAATATACATTGCCTCATTGTAAGAGGAGTATCTTATCAGCTGACATGCCACTAATCTACCCTCTTCAGTATTCTTACACTAAAAATCACACACCCACCAAGACCCCAGCCAGTTCCTGTATCCTCCCTCCTGGCCAGACCCCCCACCTCCACCCAGCAGTACCACTAACCACCACAGGCCCCAGGGTGGGTATGGGAGTGGCTCTACACCCCCAGAAGAGGCAGGGCTGAGGGCTATGCCTCTTCTCAGAAAAGATTTAATGGAACAGGCCTGGAGCGAAGAGCATATTAACTGTTATGACTACACAAGAATTGTAAGTAAATATAGCACACACTACTGCAATGTATTCATTATTATTTCCTCTTTCTTAATTGTACACTAATTAACAAAATCCTCATTTTCCATTCCAGTGAGCACCTGATGCTCACACGTGGTTTTTCAGTTATGCCCTACTATGTAGTTAATGCAAACTTCAGTTCACTTTTTGGCAAAAGGGTCGACGCCATTTCAATGATCCTCTTGGTGAATCCATTCTGTACAGGTTATCATGCCTGTCTCATTACTGTAGCATTCGAGCATCCTGCAATAATGCATTAAGCAATGTGATTAATGGGTCACATGTTTCAGTTTGTATAGCCAACCCAAGTCTAAGATTTGTCTAATAAATTCAAATATTACTCACATCTCCAGGTTCCAGTTCTTTAGCAAGAAGGTTGGTTTTTACACATGTTAGCAGGTAATAATATTTTCATTATAAGCCACACTCTGACATTAGTTCTGTAGGTTGGCTATAAAAATTAACAATATAAATACTGGTGTTATTAGTGCAGTAGATTGGATGCAAATACTGGCATCTTTCCACTGGTGGCCAGATGTTAGAACTGACTCAAATACTTAGCCAAGTTCCCTCCCACATCCCCATTTAATTCCTGGACTTCCATTGTGTATAACGAGAATCTCCTTTGGCTGCGTAAGAAGTGTTGTAATGGGCCGTTGTGTTCATTACAGTGGGCCAGTGAAATTCACCCAAGGGTAGAGTGTTAGTGCAAGGCATGTGAACCACCTTAAATCTTCAAAGCAATGCTTAAGTGGGATGTTAGGGATGACTAGGCTTGTGCTGACCCATAGCATACAGTTGAATTTCATCTGCTGTGAATGTGCTACAATATTAGATCAGTATGAAGCATTCAGTTTTGTGGGAAAAGGACAATGATTCCTTATTGTGTTTCATGCCAATATGTAGGTACTGCATGGGATCCTGAATGACTCAGATAAAGTTGCCCTTATTTACAAGTCTACAACCTGACATTTTATTGTAGGCTTCCTGCTTGCTGAAAATAGCTTAAAGCCAACAGAACTAGAAGTTGATCCAGAAAATGCATATTGTTTATTTTGTGTAAGCTAATATAGAAATCAAAAAGAGTTCATTTATCCTTGATTTTCACTGAAAACCAAGGATTGGATTCTGCTTTCAGTTATGCCAGTTAAAATCAGAAAATTTCAGAGTCTGCAGTGGAAACATTCTTGAATTAATCCACATTTCAGAGCAGAGTCAGGCCCTGAGAAATTAAATCTCAATGCAGTAGTACTACTAAAACCTCTTTTTTTTTAAGCCTCATTAATTGCCAGTACATTATAGTCCCTGAGCTGGAACAGTACTCTTGTGGGGCAAGTGAAATTAAAACTGACACTGTACACATGGGGGAACAGAACAAAAAAAGTTTTATGAGAATAAAAAAGCTTCAGATTGAGAATTAGGCAATATATTAGCAAAGGAATTTCTGGACTTACAGACAGGGAACTAAAGACATCATATATCACTGGAAGATTTTTTTCACATACTTTGATAATGTAATAGGATTTCTGGCAGCTTATGTGTTGATGGCATTAGTACTCATTGGAATATGTCATTAACCACTGTTTCTCTGAAAATATAGTTGTGTGTTAAGTGAAAGGGTAAATTCTTTTCTGGCCAAAAGCAACAATTAATCACGTGCTTCATTTTGGAATGAATTTTACATTGAATAGTATTTGGCATCGATGGATAACATGATATGGTTCCATTTGGTTAAACTTTAACAGAGTGTGCCATCACTATTTAAGCATTAATTGGTCAGTGGCTAATTAATAGTACTCTGTAGGATGCACAGGAACTCCCTGTGCTATAGAAATAATAATAAAATGAAACGTAAATGCTAAGATTTAAGCTCAAAGATTTTTTATTGGTATTTCATAATCTTAATACTTTATTGCTCCTCTCTTTCCAACACAGATGATAGTTAGGGCAATATGCTTTACTATATGCAGAAGGCTATCAAGGTTCACCCTTATAACAGATCGGTACTTCATCAAAAATACATATTAAATTTGAAAGACAGAATATATTTGAGCGTGGTATCTATCATTCCACACCTATACCAACTGAGGGGTAGAAAACTGCAATAACTTTTTATAATCCTATGTACAAATTTAATAATTTGGGCCACAATCTCCTAGGGACTTAACCCTAAAGATTACATTACTAGGCCCATCAAAATTGCTAAGACTAATAATAAGTATAAAGTTATGCACATGAATTAGTCTTTGCAGGAAGGGGACCTTAGAATGAAAATTCAGTTTCACAGGTGACAAAACATTAAAATATACTACAATCTTTCAGTAAAGCTGTTATTTCACATATTCTGAAAAAAGTAAGCTCCTTATAATATAACAAGGAAACATTTGTTCATTCTTTACATCTTTCCAGTTAACAAAAAGTTTTATTGACAGACTCTTAAAAACTCAATAATATAGAATTTCTTCTTCTAGCCATATTCCTGCAATAACATAAATTAATGACAATCTTATCATTCCAAAACAGCACAGAAAATGTCCTTAAAACTACATTAGTTAAACCCACCCTAGATTTCTATAGTGTCTTCTTCATACACGATGATTCTATGTGGGAACATTCCTCGTCCAGTAGTTAATAGAGCAGTTTCTTTGATATGGGGTAGGCCCCTGCTGTCAATTTCCTTTTGTGGACTATTAACCCATTCCTGTGTACCTTGATATGATTTATATACAACAGCCTTATCACACACACTGAAAGGTGCTTCTGCTCAGCATGGGCAACAAAACACACATATGATCTGAAAGCTTAGTCAGTTTGGAAAGAGGAGGAGCCAAAAAATGTGAACAAAAGAGTGAACAAAAAGGAAGTGTTTGAGACACTACTGGTTTATTGCTGATTTTTCTCAAATTTTCCAGAAATACTAGGAGTAGGGTGAGACTATGGCATGGAGGGTTTTTTTTGTTTTGTTTTTTGTTTTGTTTTGTTTTTTTAAGGTGAAATAGAATGCAGGCTGAAATTCAAAATTCAGCCTTCTCATGCAAAGGTAACAGTTAATGTCTATTACCATTCCATAGTACTTGTACTGTTTTTCTATGTATCTACTTTTTTCCCCACCTTGGGATAATTCTGAGTACTGTTTTTTAGTTAGATGACTGGACTCTCTTCTTACCATTTTCAGAACTCCTCTTTTTAAATGTATTTTCTGCTTTTCAGTAGTTAATCCTGTGATAGACTATCCTAGTTCATTTTTTGGCTGACATGTTTTGACCTCCCACTTCGGTTTTGTGACTTTTTTTACTAGACAGCTCTAATCTTTGAGTTATTCCACACCTTATTAAAATCTATTGTGCTTTGAGAACATAGACTTTAATTCTCTACATTTTATTTTGCAATGTTTGCTGTTATTTAACATAGTCAATTTGGTTTTTACTTATTCCACAGTGCTTTCAGTTTAAGAAAATTAAGCACAAATACTGGCATTCAGCCCCCTATAGCTGCTACAGGAGATGAAATCAGAGGCTGTTTTTCACATAAACTTCATTTTTTCCCTAAGAGGAATGAGTTGTGCTATTCTTTTGCACTAGAACTAATGGCCATTATGCAAATAATTTTAGCAACTTTAAATACTGTCAAGACATCCAGCATCCTGCTGGTTTGGCAGCCAATGCATATTTGATTTTTTTCTTGAAGCGCTGAACTCCAAGGCTGTTAAGATTTAGATCATCTAACACTGCCAGCAATTCATGTGCACATTTGTCCTCTGACAAAGAAAAGCTACAGTGGAAGTACGTTAGATTTTCCAGAAGCCAGTACACTGCAGTATCTGAGAGTGCTCATTTTTCTGCTGTTTAAAGAAATGGGGAGCTTCTGTGGTCTCTGAGATACCATGGTGTCAGAAATACTGATAAATGCTGACTTTTCTGGTCTCGCTTCTGCACAATGTAGGATTAGTTAATTCTATTTTTGTATGTACCATGGTTTTCAACACTTTCTTTTTTCAAGTTCTTGCAATCTTGCAAGAACTTCCTGGAAGCTCAGGAGTTCGGGGTGAGCGAGAGTTATTGTTGCAGCCCTGGCTTCTGACATGAGAAGCTGCTGTCAGCAGCCTGAGTTGCGTGTGTCAAGACTGCAGTTCCAGATGCAAACAGCAGAGGAACTCATTATTTTAGGCACCAGTGGAGTTTATTGATGCTTATAAGCATAAAGCAGAAAGTGACGAGCAGGACAAAGGTGCACAAGAGACTCAAGCCTCTATCAAGGGAAGTGCCATTGTGCGGCCACAACATTCTGCTTGTCTAACAGCAGGAGAAAAAAGTGATGTGCCTTGTTCTGAGGTGTAAGAACTCCATTCGTATGCATAGCTTCACAGAAAAACTCGCCTGCTTGGGGACACCCATGCTCCCATTACATCTCACTCTTTTTTACTCTATGCTTTTTCAAGTAGATGACTATGTGCACAAAGGTCTTAATACTCACTTCCATTCAGTGCTAAGGACTATGCCTAATGCTTAATTTTAGGCTTGAACTACTCTTAAAATGTAGATCGCTACAGCATTCTTGTTCCCCATTATGTCAGCCTAACTCCCAGTGTAGACGTGGCTAGAGAAATGGAAGAATGTTTCCCACCACGTTGGGAGGTGAATTACCTACAACGATGGAATCCACCCCCCTTCTGGAATCCCCTTTCCCCACACTGCTACAGCTCAGGAGCTGTGCCACTCTCATACCCATAGTGTAGACAAACACGTAGGCCAGTGCCCAGCCTTTGTTGATATGTGTGCTGCAATACAAGAACTTAATGCTGCACACACCACTCCCAAGGACATGGAAACTTAGGGCCCATATGATGCACAGACATGCAACTGCTCATTCTGAGAATGTCATTATCTAAGAAACGTAATAGAGATTTAAAAATATAAACTATATGTTTGTTAGAAAAATTAAAAACAACAAAACATACAAGAAAAAGAGTAGCTGAAAATTTCAGCTCATCTTCCTTTCACCACCCCCCTGGACTTCTACTTTCAGAATGATTTCCAATAGTCTCATGAACTGCTTGAGTTCTATATTGATATTCTATTCCACGTGAAAGGCAGCATAACAGTATGAATTTAATCTGTAAGTATAAAATAACTGATTATATTCTCCTTTTGCAATATGAACAGTGTGTTTTCTTTTCATATGCTTACAATATTTTTCCTCATCATCTATAGTTTATATACAGCTCAGAAAAGTGAACTCCCAGGTAAACAAGCTGCACAGTTGTAAACTTGAGCATGCCACTTGGATTACAATACATATCTTTATACCCTTATGCTCTTTCAGTTACATCATTTACAAAATTTACTAAGTACAGAATCTTTGAAGTATGATTAAAGACCATAAAACAGATTTTGTATAAGTCCAACTGAGAATATGCTTTACAATGGTATAAAAGGAAATTTTAGCATGAAAGGAGGCTAGCAAGTCTGTGCATGGTCCATTCCTCCCATCCCTTTGCAGTGAACAATTTACAATATTACACAATATTTTTTCTTCCATTCACTTGTGTAAGTCTTCTCTGAAACTACATTTGTTATTATAACTGCTGCCTTCAGTACTTTATTCCAAATATTGATTATAGTTCTGTGCATGTAAAATGATACTTCAGTACAATTCTTTCTCCCTGACCCTTTGCTAACCTAAACTGGTACTATATGCACTTGTCATCTTATTAGAGCTAGAAATAATTTTTCAGACTTACCCTAAAAAGTGAGTCCCTGTTGACCTTGTTTCCATAATATTCTCCTTGTATGTTAAAGTGGCTAGAATTATGTGCCAAATGTAACTGCAGAGAAAATACTTTGGAAAGTGATGTGGGACAACACCTATTCCTTTGGGCCAGGATTTTTAAAAATAGGCATTGAGACCATATTAAAGCTATAAAATAAATGGCCAGAATTTCCAACATATTGAACAAGCAACAAATCCTATTGAAATCAATCAGACTTTAGCTTCTGAAAGTCAGACATTTATTTAGGAACCTAAATACGGACTTCAAAGCTTCAAAAGAGGATCTGGCTTTTCAGGATCTTGCTTATAAATATTACCAACTGTGCAAACTGTGTTTAATGCGGATGAATTTCTTGCATAATTAACATTCAGGTGTAATGCACATGCAGCTTGACTGCTATATGAAACACTCATGGCATATTAAATACAGCTAGTAAACTTAGTGACAAAATTGTTCACAAGCTGGCCAAAAAGACAATCAGCTTTCTAACCCATATATTTCTCAGAGAGCATCTGCAAAGGCTTATTTAATTTTTTTAACCCCACAGAACAAACTCCAAGAAGGCTGAGGCTATATGTTTGCATGCTGATGCTCTAGTAACAAGGGTTTAGTAAAATGAATGAAAATGATTAAATGTTTTCTGATTTTGGGGAAGTAATCATTTGGCCAGTGGAAGAAAATTTTTCCATCCCTGCACTATTGACAAAATAAGCTGGATGTCACCAGACCACAAAACAGGGAACCAAATTGATGATATTACAATTTGGCACAAATGGAGAAGAACTTTAGAGAACACACATGGGGCAGAAAAAGATCATGCATTAGTGGTAGCTACATTGAGAATAAAAATAAGAAGAAAAGAGAACCAAACATCAGAGACACTAATGTTATGTCATCAAGCGAAAACCGACAAGTGTTTTAAATTGTGCTTGCAAGCAGATACCAGGCACTTGAAGATGAAGACTATGGAAAAGTATATGGCAAATGGAAATGTGTAAATGAAATTTTCACTAGTCTGTAAAGAAACACAACAAATAGTTGTCTGATGACACATGGCAGGAAATAGAAAGAAGATGTAAAATTAAAACCGATTTCTTTGTTCTTTGTAGTAGATCCCCCCTGGAGTCATTGTTACTGTTTTCTTGTTCTTGCTGGATGTAGTTTCAGTTTAATTTTACAGGAAAGATACATGAAATGTTAGAGACAAAATAGCAACATGAACAGATTGCCACAGCACAAAATGTCCATTTCCAGTAAAATACTTGCACGCATTATCCTAGACAGACTATAGAAAGCAGTAGATTCAAAACTATGGCAAGAATAGGCAGAATTCAGACAGGTGAAATGCATACGTCAACTAATAACTCCACGTACACCACAGAATTATCAACCGAATGGCATTCACCACTGTACATGAATTTCATAGATTTCCAAAAAGCCTACATGGCGAATAGCATAGACATGGAAATTGCTCTACTACTATGGAACCCCCCGCCCCCCCCCGCAAAATATGTGACTATAATTTAGAATTTCTATGAAAATATGAAATGCAAAGTACACTATTACCTCGGTACTCCAGGTGTCCCTAATTTGGGAACACCCATAGTATAGACCCTAGCAGGCGGAGGCGGAAGTGGCTCTGTATGCTGCCACTCTCCCTCTCCTCCAGCTGAGTAAATGGCCGCACACTAATGTGCTCTGATAGAGGCCTTTCCCTGCTGCACCCATAGCAGTGGGGGGTGGTTCCTGGGAACAGCGAAAGACATGGGGTGGGTGCACTCATTCCACTGCACTTCGCTTCTCTGTGGCTCCCGCCACTGCTTCTGTCCCCTGCCAGATTCCCCCACTCCCGGGGGTCCCCAAAGCTGTGTCCTTGCGGATGGGGTGCCATAGAAAGAGAGGTTGGGGCCATGGCAGGAAAGAGCAGAGCATGAGAAACATGAACAGGCCCTCTCCTCACCCACCCCCCACCTGCTGGGATTCCCAAGTCAGACTGTGCAATTTCTCTGGACTGGGATGGCCCGTGGGCTGGATCCCTGTTCTAGACTGTAACCTGAGCATACTTGTGCTCAGGAGCAATGCTCCCTCTGAAAAAGTGGGTACTAAACACATTTGGTTATGGATAACACCAAGTCCCAGGATGGGTATGATTTGAGATCTATACAGGAGGTGAACTTGGTTTTAGAGCAGGTTGGGAAAGAAACCTGCTCAGATTGGTGTTATAGTTATGTTAACTGTACTGGAGCTTAGATACCGGGTTAGATATTGGATTCAAATTGCATTAATAATTAATATATAATTATCAATTCTATTTGAATCCAATGTAACTTACTAACACTGACTTTCAAAATTTAATTTCAGTGATATATTCATCTGGATCTGGTCTTACAAACATTTAGTACCACACATGCTGCCATAAAGTTGTCACATTGGGCTTCCTTACATAAATAAAATTACTCACGCAACTATATACTGCAGGACTAGACTTTTGTCTGCAATATTTTTTAAATAAATTTCTATCACAAATTTTCCAAGTCTTAGGTTTTCATTTCCTTTCTAAAACCTCACCAATTCTTTTGCTGAGCTCTTAGAATATAATAGTCTATGTATATCTGGTTAATGCCTAGACTTTGAACGTGTACGTTGCTTGCACTAATTAGGGTCGTTCATGAAAGAATTCTTTGTTTTTACACACAGGTCTGAATAATACGATTCTGAGCTGTATTTACTCTCATTACCCAAGAGCTGGATGTGTCACATACTTCATGCAGCTGTAAAAGAGTTTTTATACTTGTTTTGGTATGAATTTATGATAAAGTCTGCAATGTGATGCTGCTTTTATATCAATGATTAGCTTAATAAGCTTATTGATTTAATTTGAGAGAGGGCTGCCAATCCCTTTGGTTTTATTCAAAATATTTACAATCAGTCTGAAATGATATCCCATGTGAAGGTATTGTTTTCACACTGTGGCCTACAGTACACTATCACAGTTTGTTAAAGATGAAGGCTGAGATTAAATACACCCCACTTGGCAAAGGGCACATTGTGAACAATTGCTTCTGACCTAAGCCACAAAACACTTATTCACAACTGCCGCTCATCACTTCCTTCTACATCTATCCTGGGGGACCTAAAAGAGCACTGGCATGTTCCATGCAATGCTGACTGTGAACTAGTGCCCTCGGTGCTAACGCGGTGTGATCACTTGCTGTCACGCCAACCCCCGACACTTTCTCTTTCTTGACAAATTAGTAACAATAATTGCACACCACGGTTCTAGCCTCATCCAACTCTTCTCACCAGAGTCTTTTTTAATATAATTAGCAGTAAGCAAGACACTGAGCTAATAGTCATTAAAAAAAAAGAGCTGCAAAAATGACATTTAATTCTGTCTGTCATCAGGGTATTTCCAATCTGAGATGGACCCAGGCCACAATGTTGGCATACAGATCCAAACTTGCACCAAGACTGGGATTGTTCAGTATGGAAGCTTTAAAGCAAGCCTGGGCAAAATATGGCCCGCGGGCCAGATCCGGCTCGCCAAGACACTGGATCCAGCTCACGGAGGCAGTGGGGAGCCCCAGAGAGGCTCCCCCGTTTGCCCCGCAGCCCCACACACCATGAAGAAAAGTGGCTGCAGGGCTCCATTTCTGTTTTGAAACTGGAGCGGAGGAAGGAAGTTTTAGGAGCCGCCCCGCCCCCAGCACATTCCCATTGGCCGGTTTCTGGTAGAAACCAGCCAATGCGAGCTGCTTGTTAGAATAACAGCAGCTAAGAAAAATCACGCCCACTCTCCTGGGCTCAGTTATTCAAGAAGCACATGGCCTGACAAGCAGGCAGGCTGGCTCGGAAACATTTTAAGCTCTGCAGGCAGGCAGGCTAGTTTGACAGCTGACAAGTAAGTCTCTTGGCCACAGCCTGCTTCTGGCACCGCAGCCCTTTCCTTTCCCAACTCTCTGCCCTCCCCCCCACTCAACATACCCAAACCCTCTGTCCCCCTCATTCACCAATACCCCCTCCCAGATCTGGCACCCCAATCTCTTGCCCCAGATCACAATCCCCTCCTACCCTAGGTCACATCCCAAACGCCTGCACTCTAGTCCCCTGCCCTAGGTCACAACCGCCTGCTTCACCCCAACTCCCTCCCAGACTCCAGTCTCCCTCCTACACCCCAGCCCCTTACCCCAAGCTCCCTTCTGCACCCAACCTCCATTCCAGACCCCGCATCTCCATTAATATCATGGAAGAGTGCAGCCCTCAACCACATTCCAAAATCTTGGAATGGCCCCCCCTTCAAAAATTATTGCCCACCCTTGTTTTAAAGGGGCTGCAGAACGCCTCAGTTCATATTGGGGATGTTAAGAATCAGTCGCCTAGTCAATTCCCCCCCCCCCCCACTGCCTCTATCAAATAGAGGCAGCAAAGGGGCAGGGAAGAGGGAGTACTTCAAAGCAGCAGCTGACCCCGGCTTCGCATGCCATTTCAAAGCAGCAGTGCAGCGTGGAACCCAGGGTCAGTGGGGGACTCTGAGTCTCCCACTGACCCTGGGCTCCATGAGGGGGCTGTTGCTTTGAAATGCACAAGAGCCCCCGTTGGGGACTTTTGTACATTTCAAAGCTGGCACGCCATGTACAGCCCAGAGTCAGCAGGACTTCCCGCTGGCCCTAGGCTGCATGCGGGGTTCCGTATTCCTCCTTTGAAATGTACATTTCAAAGAGCCTGCTGGGGCTCTTGTATATTTCAAAGGTGGAATGTGGAAGTGCCTATCGACTGGTCGAGTAGTCGGTGGAAATTCCATCGACTACTCAACTAGTAAATTAACTGTTACTTAACACCTTAGTTCATATTAGTCTCTACCAGTTCAATGTGCTGCATTAGTCAGTCATATTAAAGTGAGGGATGAAGCGGGCTGCGTCATCAAATATCAATGGCTGTGACTGTGGCCATCTAAGGGCCCAATTCTGCAAATTCACTATTATCAGTATCTTGACTTTCACAAGTATTCTCATTAACATCAGTAAATAAGGACTTGCTTGCACGGATGAATCCTAAGGGTGAATTCATTCAGTATCGGAACATAAGAACGGTCCATCTAGCCCAGTATCCTGTCTGCCAACAGTGGCCAATACTAGATGCCCCAGAGGGAGGGAACGCAACAGGTAATCCTCACGTGATCCCTCCCCTGTCACCCATTTCCATACAAACAGAGACTAGGGACACCATTCCTACACATCCTGGCTAATAGCCATTGATGGACCTAACCTCCATGAATCTATCTAGCTCTTTTTTGAATCCTGTTAAAGTCCTGGTCTTCACCACATCCTCTGGCAAGGAGTGCCACAGGTTGACTGTGCACTAAGTGAAGAAAAACTTCCTTTTGTTTGTTTTAAACCTTCTGCCTATTAATTTAATTTGGTGACCCCAAGTTCCTTTATTGTGGGAATAAGTAAATAACTTTTCCTTATTCACTTTTTCTACACCAGTCATGATTTTAGAAGTATTCCCTATTCCCCACTATAACGCTGTGTCTATACTGGCGCGATCTTGCGCCAGAGTGGCCGCTCTTGTGCCAAAATTTGCTGCCTGTCTACACTGGCCATGTGTTCTTGCGCAAGTAAACTGATGTTCTACTGTATAAAATCAGGGCTTCTTGCGCAAGAACTATGATGTTCCCTCTCAGAAATAAGCCGTCTTGCGCAACTGTTCTTGCACAAGAGGCCAGTGTAGACAGGCAACATGAATTTCTTGCGCAAGAAGGCCATATGGTTAAAATGGCCATCAGAGCTTTCTTGCACATCTCTTGCACAAAAGCACATGCCAGTGTAGATGCTCTCTTCTGGAAGAGTTTTTGCACAAGAATTCTTCCGCAAAAGAGTTCTTGTGCAAGATCATGCCAGTGTAGCTGTAGGTTTAAATGTTTAATAGAAGAAATAGAGTAAAAGTATTATGATTCATATACTGTTAATTATTGCTAAAGATTTCCATGTTGTCAGACTATGTTTTTTTCCCCTTTCCAATTAAATATAATCTAATACTTTATTCTCCTGGTAGGGTCACAATTTTGGAGGGCAGATGCACATTATATATTACTGAGAAACCAAAGATAGATAATAGATGAAGGAAGTGAGCAATTCTCCTGAACAAGAAACTCTTATTGTCACCTCCATACCTAGAAGTGAAATATAAGAGGATTTCTACATGAGATAATATGACCAAGTGGGCACAGCACTGGATTGGGACTCAGCAGACATGGTTCTATGCGGCACGGAGTAGGTAGTTCCACGAGGAGTAACGGTAGTTCGAATTAAAGATCCTAATTCGAACTACCTACTCCGTGCCGCGTGTAGCCGCGGGCACGGAGTTCAAATTAAGGGCATTTAAAAATGGCGCCCGCCCGGCAAGATGCAAATGAAGCCTGGGATATTTAAATCCCGGGCTTCATTTGCAACTTCGAATGCCTACATTAACCATCCTAGTTCGAACTAGGGTGGTAGTGTAGACATACCCTAAGAGAGGGGCTGGGCTAAGTAATATGGCTTATGATAACCACATGAGGGATCTGCTAGACAAGCGGGTGAGGGGGAGACCGATCACAAGGTTTGAGGGCATGTGTGATCCAATTGTTCAGGAACAGTTCCTGGACATGGTTGACGATAATGTAAAACAGTGTCCATGGGACAAATCTGGTGAGAATGCAGAGGTTCTTGCTTGCTTTGCTGATGAGTTTGAACAGCCTCAGACATGTGGAAGGGGGAATTCTCAGAGAGAGGGTTTAAGTCTGGAGGGAGGCAGAGTCCCTGACTTTCCCCTGGGAAGAGCGAGGCTGGCTGGGAGGCTGGAAATACTTCCTAAGTGTGCTCTCCTGTTACCTGTCCCAGGTCTCCTATGCAGACAAAGGAGCCTAAGAGGTGTTATCACTATGGCTAGGTCTACACTGCAAAGATCAATCGGAAAAAGAAATGCAATTTGCGGTATCTTTTTCTGCTTTACTGTTGAAAGAGGCTTTTCTGAAATTTGGCACGTCTACACATCCCTTTTTCCTCATAAAATGAGGTTTACAGGGATGGCAAAAGTGCATGTCCACTTTTTAGAAATTTTTCTGAAAAAGCAGACGTGTTCCTTGGACATGGCATTGCTTTTCCGGGATACCTCTGCTATTCCAGAAAAGTGCTACAGTCTAGATTTAGCCTATAACTCCACTGATCACTTAAGGAACAAATGCCCATTGTTAGGGGAAAATAAGTAACAGGTAATTACGAGGGTGCTGCTTCCCAAGCAGGGGCCTGGGTCTTTTGGCTGGCCTGCACCTGGAGGAAGGAGCCCAAAGACCCCAGGGAGGGGAGATAGCCCTGGTTTGGAGGGGCAGCTGGAAAAGAGGTTTTAGGGTGAGTTTGAAAAAAAAGTTTGTCCTGAGGTTTCAGTGTAGAATTAGCCAGGCATTTTTGTTTCTTTTGATTTGTGACCTACTTTGCTCTGCCTGTTCTCACTTATTACCACTTAAATTCTACTGCTTGTACTTAATAAAATCTATCAAACCTAGTGTAAATAATTGCTACCTGGAGGGGCAACCAGTGTGTACATTCCCCCTTTCATTACTAAGGTGAGCTTAGCCAGGTTATTCATTGGGGGTTTTGATCCCATTTGGGAAGTGGTATCCCAGGAAGTTGGGCTCAAAACTGCACTCTCCTTGGACCTGAAGAGGTTCAGTGTCTGTACTGCTTCTCGGGGGCAGGGATCTCAGCTCGGGGCCTTGGTTAGGGGAGACCAGTGGAGCTAGCTCAGCAGGACCAGGTGGTGAGAAACTCCAGAGAGCAGGAAGGCGAGCAGCAGTGGCCATGTCAGCACTCCGGGAGGCGCCCCCAATCGGTCTTCAGAGTCCGCACCCCATCACAATCTTATTTCAACTTTTGGTGCTGTCTACACAACAGAAAGTCCAAAGAAGAGCACTTCCCTTACTTATGACTTCCCTTACTCCTCGGAAAATGAGAGTTACAGGAATTGGAGCAAGAAGTCCTCCAGCTCGACATTATTTTGAAGTAACTGCTTGTAGTGTAAACACGGACTATGTTATTTCTGAATAATGTTAGTTATTCTGAAATAACACTGCTGTGTAGATGTACACTGAGTTGCCTGCACATAAATGGTAATACATTTCTATGTGTAATATTATAAATGATGGGCATGCTGTATTTAATACATCCATTTTCCCCTTCCTGCTCCCCAAAAGAAGTTAGTGAGAATGTTAAAGTCTGCTGGGTTTGAAAAACTAAAGTACATTTAAAAGCTGATCAACAAGTCTGATATTAATAAGAACATAAGAATGGCCATACTGGGTCAGACCAAAGGTCCATCGAGCCCAGCATCCCATCTGCTGACGGTGGCCAATGCCAGGGTTAGAAGTGAAAGAGACTCCTCTTGTGCTTAAGTACCTTGCTGCATTGACACCCAATGAACATAGTGGATGGTAGCAAGAGCATTAAGGATGTTATTTACTTATCTATTTTAATTCCCGGCCCCACAGAAATCAAAAGGAGTTTTGCTATTGATTGCAATGGGACCAGCATTTCACCCCCAGAGTTAAAACATGAGCTAATATATCCATTAAATGCAGATTATGATAGCTTCATTTATCATTTTACAGTTGTTTCTGCTTCAGCAGAACTCAGTATGTCTTACAGTAAAGTCTGATCAGCTTAATTTTGGGGTATATTGTTTTCAGCTCTACTAATTGCTGAACTGACTCCCAGCAAATTGAAGAAGCAGCATTTTTTGCTTTGTTTTATTTATTCCTTTAATTTACTTAGTTATACTTATTTTACAGCTTTGTTCAAATCTGTATCTGTGGTGAGTATACAACACACAGCGCTTGTCTGCGCTCTTTAAAGCCAGACTGTTCTCTCACACAGTAAAGCTTTCCGCATTGTGCATGTTGTGTTTTATTTCACTGTTTGGAGACCTTTTATGAAATCAGCAGCTAGTCGGAAGGAAATCATTTGCATACTTGGCTCCATACACCTGGAATTCCTTAATTTTAGGGATTAGCAAAATGAGTCTAATAAAAAGCATAGGGCCTATTAATCAGCTCTGTAAACTGCCTTCATTAGCTGTTACATGCTGCCTACACAAGTGCACATTTCAAGAAATTTACATTGTGCAGGTCAGTTATTACTATTTTATGAACTGATTTCTAATTTTATGTGACACAGTTTGTGTTTTTAGTGTTCCTAAAAGTTAAATGACTTTTTTTAAGTTGTGGGTAATATATATGCCCTTATGCAGCCTCATGCATGACACTTTCCCTACATTAAGTCTGTAATACCTTAGGTTTACTGAGGGTGACAATATGATACACTGTAATTAATATAAACAAACATCTTATTTGAGTTGACGTGGAAAATTATTGCATTAGAATCTAGAAATTAAATTTCTCAACAAATCATTTTCTTCACTCAAAAATGCCAATTTGTCCAAACCAAAACTATTCATAAAACAATGTCAGATTTGGCAAAACATACAGTTTTTTAAAAAATGATAAAGTGTTTCAAGATGTTAAAAAATGGAACATTTTGGCAATTACTAAACTGGAAGGCATGAGGTTTATCATATTGAAAGGACTTTTCATTTAGAAACTGTAGCAAAATTTACACTAAAAAGGTAAAAATGTTGAAATCAAGACATTTCAAAATTATCAATGTGAAATGCTTCAGTTAAGCTCAAACCAAAAAATATTCAAATTTTTGTCCATGAAAGTTTGAAATTTTGACTTTTCATCCCAGTTTTTGTGAAATGTTCATATTATGGGACTAGAAAACAGTTTCCCATCCAGCTGCAGTTACAGGGTTCTTTCTAGTACTCTCCTTTAGAGATCACTCTTTAAATATAATGCGCAAAAGTTTCCTAAGTATGCTATGAAATCCAGTGATCATAACCACTTTTTCTGCCTATTTAGCCTTCATATAGGGGGTTTAGTTAATAGTTTCATTGTATTCCATAAACTGTAAGGAAAATAAAACTGGCATGAGTAGATCTGGACTATACTTTCAAGACTGGAGCCAAATCCCTGTAAAGCAAATGGGATTCTTTTTCCATTGACTGCAATAGGCTCTGGATCAGGTCCTTATGAATTCAACGATATTCCTTATTTAATCTTAAGTAAAATGTTGAGTTTTGACTATATCCACTGTATGTTTATTATGTTCATGGAGAAAAAAAAACAAATACACAAAATGCCAGAAGAACAAACCAGCTCCTGTTACTGTTCTCTCCTTTTCTAGATGCATTGTCCTTCTGGTTTGAAAAAGCATCCTGCCTCACTTCTTACTCTACTTTTTTTTGCAAAGTGGGATTTTTTTAAGTTGTGGAACTTGATTCTTGTCTTCTGGGTCAGCCTGCCCAGCATCCTTTGTGCAGCAGCTGTAACAGCAGCAAGTTTGTGATTTTTTTAGTTGCAGGATTCTGCCTCAGTCCATTCACTTATATTGATTATTCAATAAGCTGAGAGAGAGAAAGAAAGAAGGTACCTTGCCAATGTTATACCTTTATTATTAACTTCATGGATTTTCTTGACTTGGCATTATCCTGGCAATCAGCTAGCAAGTCAGCCATATTTCCACCTTCATGTACCTCCACAATCATCACAAAATAACCTTCCCAGAGCAGAGAATATGGCAGCAGTGTCAGCAACAGACTGCTGACCCATGATAAGATGTGGCATTAATAGATTGTTATAGACAGCATTGCCATGAGACCAGCAATACCCAGACACAATGGCTACGTCTACACCGCAGGCTTCTTGCATAAGAACTTTTTGCGGAAGAGCTCTTCCACAAAAAGTTCTTGTGCAAGAGTGCGTCCACACTGCCATGTGCTTTTGTGCAAGAGATGTGCTTTTGCACAAGAGAGCATCCACACTGTCATGAACAGTCTTGTGCAAGAATGCTCTGATGGCCGTTCACAGAATGGCCATCAGAGCACCTGTGCTTTTTCCGACAGGGGTTTCTTGTGTAAGAAACCCCTGTTGTCCATCCACACACGCCTTTAAAGCCTTATTCCTCGTAGAAAGAGGAATAACTTGTGCAAAAAGCCCTGTCTTCTGACAATCTACTTGTACTTTTTCTTGCGCAAAAACATGCTTGTAATGTGGACGCTCCATGAGTTTTTGTGCAAAAACTCTGCAGTATAGACGTAGCCATTGAGACAAGAGGCCTCAGGAGTCTGGAAAGGTCCAGGAGCACACACAGATCAGTGAGCTGAGGCTCAAGGCCAGCATCCAAGTCCCAGGGCTATCAGATAGAGACTGCCCACTAGCAATTTTTCAGGTGAGCAAGGAGATGATTTAATAAGTGAAGTTAGTGATGCTCTCATGGTCTTTATGGCTGTTAGGGACAATGCAAAAGAGCCACTGTGATTAGAATGTGTCCAAAAGATTATTGCAAGGGAGCCCTGGAAAGGGATCATGTCTACACTTACTACTTATTACCTCTGCTTGTTTTTTTCTTGGTGGCAGCTATTCATTTCTCAAGTGTGGCTTGGGTGGATTGTGGAGGGAGGGCTACTGCAAGGAGCTGGTGCATATACCTACCTGTTTCATAACCAGCATGACAAAAGTCTCCTCCTCTGCAGATGCTAGCGTTTTTTGTGCAGACTTTATGCCTTTCCAGTGCACAAACTGCCCTCGTAGGCAAGTTTGAGGAGATGGATAATCTTGCTTTGCTTCAGACAACTCAGCAACAAGCAGTGACAATCACTGGATGGGAACCTTAGGGTACATCTACACTGCACACTTATTTCAAAATAAACTATTCTGGAATAGTTATTCCGAAATAGCTTATTTCGAAATACCACATCTACACTGCAGGGAAGTCTCAAAATAGTGCAAGGCAGGCTTCCCGAATGTAGACATGCTATCTCAAATTAGAGCCCCAAGAGGCCCTGGGGAGGAGCTATTTTGAAATAGCAGCAGAGAAGTGTCTACACACACCTTATTTCAAAATATTGCAAAATAACAGAATGGCTATATAGATGCTCACATTGTTATTTTGAAATATCGCTAGCTATCGCGAAATAACAGTACAGTGTAGATGCACCCTTAGTTGTAACTTCAGTAAGGCCAGGCAGGTCTGTGGAATTAACACAGCCGGTGAAAGGCAGCGCAGCATTTCATGGTAAGCACCATGCACACTGGAGGAGGGAGATGCTGACAATAGAGTTTTTAAGATGAGATTGGTGGTGTGTGGCTATGGACCTATCAGCATGGTATGCTGGTACTGGATGAAGGTAAGGGCTAAGTATTGCTACTGTACTCAGAAATAACTATTTTTTCATGTGTAACAAACTATTAAAACAAATGATTTTCTGTGCATACGGCATATGCAAACTTCATGGAGTTCAAGTTCTTGCCAACATGTAAGACCAGTTTTTGGATTTAACAAACTACATTCAGCTCAGCAATTTTTTTTTCTTCCTATAACTTAAACCATATACATTTTTCTAGTATTAAGTTTATAACCAACACACACATTTAATAGTTAAAGATGAGCCTGTGTATACATAGTGTAATAAGGAATGAGAGAACAATTACAGAAGTTGGGCTGTCACTGATTGGTGATTTGTGTACTGTATTCATAGTAGTTTTATTAAAATTCTTTTCTCTCTCCTCATACCATTGCTTTTTTCCCACATTTTCCTTCTGCTCTAATTTTTCTAGAGCTGATCAATAAATAGTAATTATATTTTACAAAAAAAACCCTGAAAAACATTCTTTTTTCTCTTCTCTCATTTTTTGTTTACTTACTGATAGGAATTATGTGGGTAAAAGATAGAAAAGGGGAGGGAGGGAGCACAAACTGAAAACCAAAAAGATTTTAGGAGTTGTGTGCTTTGAAAAATGCCAAAAAAAATATGTTTTGGGAGGTAGGTTCTATCAAATACTTGATTTTCTTTAAATAAAGTGTTTTCCAAGTTCATTTATTATTTTTTTCCAGAAAAAAACACATTAGAAGGAAATTTTTCAGTAAATTCTACTTCCTTCTACTGTTTTTTTCCTTTGTTCTCTTCCAATGCCCACTCTTTCTCCCTAAGCACAGCACAAATATTATTAATTTTTAACCCACAATTTCTGAGATTAGGCTAAGCAAGTTCATCCATCAATGTTCCATATGATAAAAAGTGAGAAATAGATTTTCAAACATTATATTTCCTAACTCAAAAAGTACTGCTCCAACATGGGGGAATTCTATATAAAACCTCATCTGGACAGATAAAAGGAAATAAAAATTATTGTAGCTTATGTAGAAGCGATCATGATTTGATCATATTTGTAATGTACAAGTAGAATAAAGTCCAGGTAACTAATGCATATGCTCATATAGTATATTAATATATATACATACCAATTTCTCACAGCTGAAATGTATAGCCTAATCAGTGGAGAGGAAGAATTTAATGAGAGAAATGTGAAAAGTTAATTAAGAATTGTTTAAGAACATTTTCCTCAATGCCCCAAAATCCCATAATTGAGAAAGATAGTCATATTGGTTAAAAAAATGACCTAGCTTAAAGGAAAAGAGAAGGCAGCCATATTTTTAAAAATGTAACACACGGAAGAGAAAGGGGAAGTTGATATCAATGAATATAAATCAGAAACTCGGAATTGTAGAAAAGGGCCATAAGGAGAAATCTATAACCAGCAAAGTTTAGGATACTGAGACGGCATTTTAAAGTATATTTGGAACAAAAAGAACCCTAATAATGGTACTGGCTCATTAACAGATGAAAATGGTAGAATTATTGAAAAGGTGGACATGTTCAATAAATATTTCAGTATTTGGGGAAAATAAATAATGTAGTAATGTGGTATTAATAACATTTTTCTATATTTTTCGTATCTTGGGAACATATTACATAGCAGCTACTCAACTCAGGCAATTTTAGATTAGCAGGTTCAGATAACTTACATCTAAAAGATTTTAAAAAGCTGGCTGGGAAACCCACAGCACTATTAATGTTGATTTTCAACCCTTTAAAATGGATAAGCAGGATGACTTAAGTAATTATAGGCCTGTCAGTCTAACATGGATCCCAGACAAGAAAACAGTGGTTGATATGAGATTTGATTAATAAAACGTAAAGGAAGGTAATGTAAGTAATGCTAATCAATAAGGATCTATTGACAATAGATCCTGTCCAACTAACTTGATTTTTATGAGATTAAAAGTTTGGTTGATAAAGGTAACATTGATGCAATATACTTAGAATTCTCTAAGATATTTGACATGGTATCACATGATATTTTGATTTAAAAATATACCAATGTAATATTAACACGACACACTGAATTAATGAAAAACTGGCTTCTTAATAGGTCTCAAAATGTAATTGTAAATGGAGAATCATCATTGAGCAGCTGTTTCTAGTCGAGTTCCACAGAGACTAGTTCTTGGCCCTAGGCTATTTAAATATTTTTTATCAAGGCATTTTCAAATACTTAAAAGGGTATTACAAAGAAGAGAGTGAAAAATTGTTCTCCTTGACCTCTGACGATAGGACATGAAGCAATGGCTTAAATTGCAGCAAGGGAGGTTTATGTTGGACATTAGGAAAAACTTCCTAACTATCAGGGTGGTTAAACACTGGAATAAATAGCCTAGGGAGGTTGTAGAATCTCTAACACTGCAGCTATTTAAGAGAAAGGTAGACAGACATCTATCAGGGATGCTTTAGATGGTACTTGGTCCTCCCATGAGGGCAGGAGACTGGACTTGATGACCTCTCAAGGTCCCTTCCAGTTCTAGTATTCTATGATTCTATGAAGATGAATTGTACAACTGACAATTCTGTTAAATCATTAATATTTTCCCACTGATTTCAACATTTCAGAGACTAGGTTAGAACTTATCCTGAGGGGAATTTCGCTCTTCTATAGTGGCCTGTGCAAGGCCCATGCATCTCTTAGTATTCAAAATAGGTTTAAGTGTGTGGTGCTGCATATGCTACAAAGGACAAAACTCATAAGCTTGTGTAATATCTGGTTCTATCAAAATGGCTGAAGAATGGGTGTCTCTATAATTAAAACGTATGAATCCCTGATTGTTTGAGGATATGATTTAGCAGTTAGTGTTTTACTTTATTTCACTTTTTCTTTTGCTACTTCATTTACTTGTTACTACACACATTATGTTCTGCAGTTATTAAATGGGTGTATCATTTATTTCAGGCTTATTAGTCATCCAGCCTTACAGTGTTTTATTTCATTTGAGAACATAATTTGTTTTCAATGTATATTTTAACTGCATGATTTAACACTAATTAATTCCACAAAATATTATGATGCATGTGATACATATTGTTGTCATAATCTAAAAGGAAGCCAAAAGAAAGATTCTCACAATAAAAGAATTAACAGCATAACTTACTAAAATTCCTTTCCCAGAAAGTCTACTTTTTTTACTTTAATTCCCACTTCATTCAGCACCTTAGAAAAATAATGTCTTTTCTCATTTGAAGGCATTTCCATCCCTTCAGAGTAAATTCCACTAAAGAACATTGAATTCATATTTTTAAAAAACAAGGGAGATACCGTGGGAAAAGGATATACAAGAGAGAAGATTTTAGAGTCCTGTAGCTAACTCCATGTGGAGATAATCGATATATTTCTTACCACTATGGATCTACTAGCCTTGAATTTGGTTAGATAAGATGTACAATATTCTATTTTCATAATGATAAAAATCAGACTAAAACTGCCAAGCAATAATAAAAGCAAGAAAAAGTGATGCTGATACAAATATTGAATTTAAAAATGTTGCTGAATTTTCAGAAAGCAGAAAATTGTTTTATTTATGTGTCTGAGTTTTTTGGTATTTGAAACACAGTATACACTACAGAATATACACTACAGAGAAGAAATAGCTCTTAGAAATCCTGGCAATTGAAGATATACCAAACAGGAAATAACTGACCCAATGACATTTCTCTCAAATTAATATCTGACTTTTTAATGCAATCAAATTAATGGATTTATTATTATAAAGGTACTCTTTATGTTGCATAGAGATTTTGCATCATGGGATGTAGGATCTGAAGAATATAATTATTTTTAAATTATGATAATGAGTATGTGGCACTGTTGTGATAATCACTGTGAACTCTACAGTCATAAACACTGGTCTTTAACATTTGTGGCCAATATTAACATTCCCTAAAACAAAGAATATGTTTATTACATAGAAAAGACATGCATCATCTTCTGTCCTTCTTTTACTCTCAATCACTTCCTTATATATCTTTCTGGGCATCCAAATCCCAGTATCCAATACTGGGGGCAAGAGAGGAGATCAAAAATAGAGAGGAAAAATAGAGTTGTATTTCTTATTTTTAATTGTGGGTCAAGATGTGTGGGGATGGGATACATGTATTGTGATGGGATTTCTCTCTCCAAGGTGGCACCTCCTGCTGGCTATCTTGGGGATTAGCTCCACAGATCAATGTGCCCTCTACCAAAGGTGCATCATCTGCTGTTATGTCTTCTTCAGCGACCGCAGTGTCCTCTAACGATATGGCTCTCCAGCTGTGTCACCATCTCTGCTCCCCTCTTCCGAGGTTTAGTACAACATTCCAAGCGTATGTCTAGACTACATGCTCTGCCGACAGAGGCATGTAAAATAGGCTACCCAACATAGTCAATGAAGCGGGGATTTAAATATCCCCGGCTTCATTAAAATAAAAATGGCCGCTGTGCTGTGCCGGCTCAGCTGATTGTCGGCACAGTGTGCAAGTCAAGACGCGCATCAGTCGACAGGGAACGCCTTTGTCGACCGCTCCCTTATGCCTCGTGAAACAAGGTTTGCAGGAGCGGTCGACAAAGATGTTCCCTGTCGACCAATCCGCGTCTTGACTCGCGCGCTGTGCCGACGATCAGCTGAGCCAACACAGAGCAGCGGCCATTTTTATTTTAATGAAGACAGGGATATTTAAATCCCCGCTTCATTGACTATGTCAGGTAGCCTATTTTACATGCCTCTGTCGGCAGAGGCATGTAATCTAGACGTACCCCAACTGTCCAAGCACTTCCCCAGTAATGAACAGTAATGAAGGGACACAGGCCCCCAATTACTTTGGGTCCTGACCCAGGTACCCTTTGAACTGCAGTCACTTACTGCATTCCTGTGCTTCGACTGCCACTACATTTCCCTTGGTTGGTTCCCTTTGGCCCCAGCACCCTACTAATTCTCAGCAGCATGTCTTGGGCTCCTTCTCTACTCCCCAGGGTCCCTGCCTTCACTGCTCTGTCCAAGGGGCTCCAGTGTTACAGCCTACTAGGGAGCCAGCCTTCTCTCCTCAGGGTCTGAGCAGCCACTGACCATGTTCTGCCCTTTTTCTCTTCTTATATGGATCTGCAGGGCCTGGATTGGCTATTCCTGAAAGCCTCTCTCCCATTGGCAGTTTCCTGGCTCTATTAGTCCCTTGTATGTCACTGTGGGATGGATGCCCCATCACAACAATTTTCTTCAGCAGTGCAGGATAACCACTTGCAAGTCACTGATATCTCTCCACTTTCAAAGACTATTTTAAATGATGAGTTTCAAAAGCTTTTCTGGGAGAATCCCCCAGCATGTTCAAGGGGCTGTCGCCTTCCAAAACCAGTGAACTTTTCATACACTAGCTATATTAGGCAAATGTTATAACCATGAATAATAATAAATAAATAATAAAAATATAAAATGACTAATTTTTTTTCACCTATCTTTCTATATGTGTAAAAAAAAACCCATAAAAAACAACAATGGTCCTCTACCATCTTAGCCCTGGTCAAAATATTTCAAAATAATAAGCAGAGTATCCATACTGCCAAGCCCATTATTTCAAAATATCTCCTGCTTTACATGAGAAATAACGCTTATTTCAAAATAGCCATTTCAAAATAACAGTAGTGTGGTCATTTCACTGCTGCTATTTCAAATTAACTATTCCCCAGACTCATTCAAAATAATTACTCCCCAGTGCTTCCTAGGGCTCTAAGTCGAGGCAGTGCATCCACATTAAGGGAGCCTGCCTCAGACTAATTTTGAGGCTTCCCTATAATTTGGGCACTATTTCAAAATAGTTATTTCAGGAGTTATTTCAAAATAAGTTATTTTGAAACAATTTCCTAGTGTAGACATGCCCTTAGAAATTAACCAGAAGTGTTTTTGGTTAGTCTCTAAGGTGCTACAAGATCATTGCAACATTGTTGTTTTTTAAGATTTTTAGTTACAGACTAATATGGGTACCTCTCTAAAACTTTCTCTCTGTGTGTGTTATAGATCTTGGTAGAAACTATTTTTCTAAACACCGTCTTCAACTTTCTTCGGGAAAAAAGTCAGTTGTTAAAATATCATAAAGAAAGAAACTAACCATAAAGTTAATGGTCCTAGCCTTATTATAACAAAAACTGCTGCTATCAACCCTCCTTCACTAATGATGTTCTGCCTAGCATCAGTATATTGTTGTCTGGTTTAAAAGTGTGCCTTTTAAAGAAGAGCACTTTGCCAATGCTGGTTGTCAACCTTAGAACTAGTGGTAGTACCAAAGAGCACAAAATGCCCATTATCAGTTCCTTCTCTGGTGAACAGCCCATTAAAAATGGATGTGCACATAAAAATTAAGTGGAAGTGAGCTGAGATCACTTTGAGTGAATTATTTCATTTATCATCAGAGAGCACCCTTATCAATCACCTTTAGTCTCTTTTCTCTTCCAAATCTTATTTAATATCAAGATGAAGCCACTCTGATAGATGGTGGGACATCATGGACTCAATACACCCAGTTCTGAATCTCCTTTGAATCCAATACATATTACAACCTCTCCCAGTTCCTGACTTAGGGCTGCCCTGAAAGAAGACTATTTTCAGTTGCAGTCACAAATAAAGGAGCAGAGATAGGTTGTGGCAAAGAGGGAAATATGGTGAAGAAATTGGTACCAGCATAACGCCACTCACTGTTGAAAGGATCTATCCTCAGATCATCAAATTAGTTCAAGGCCTTAAGTCTTTCCAGAATCCTCACTCCTCCTTGTTACTCAAATTGTCACAGGTATCATCAGTAATCAAGTAGGTCAATAACTGGGACATATATTTTCAGGACTTCTTCTAAAAAATGTTGCTGCTTTATTCCCAATGTGAAAATCTTGAAATCTGTTTTTTTGTTTGTATTAATATCATCATCATCATCTGTTCAAGCAATAACCCTTTTCCTTCTCTGGCTGGCCACCCTGTTCTGATGGTTGTGGAATGAAAATGTCAACCTCACAAAGAGCTTGAACTGGTCTAGCATGTGACTCACCTTCTTAATAAATTAACACCTCACCCACAGTGCCTCACCCCAAGGTAGCATTCATTTTGATGGCTCTCCACTGAAAAAACTTGAATTCTTGTTCTTGAAACTTGTTCAAAGCCCATAGAATTTACCCAAGTTATTTGAGAGACTGTCCCTCTCTCTTTCAGGACTGCGAACCACATGACTGAGTTGAACGAAAGCAGGCAACAAAGCTCTTGAAGTGGCAGTTGCCAGACTTTACAATTCATGTCTGCAAGAAGAACATGGTTACCACACAGCTCACTATGTTCAGAACTGAATATAACCCTCCTCCCCTGCTTTGATTTAACTTTCCAACAAAAATAAGAAATAAAAGAGAACTGAACGGGAAAGAAGAAGAAGTGAATAATAATAATAAAACCCAGCTGTTTTGGGAAGAATGGAGGAATCTAGACCAGAACTCTTTCTGCTAATCATAACTTGGTTTATAAGTGTGTTGAGTGTTTAAATACCTTGATGATGTGTGATATAATTGTACAGTTAAACATTGACACATTTTTTCATCTCACATCAGCTTCTCTGTTCTATACAGCTCTAAACCAAGCACCATTAAGAAATACTGCTTTATCCATATTTCAAAGAATTAAAAGGAACTAATTGTTGACCTGAGATTAATCATACATCACTGGAATGATGTTCTCAGTAAACAGCATGCTGGAGGTCAAGTCAATGTCTCCTTCCATGTTCTTTGATTTCTGCCAGTATGCAGGCCAAGTAAACCTTGTTAAACAGCATGTGCATGACTCTCTGAAACTTTCCAGAAGAGAAGGAAAAAGAAATAGAAATGGCTGCAGATATATAAAGTGTAGCAGTACCCACTTTCCAAAAAAGAATACAGGTCTATGGATAACTAAGTCTATGGACAGTTTGACCCTTATAAGTGCCAAAAAACATGAGGCAAATAAACAATCCCTGTGGGGCTACATTTAGAGCCTGATCATACCCTTAATGTCCATGCCCAGAAGAGATCCTACATACATAGGTCTACTCCTCCTCAGAGGTTGTATGTGTTTGGGAGGGAGGGTTCAGTTACTTCCTTGCGGGGGGGGGAGGGGCCTGTATATACCTCCTGAGAGAGGCATTTTGGCCCTGCGAGTATAAAAGTCTTGTCAGTGGTGAGCAATGGAACACAAAACTAGCAATCTTGTGAGCAAAGATGTGTTTGAACAAAAGTGGGATAAATTTGACATAGCTCCAGTCATTTTCAGTGGAACTACTCAGAATTCTAGCAACAGGACCTGGCCCAGCCTTTCTTGTGGTGTTTTGTTAATTTTGCATCTAGATGTAACCAGAAACTGAGTTAGATTAAAGCAAATCAACGGAGTCACATATTTTAAAGCTTGTAAGTTTGGCTCAGCTAGAACATCTTTTTAAAGGGTCCATTCTTGACCTAAAGATGTCATACAATGGATAAACCACCACTACTCTATATAAACTATTCCATCTCTGCCTTATTTATACTCAGAATTTTCCTCACTTCAGCTTCAAATTGTTGGATTGCATTATCCCCTTGCCTTTTTATAAAAGGAACCATCTACAATCAGAAAGCTTCTCCCCAAGTAGGTAATTATAGGCCATGTCATGTCACCCACTAACCTTCTCTTTGATAAACTAAATAGATTGACAAGGAGTCCTGGGGCACCTTATAGACTAACAGATGTATTGGATCATAAGCTTTCGTGGGCAAAGACCCACTTTGTCAGATACATCTGAATGAATTCAGATAATGCATCCTCTCACAATACATTGATTTTAAAATTCAGGGTTCAGCTGACATTGTATCAAAGTACTTTACAGGTTCAAATTTCAAGTTATCAACCTACTAGTGTTCTTTGATGGGTTTCTCAGAACTGATAGACTGATTCTAAAGTTGAACTATCTGCTCACAGCTTTGTACTTTTAAGCTGCTTTTCCATTGGACCAGTCTTTCTGTAGAATTACTGATAGACAACATTTGCTCGCAAATTTCATTCTTGTTGCAAACCACAAGTTATTGAATTTCTTTCTTTTAGGATATAACAGTGGTTGGAAAGATGATTTTGGAATTTTCTTGTTTCATTATGATAGTATGTAAAGATGCTGTATAGGCAAAATGTAACTCAATGTTTAACAGTCCTCCAAAACATCATATATTTGTATAAGAGAAGTTTGATTTAGGGAGTCTCAGCTAAAGGCAAGAATTGTATTCTGAAGCAGCCAATCTGTCAAGAGATGTATCTGTCCCTATCCATTGAAAAAAAATTGGAATGGTAATATTTGCTCTGTTATTACTTGTGGATATTAAATAATGATATTTTCTATAAAGTTACTGTAATTAATTAATTTATTACAGCCACTTGTAATGGCATGTCACCACAGTATCTGTCACTTAAGACTATTTAAATGGCTTAGATTAAAGACAAAAATCTAATGCTCATGATCCAATTCAGAATTATATCTTAAAGGGTCAGAGATGAGAAAATCTACCCAGATTAAAAATGAAGGAATATAGATAGAACTGGTCAAAGATTTCAGTTTTCAATAAAAGCTTAATTCAAAATGTCAAATGTTGGCAAATAAATGGATCCAGCTGACAGTGAGAAGCCTAACAAAGATGTTGCTCATAGCACTATCTGGATGCCATGACACCCAGACTCCAACAGCAGTTATGCAGCAGCAGTCTGCACCCACTGGAGCTTAATACTATCATTTACCCTTCCTCTCCTTTTAGTTCAATGAACATCAACAGTTTCCTAATTCTCTGTGACAATATTACAGAAATGCTAGATTTTTTAAAAAACAAGTTTATTTTAGAGTTAGCTTTTGGGATAGTTGAGCTGATACCCGCTATTGCTAGTGAAGATGCATCCATAGCACCAAACACATACTGCAGGTAAATTTTGTTTCACTGTTAATGCTGCGCCATTAGTCCTCATGTTTGAGTCAACAATCAACCTTCTGTTTGTTTGATGGTGTTTGTCTTTGAAAGTTGTTCTCAGTCACTGAAAATGCTAATTATCCAGCCAGCATTTACAGAGGAAGTTGCAAAATAAGATGTTATTATCTATTCCTCTTCCCCTTGGCCTAAGTGGTCTTTACAAGCATACAAAGTTCCACAGAACATAGTTCTCTATTAAAAGCTCCATATAGCTTTGTGACTGTAAGCAAGCACAACAGATTAAAGAGTTTGCTTGAACAAAATGTAGTCTTTACTCTGAGGGATAGGCCACACTTTGCTTCATCTACTCTTCCTATGGGAAAAGTTCTTCTGGACACCAGTAGTTAAAAAAAAAATCTTTCTTCAGCTATGGCAATGTATTGACTCTGTAATCCTGGAGTTCTGTGCTACGCCCATGGTTTGTGGTATATTTTAAGTCTAGAAGGGATCACTATGATAATCTACTCAGAGCTCCTCCATAAAAAATCTAGGTGAAACAGACAGTATCTTTTAAAGGCTTCAAATGATAGACGAACACATTGTTCTAATGTTTAATGAGGCCTGTTAAAAGAATTGCACCTCATTTCCAGTTGGAATTTGTCTATCTACAACTTCCAGACACGAGATTTTGTCATGCCTTTGTCTAAGAGTCCTCTGGTAACAGACATCTTACCCCCACATTGTTACTTATAACATGTGATGAAACCAGCTGTTCACCTTTTTGAGAAGCTGAATATATTGAGCTTCTCAAATCTCCCTTCAAGATAAGTTTTTCCATACATCAAAGCATTTTTAGGGTTCTTTTCTGAGTCTTCACCAATTTAACAAAATCCTTTTTGAGAGGTGCAGACACCAGGATTGGATATGGTATCCAGTAACGGTCTCACCAAAGCTGTATGCAGAGCTAAAGCCACCATCTGTGGCAACTCTCACACTGCTGGGCTCATTCAATGTAGAGATGAAGAGAATCAGCTTCATTGATATCAGTTATTATACAGTACATTTTGAATTGCCATCAGTAAGTAGAATAAGCTGGAAAGCAGATGGACCTAGCCATAGTACGTATGCTACAGGGAAAACACTCAGGGGACACAAAAGAGCCACAAGTACACTTCCGGTAAAAAGGATGAGTCAAGCATTTGGATGGACATGTCAGGCATTAGCTAGACAAACATATCTAGTGGGCAGCCAGCTCCCTGTTTTGTGCAACAGAAAGTACAGCATAGAATGTGGATTTCATGTTTAATATGGCATCCTTCATCCAAAGGATCACTGGGTGCTATATAGTGAGATTCATAATAAAAAATAAAGTCATGGAGTTGGGCTCACCAGCTGTCACACAGAAAGGAAAAATAGCCTATGGAAATGGAGTCATAGGAGAGAAAGCCTGAATGTTAAGAGTAGTAGATGATGCTTAAGGTAGGGGGAGAGATGGGTAATGAAGCAAAAGAATTCAGATGAGTTAGGCTTAGAAAAAAGGAAGGATCTAATGGGAGATTTAAGCAGGGAACCATACTCAGGAATGCTCAGAGACTGCATTCCAGATAGAAGAGTTCAAGTTAAAGAGCCACAAGCCCAAGATGTACAGAGATGGATGATCAGAAAAGCATTATATATTGTTTTGCATTTGGTTTTCTTCTGCTTGTGACACAGGAGATGGGAAATTGTAATGTTAGCTGTATTGTTTTACCTAGGCATATCTGTGACACCACTTAAATAAAATATTACTGATTAATTATTAATATATTTTGTTCTTCAGGCTATTCATTCTTTAAAAAAAATATTTCCATTCCTGTTATTTCTCTTCCACACTACAGATTTATCTTGGATGAAATTTTTCTGGTATTGATCCTTGACTGGCTAGCTTGTAATGTTGAAGGATGGTTCTAACTTGTCACTTCTTCATACCCATTTATTTCTGTATTCAAATGTATATTTAGATCTCCAATTTTATGTTGCATACTGTAGTGACCTTGACACTGAGAAATCATTATCCTCTTCTATTTGACTCATAGAAGATGCCAAAGCAAATCCAGTCATAGCAAACAGTTAGGAGTTTACCATAAACCTTCTGTGTTCCAGGAAAGAAGCTCCATCAAATCACGGATATTATAAAGAAACACATGCCAAAACGATCCAAAGCACATATATTTGCTTTTCTGGAAGCAAGGGGGTTGAAGAGCCTGGGCAACCAGTAAGAGTACTCTCATATTAGAATGAAGCTTGTAGGGTTAAATATGTTCTCATTCAATGCTCAATTCTGTTTTAATTTACATGGTTAAGAACCTGCTCCTGTCTCAGGGCAGTAAATAGCAAAACTACCATAAAGCTCAGTGGTTCAGGATTTGCCCCATGATTAGTTAACTCCTGCAAGGAGTTAGGAGAAAGGTATTTCAGATGACCTGTCGAGGTCCCTTCCAGTCCTATGTTTCTATTAAAAGAATTTTAGACACAGCATAACTTATTGCCTGAATTTTCTGAAACCCCTATTTGTATTACCCAGTACATTCTCTTTGTTCCTAATTAGCAGTATATGAAACTAAATATATTCAGGAGTCACATTCTGAAGTGAAGAAATGCTTAATCGTTTGAGCAGGATTTCTTTACAGATTTCTTAATTTCACCTCTCTCAATTTTACACTGAATTTTGTCAGTTTATAAATTTGCACTATAGGTTAGCAGTAGAGAAACGGGAAAAAATAATAATAACCCCCCTCCCTCCCACCCAAACCCTAAAGACATTTTACCACAGACACTGAAAAATAAAGACTATTAACAAAAAAGTATAATTAAATTAAAATGCCAGCTTGCCAAAGAATCTCAGTAAATAGGAAATATATCAAACTGTGATAATACAAATGGGCTATTTCTCAAGGTGTGAGAAAGTCAATGGAATAAACTCTGATAATTTGTTCACTTTTTATGCTGAAGATAGAGTAATGACTTAAAAATAAAATGCCACAATAACAAACACAACAATATATTATCAACACAGTTGTTATTCATATTCACATCACTATTTTTAAGTGCTATGCAACCTTAAGAACATACAAACATTTAATTTAAAAAAATGCTTCTTGTGGATGATGTAGTCTGGTGTGGAGCTTGGCCTTATTTTTTATTTTATTACTCACTGCATACACTTTCCCCGTAGCCATTTAGATGATTGATTTTAAATGTGTGCATTGCCGGTTAAATTTTCACTCTCACTGTTAAATCTGGTGGGAGTTTTTTTCTTTTTAAGAAACAATCTCATTATAAGACTACAGTCTTTGTAGAATATTCAAAATGACTTTTGGCATGTAAGTTCATTTTGTTAATTCCTCTTTTAGTGTGCAAATAACCTTTGAAAACCTGACTCTAGGTGTTTATGTGTCAGGACAATATCAAAATTATCCAATTGCCAAGTCACATGTCAACACGCCAAAGGAAACTACAGAACATAAATAGTTATTACTTTGCTGCCCCCTAGTGTTAAACACAATTCATTTTTTATAAATTCATGTATGAAGTATGCAATAAATCATATGGTATCAGGTACTGTGATGTCAGATATCACTTTGAGTAGATGTCTCTGCAGATGTTATAAATTACCATGGACAGTATGAGGTCAAATTGAAATTTTGATAATGCAAGATTTTACAAATTTCTGACAACTCAAAAAGAAAGCATTTCTAAATATAAGAAAAAAACTTCAATTAAATGTCTGAACTTGCTCGTGCAGTGACTGCATCACAAACATTATACTGTTGGTCTAGTGCATGAGAGTCTAAAAATGAAATTGTCTGGAAACAGTCCATCATGTATATCTGCATTCATTGAAGTAGATATACATGACTGAAAACCTGGATCTGAACACTCTTGAACTTCATTAGAATTCAGATGGCCCTTCATAGGAGCTTGTTATTTATAAGTGGAAATATCCAAAAATTTGGATCAAAACACCCACAGCCTGCGAGGGAGTTCAGATTTGTGAATCTGACAAAATATATTTTAATTCTGGAAAGCTGAGAACAACGAATAAAGTTACAAACCTGCCTATATTGTTTGTGCTGGTTTCACCTCCATCTGATCTAGTGTTATAATTTTCACTCTGTGCCTGGGGGAACAGCTGCAAACCCTGCCTGAGATGGTGTTCAGAAAAAAGATGCTGAATAAGTGTATCACAGAGTTGATCTGGCCTCACAGGGAAGTTCTGACTTCCCTCAGGAATCACTGATTGTAGTAACTTTGTACCACGGAGCCCTCATTCTGGAATTATGCTTTTGACCTAAAAAGTGACATTTTCATGCTTAAATATAAAGATTTATTTGTAACTTGGGGAAAGAGATTTACATCAACACACATATCCACATACAACATTTTATATTCTATATTTAGTATTCTTTGTATAATATGTTTTAACACAATATAAGGTTTTAAGGCAAACTGTTCTCAATTCCATAAAGCCTCCCTATTCGGGACAGCCACAGCACTTGGGTAGGACTTTCATACTGTCTCAAATCAGGATCAGTGAAAACAGTAATTTCACATGAATACATTTTACTTTGTGGACTGTTTTATTCACTAAAATACTGTATCTATATTTCAGTTACACTAAGTTTGGAACACAAAGCAGAGAAATGTCAGCAATTCTAGAAAAGAGAAAGAATTTACAGCTTTGTGAGTGGAAACCTTATTAAGTTTCTGTCCGTAATTTTCTTTTAATAGCAAATGGTTAAACATTAATAGTTAAGGTCTTCTTACAGGCAAACCTGTACATTTAGAACACTATAGTATCTAATATCTAACAGTCTAGAAATATTAAAAATGCTTGTTTTACAGGTATTGTATGGACTTCGGTATGTGTGTTTGCTCTACCTGCTTTTTATCTTGACAGAATATAACAGCTCCTAAAGAGCAATTATGGATTATTGCATAAATCCTTCTTTGTTCATGGATTATTGACCCAATAGAGCAATATGTCTCTAAAAAAGAATTGATAGTCCATCATGTAAATCTAGTTGCAGGTTTCATGCACTATGTATTAAAAATCTTGATACAATTTTTAATTAAAATTAAGAATTTGCTTGCAAAGATAATTATGTACCCAAGTGAAATAACACAAAATATGTGATATTAATGTACAAGAGTATGAGCTACATTAAGATCACACTGTAGATTACTAACCTGTACATGTCTTATTAAAAAAAATTAGAGTATGCAATCCAAATTAATGGAAATGGATAGATATCTTTCTGTGAATCCCAATAACTGAAAATATGTTCATAGGTTCTATTTTTCAATTAAAAAGAATTAGTTTCAGCTTGACACTGTATTCAATTAAAACTGGGACAGAATTTAATATGTGGAGAAATATATTTTAAAATAAAAATGATATTCTTTTGACCTGCCAATTACTGATATGTTTTACATTTATAAGAAATATTGTACACTAAATAAAATTATATATCCTGATGTACCCAACATCTCTCAGATGTTTAAAAAAATCACTTTTATAAGATACAAATAATGCATAGAAAATTGACACCTTTTATCTTTCCACTCAGAACAGATGTTTTCTGATGAATGGATTTCAGGTGATGACAGAATTGCTGAGGTGCACAGTAAGTCACTAGTCAACAAGCAGCTGTTTCTCAGGTTGTCTGAAGTATTAATTTAAATCTGTCTCTTTCGCACATGTACATATCCCGCTTAGACAGTACAATTTTTTTAAAAGGAAACTGGTATAATACTTGTTCCCTCTATAGAAAGTTTATAGTTGCGAAATGCTACAATTATTAAAGAAATGAAACTATTTAATGACTTAATAATATTGCTGGTTTTTGCATATGTACTCTGCTTCCTACGTATAATTAAACTGTTCTGCCTAGATCCATGCATATAAATGAAACATTCTCCTGTATTCTTATTTCTATTATAGTCTTCCAAACATCATCTCTTTTACTAGATTGGTGAGAATTTAACTTTTATTTTTAACAAATGTGATTGCACTATATTTGATGCAGTAAGCAAACCATAATTATCCAAATTTACTTTAATTTTAAGAGCATCTTAAAAACTTGTAAGAGAATTCAACTTTCATTGAAGTAGATATACGTGACTGAAAACCTGGATCTGAACACTCTTGAACTTTGTTAGAATTCAGATGGCCTTTCGTAGTAGCTTGTTATTCATAAATGGAAATATCCAAAAATTTGGATCAGCACACCCACAGCCTCTGAGAGAGTTCAGCTCAGAACCAGCTCTTTTAAAACAACAAAATATGTAATGATTGTATATCTTCCTAGAATAACAAAGAAAGAGATGAGAAATGCTCCATGCTGCGCTGCTGATTTGAAATGCCATGTGGAGCTGGGGGGTCCCCATCTGATTCCGGGTTCTGCATAGTGTTTTCCCAGAACCCGGAATCAGCTGGGGACTCCCAGGGTTCATCTGTGAGGCATTGCCTCTTTGAAGTACCCCTGCATCCCCACCCACTTTGCTGCCTCTATCTGATAGAGGTAGCAAAGGGTGGAAATCAACTAGTCGACTGACTGTCTGATAAGCATCTGTTTATTGGATAGTCAACTCAACATCCTAGTCTGGAGTGGGTGGGGTCACGCAAACCCACCTGACTGCTTCCCCACAGAACCTCAATCCCAGGGTGGTGTGGAGTCACACAGGCCCACACACCAGCTTCTCCCCGGGGGCCAGCCTTTGGGGAGGGGAGAAGGAAGGGCAGCAGGTCCTTTGCCTGTGGCAGTTAGGGCAACACTGCCAGGGTGGCCGCAGAGGCTCCCTGGGCCCGTGCTGCTCTACCACGGGTGGCTCCCCAGGGTAATCTGGGGAGTCAGGGGCTGCACTGCATATTCTAGTGCCCCTACACAGCTCTGTGGGCTTGTATGCCTCAGGAATGTTAAAGTGTTACAGTGTACACAGTTAACTGCTGAGGCTGGCCTCATTGGTTAACCTTAACAGTTACACACAGGCTTCTGGTACACATGGGTATTCAGCTTAAAAGCCAGCTCCTGCTGCATGCACCAGCTCCCAGGGAGCCACCTGTCCCACCCCTCCCCTGTGCTGCTGCCTCTGTACCAGAGGTAGCAGCAGGGGGGTGGAAGTTGATACACATAAGGAGACAACTCAAAATTTTCAGCCATTACACAATTAATTGATTAAATGCATTTTAACATCCCTAGTATGCCCAAGACTCTTGCAGGGCTTCTCCCTGCCCACACCCGCATGTGCTGCTGTTGATCAGCAGAGGGCTCCCTGCTGCCAGACTGACTGCAGAAAGGAGTCCCAGCCTATTCAGTTCAGCTCTGGCACAGAAAAGCCATGGAGTCTGGGTAAGCTGAGGCAGGTGAAATTGGAGGGAGGGAAGAAGGGAAGGAAGCCCCCAGCCTCCCCTTGTGAGCCAGAGAAAGGGAGATATGGGGGCCCCCCATCTCCTTCCCAGTCTCATTTGGATGCCAGTATTATGGAGGTGGTTATCACTGTATATTCCCTAAAAATGCACCATGCATTTCCTTCTGTGTCTGTAGCCCCCACATCTTCTGGCCCATTCTTTTCAGGAGTGCTTACACTCTAATGGGTGCTGGCAAGGAGCAATTCCAATAATCAAAAGAATGTAGGGGCAGCACTTATAGCCAACCTCTGCATAGAAAATATTGGTGGTAAGAACCTTTCCTTATAGCCTCACCCACACTTTGGGTACGTCTAAACTACATGGCTCTGTCAATGGAGCCATGTAGATTAGTGTACTCGAAAAAGGGAAATGAAGCAGCGATTTAAATAATCGCCGCTTCATTTACATCAAAATGGCTGCCGCGCTGTGCCGATCAGCTGTTTGGCGGCACAGCACGGTAGTCTGGATGCTCCGCGGTCGACAAGGGAAGCCCTTGTCAACTGCCCTGGTAAACCTGATTCCACGAGGCATAACGAGGTGGTCGACAAGGGCTTCCCTTGTCGACCGCGGAGCATCCAGACTACCGTGCAGCGCCTCCAAACAGCTGATCGGCACAGCGCGGCAGTCATTTTGATGTACATGAAGTGGCGATTATTTAAATTGCCACTTCATTTCCCAATGTCTAGAAACCTCATCTACACGGCTCCATCGATGGAGCCATGTAGTCTAGACATACCTTTTGTGTGCCAAGAACCAAGTACACTGCAAAGTTGGGGCCAAATTGGTGGATCATGTCAGGGAAAAGAGGAAAGCATTAGCTACATTCCTCTACAGAAATTATAGGTGACTTATCAGACATTGTTTCCTGCTTTTTGGATCATTCGCTTAATAAGTGCGGTATCATGAAAAAGTCAGTGCTCAACTTGTAAAACATAAACACTGCAGACTGAAAAGAAATGTCCCCTTCAGCTTTACATCAGTAGACAACAGTACACTCATGTTATATAAGACAAAGGAATATTCTCCATAACTGTGTATGGAACCAGAGCATTAATATTTTACAGGTTTCTCTTCATCTCTGTTTGTGTAATTTATCAATGCCCAACAGGTCCTCTGCCAGCTATACATTAAAACTATTTTCAAAATATTTCATTGTCAGCCTATGGCACCTTCATTAGTTATTAAGATAAGAGCCATGATGAACAAGAACAGTAGGTAGCTTGTTTACTTAAATGCACTTTCCCTAAACTATGACTCCTTCCACTACACAAACCTTTTAAGAATACACAGATCTATGGATATGCATAGGTATGAAAGAGACATATGCATGATTACATACAAATCTAGAGGGGAAAAAGAGTAAACTCCTTTATTTTTGGTAATCTACATCTGGGAATAGTCTTCCGGACACCGGAGTTAATGTCAAAATAATATTTTCTTTATCTCGTAAGTTGAAGAAATCTAAAAACATTTTATGCCTCCTTCCATATTTAGTCTATCCTTCCTTTTGTCAGTGGCCTGACTGGCCTGAACCACTATTATTAACACAGCACCAAAAATAGGAGTGGTTCTTTACAACATTAGCCTTGTGCCAGAGACAAACAATTCCTTGTCCCTATGATGTTATAATCTAAAGTCACAAATCACTAACGAAATACAGAACACACAGAGAAAATGTTGTATTCATGAAAGAACCATGTATGCTTTTTCACATTTCAGGTCCCATTGCATTCAACAAATTCCCCTTCTGACTTTGCTGGAAGATGGACTGGGCCCTTAGACAGGGTGAATGCAATTTACCCATATATTTGCTGCAATTAGTGACTATCCAGAGATGGCATGCAACATACAATGAACTGAGACTTTTTATATAGAAGATCAATTTTTTTAGTGGGCCTCAGTTTTATCCATGTTTGCTTCTATACCATCCACATATCACATTTATTAATAGGTCAGATTTGCAGCTGGGGTAAATCAGCATTATGCTGTTGAGGTCAGTGGAACTTCATCAGAGTATGCCAGCTAAGCATCTGTTCCTAAATGTGCAAACTGTACAATAGAGGCTCCCAGAAGATTTGGCCCGGACATATATATTTTGTCAAAGCAATGAAGTGGAGGTTACAGTCAATTTAGAGGTGCATTCTTGATTCAAACCCAGGAACTACACCACAAAAAAAGAAAACGTTAAACTTTAGATCCTTCAGTCTAACTGAAGTATCAGCGATAGGGGTCTGTAAAGCTGGGAAGAGAAGAAGTAAGATGGGACTTCTTTGTTCATGATGAATGGAAGTCAGTGCTCTAGGAATGATATACACTATTTCAGCGGCTGCAGGGGTTAGATCACATTAAAAGAAGAATGTGCAATCAAATGACAGAAGGCAAATGATTAGTGTTGGACATCAGTCATTTGTTTCAAGGCTATAATATGGTATTCACTAGGAAATTCTGGTCTCTGGCATTCATCTGTAGATGTACAGGATTTCCCATTCATTGATATGCCAAATCTTTGATAACGTAGCAATTTCTACCCAATAACAAACATTTTAAATAATATACATTTTTCTTCACCCATGTACAGATGATCAACTCCATTTAGAAACACAGATTCTCAGAAAATAAAAAGGCAGAAAAGCCTACTTGGTCATTGAGCCCAGGACTATTCTGGAGGGTAAATTTTCTAGTGGTTTCAGTCTGGTTTACAATATCCCAATGGAATGTATATATAAATAAAATCAATGTCAGGAGACTTTTGCTGATAATCAGCAAAAATTTTACCTTTCTTAATATCTTCCTATTTCTTCTAGCTATATCCTTGTATAAGGCAGTAAATAATTCCTCTCCCTCTTTGGTGTTAACACTTTTCATATACTTGTAGATGGTTATCATACCCCCACTTTATCATTGCTTAGCCAAGCTGAACACTTCTAGCTCTTTTCATCTGTCATCCTTAAGTCAATACCTCTAGATTTCACATTTTGTGACCCTATTTACATATGATGGGGGAAAATATTTCATCTGAATTTTCTGATATGCCCATTACTGGTATTTTTGGGTCAATATTTATTTTATTTCATTCCCCATTTAAGTACAATTTTACTTTTTCCAGTGTAAAGCTGGGTGAACTATTCAGAATTAATCATTTTTCCAGTGTGATTTTCTTTTTTCTAATTATTTACTTTTATAGTCAGACTGATTGTGTTACATTTTTGTTAATTATTTGGAATTAATTGCTGAATGTTACATGCAAATAAAATAAAATATTCTAAAGACTGCATGTGAGTTGTGATCAGTAAATACATACAGCCTTTGTTATTGGTGATTGTTTCCACATATTTTGCCACCTGAGTTACATAGGACATAATCAATTCACCAAGCATCTGTTTCTTTCAGAAAGTTGGTATAAACATCTTGTGGTATGAAGGTAATGCCAATAGACCTTGGTGGTTGGCAGACAGGATTGACCTAGGACTTTTGGAGTAAAGTCATGGGCCTCTACCACAGGGATGGGCAAATAGCAGGCTGTGGGATGGATCCAGTTTGCCAGGGTTATCCCCTGGACAGCCACTGCTGCTTTATTTACCTGCACCGCCACAGGTTCAAGTGATTGCAGCTCTCATTGGCCGTGGATTACCTTTCCCAGCCAGTGGGAGCTGTGGGAAGTAGTGTCCCAGTCTGTGTCACTTTTTGTAGCTCCCATTGGCTGGAAATGGTGATATGCAGCCAATGGGAGCTGCAGGAGCCCGTACCTACGGAGATGCAGGTAAATATAATAGCAGTGGCCCTCCAGAGCAAACCCTGGTGAACTGCCACCATTTTATCACCCACCTCTGTTCTACCACATATGCTAAAAGCCAGCTGCCCCTTTGCTAAGTCTGTAGAGCATACTTTACTCTCCCTAGTGGTCTCAGAACCTCTGGGTTACATAAGGCAGTTATGTCAAGGGGTAAATTTTAAAATTTTCTGAGACACGTGACTCTGGCTTTACTTAAGACCTCACAGCTAGAAAAACTACAGTCAGTTGTATTAAAATGATCTCCCAGCCTCTGACTCAAGCTTGTCATGGAAGCAATAAGAGGGTTCTAAGCATAGCATTCAGCTAGAATTGTACATGTCACAGTAGTATTTGCTCCACAGTGACTGTACATGGTAAAATTTGCCTCAGTTAGACACCACTAAATTTCAATAAATCCACACTGTGAGTTGATGAAATAGTACTGTAAGGTGCTTAAAGATAGAAGGGATGCTCAGTCCTCCCAAAGCACTGGGCTATAGCCCTCATGCTGATGCAGTTTAATGAGATGGTCAAATGCTCAGATTTAAAAAATGACGCACATAGCAGTGAGCGCCAAACTAAAGGCCAGAATATGGGCACTGAGGCAGTTGAATAAACCAGGCAGATGCATGGCCTGATCCTTTGCAATGGGGCTCTTCCATGGTTGTACTGCCCACAATAAGTGTGTGTGTGAAATGGAACAATTCAAACTTAATTCAAAGTCTCAGTTCAGCTCCTGGTACAACCACCTAAATTTGGAAGCTCTTGGGCCAACTCCACATTTTCAAATTTAGTTTCTAATTTCCTAAAATTGTTTGAGAATGATTCTTCCAAACTGGAACATATCCAGCTATAAATTTCTGCATTATAAGCTTAAAGACAAAATCTATAAGATATCAATCAAAATATTTTTCTGGGCAGAATGTAGGATTACATAGAATCTTAAATGCAATATTTATGATACTATGAGAAGGTTAAAGTTACAATTATTAAGTATTTTAAAAGGTATTAAGATATATATGATCACTTTATATATGAAGTAAAAAGAAAAAGTGAATTCTTCCTTCTATTTAAGTAAGGATGCACAGTAAGCATTTATAAAATAAGATGTGAAATGAAAAAAAATCTTGAATGTTGCTAGAAATACCATCTATTTGCACCTAAGCCAGATATATTTTTAGTAACTAAAACTATAAAATATTATGAAAATGATTTTGTTCCAAAAAAGGCTGAATTACACAACTACCATAATAATTCCATATTGCCCCAGTTTAGTAGCGTGAACATATGATTTCAAAGATTTCAGAGTAGTTATTTATTTTAATACATTGTATTATTTATATATTATTTTATTCTATAAAAGACATTACCAAGAAAAACAGCACATAAAAAGTAAACAAAACAAAAACAAAGTACTCAATATGCATGGCCTAAACATGCTTCAAATCAGTTCATTTAGAAGTTTTTGAAAAGATGTAAGGCAGGAACAGATATTTTTATGCCAATATAATACATGATCAAAGCTCTAGTTAAAATCATTTAGGTTTTAGAAGAAAAACTAAATGGAAAACCACTTTTCCTCTAAATGTAAGGTATTAATTAACTAATGTGACTTAAATGATGGATTAGATTAGTCAGTATTTAAAAAAAAACACCATCAATTTAATTTTTCAGAAATATATTGGTTTTCCCTATGTTTTGTTGTATTACAATTTATATCTAAAACTCAGGTTTACATTTGGATTGTACCGTAGGACTCTTGTTGCAACGTAATTGTCAACATACTATTCTGTATAACTAGAAAATTGTGACAGTTTTCTACCAAATTCAAGGGACCCAATTCTGATACCATTGAAATTATTGGGTCTTTTATGATATGGATGTCTATGCACAAAAACAGGCCTCAGAAGCTTGACTTTTATAATCTACATTTAATAGATATTTTGAGATTTAAAGAAAAATAGCTTACACTACTGCAGAGTCAGTTTGGAGAGATCATTATAAAATCCCATTATCACTGCTACAAGTTGGACTATTTGTCATCACAGAAGAGATGACAAGCTCAGAAATACTACATTTGTTATTATCAGATGATAAATGATATTCCATTAAAGCTGCAATACATCATCTGCAAAGCTGCAAAGAAGATATCAAACCTATCAGTACTTGACTTATAATTTAATTTTCAAAAGCTGTCAACTAAAATTCCAAAGGCTAAGCATTTTCATTTTTAAAGTTCATCTTATTTATTTTCCTCATCTGTTAGTCTAATTTTTTTGATATGGCAAAAATAACTGATTATGTGCAATGTATAATTCTCTCTCTCTTGATTAAGTAATACATCAGATGTCACTTATGTATTAAAAGTAAAAGACAAATAATAAAGCAAAAGAGTGGAGAAGCACACACCTTATTTTGATTTGCTCTTTTATTTTAAGTGCAACTTTAAAGGACAGGTCAATATAAAAACATTTTGATTATGCTATAATCCTGATTGCTGTGACAGTTGACATTTCAGACATTTATGGAACTGTGCTTTTTATTTACATCAAAATAATAAATGAAATAAGGGCTAATAACTGATTTCAACTGGTCATTTTTATAAGACAAAGCCTTTTATGTATGTATATAAATGTGTATATACTTTCAAATATATTAAATAGCTATTATACCAATATTAAACTCATTATGTATATGAACACTGGAATATTAAGCAAAAGAAAAGGATGCTATGTAGCAATAATTATCAGAAGCAGCCTTCTATTACCTCTTTTAAAGATGAAAATAATAGTATAGCTATTCATAGTGCTTTAGCCTTGAATGTCACCTATCAACTTACAGTTTTGTAGAGAAACTAAAAATCTCCTACTGAGCTGATCTTTACTCAGTTGGGGGGGGCATGTATAAGTAAAGAACATTTTCATATATCTGGCCAAGTATAGGTCTGATCCCAAAAGACCTAATGGGCCTACTGACATGAGAATTATTTATGTGAATGCAGGTCTGCAAAACTGGTGTTCATATTCTAAAGGTGTCTCTCCAACTGAGACAAAATTCTCTATAGAGTCATTGGCATCTATAGAGTTACACTTGAATGCACCAGAGTAAATTTAACCTCGTATTTATTACTCTATTTAAATTGGTATGCTGAAAAGAGCTATCTGAAATTCTAGACATTTGACAATTATTAAAATACACAATAAATCAAACAAGCAACAGCAAGGTCTTTAGCATGCAATTGTTCTAAACAATGCTGCTCGAAAAATAAAACAAAATTCCCCATTTGTGCAAAGTATCACCTTTGACTATTTATATTGTAATTGACATACGGTATGCTAGTTGGTTTTGATTTTATAGTCTGAAAACAAACCTGGCCTAAAATAACTGTCGCATATACTGAAACAGTAATAGCGTGAACACATTTATTTCATGAAAATTTAAAATGTTCCATATTTTCCTTCAAACTAAACATTCTATGCTATAAAAATAAACCCAGTTTAATATCTAACCTATATTAAACATTATTACTGTTTATTTAGGTATAAATGCTATCCAATAAATAGATCTAAATGAAGTCCTGCTGTTCCACTGATTTCTGAGGAATGAAAGGAACAACTTCAGATTCCACAGTGATTTCTGCAATTCAACTTAATGACTTAAAATCTGTGCTTATAAATTATCTTAAAGTTTGTATTTCTTCATCTATTTATTAAACATGGTTTCTAACAACAGCAAAGACCTCCAGGTTGAACATGGAGATGGTGGCTTTGACAGAAAACGCCCCATTGATCATTATTGCCTAATTATAGGACAAACTGAATTCTGAGGGATGATTCAAAGTAGCCTGAGTAGCAGAGGTGAAAGACATTTATTTGCTAAAGATAACCTATAAACACAGTGTGAAACTACATCAATCAAAGAAAACAACCTATAGGCCTATATATGCCACTTTTGTTTTACCATTCTCAGATGGATGTTCAGGGGGCTTCCTGGGGATCAATTCTAGGCAATATAATGCCCTAAGATGCACAGAATACAACTGCTTCACAGTTAGAATTAGGCATTTTCTGCAATGAAGAAACTTAATAGTCCCATATATTTAAGGAGCACCAATGTCAATAGATATGCTATACAGCAAATAGATCAAATCTCCACGGTGCTCCACAATTTGAGTACCTTTTCCCGATAGCTTTGTCAGAAGAGGTGTCAAGGCTGTTCCCCACTCTGGCATGATGAATGCAGAAGTGGGGGCCCACAAAAGCACCCCAATATCTGATCTCTACAGGCTTTGGTACAAAAACTTCCCCCAAAATCCTAATACCCGGACTTTGGGAAATAAAAACCGCTGCCACCAGCCAAGTATTTGTAAGAAAAAAAACCAGGGGAGAGATCACTTGGGAAATCTCAGCCCTAAAGTAAAACTAGGACACAAAATTTAACCAATACCGGTTAACAAAAAAAAGAAACAAACTTTTATTATCAAAACAAAACCACGGTTACAAGCATAGTTGGAATGGCTAGATGGTAAGAGCCACCAATTAATATACTCATGGGGGATCCCCCCCATGGGCCAAAACTTAGTTACAAAAAACATTTCTAACAGCACAGACATCAGATCCAAATTCCCAAACCAGAAAACAATAAAACCTGACAGATTTATCTGGACTTTACCCTACTTACACATTATGAAGAGTCTTTTCTTGGAGAAAGACATGTCTTCTGTCTCCCTCAGTATCTAGAGAGCAAACTGGCTCAGAGACAAAGGCAGGAAAAGTTAAAAATTCCTTTGTCTCAGTTTGAAATCCCTAGCTGCTTACTATTGGCTGACTAGATACCTGGCTAGGTACAGGGGACATAGTTAACCCCTTAGTCCCCAGGCTGCTGGCCAACCCTCATGGTTATGACAAGAGGCTTTTCCAAAATGTGGTCATCTACATTGGGCTAAATTTTGGAAAAACCTTCTCTTTCGGAAGAGCCCTTCTTCCTCGTGGAAGGAGGGAGGCAGGGCTTCCAAAAGAGCATGTCTGATCTTCTGCAAAAGAAAGCAGAAGAGCAGATGCGTTCCCTGGATGCGGTGGAGGTTTTCCAAGATACTGGAGGTATCCCAGAATAACTCCATAATCTAGACGTAGCCTATGTATCTCAAGTTCAATGCTAATTTGGAGAGACTTGGAGAGCAATTCTTTCTCCATTTCCACTCAGCCTGCCAACTGGGATGCTAATTAGTGCATGTGGCATGGGAGTGAACATCAGTATTACGGAATCCTATCTATCTTTAATAAAGAGAAGGTTAAGGGGTGACTTGATTACACTCTAAGTACCAATGTGTGAACAAATATTTAATATGGGGCTCTTCAATTTAGCAAGGAAAGGTAACATGATCCCATGGCTGGAAGCTCAAGCTAGAAATATTCAGACTGGAAATAAAATATAGTTTTATTAACAGAAGCAGTAATTAACGACTGGAATAATTTACCAAGGAAACTGGTGGATTCTCCATCACTGATAATTTTGAAATCAAGATTAGATTTTTTTTCTGAAAGATCTGCTGTAGGAATTATTTCAGGGAAGTTATGTGTTCTGTTGAATAGGAGGTCAGATGAGATGATCACGATAGTCACTTCTGGGTTTGGAATTTCTCATTCTCATAAATTGGAGAAACACAAACACCAACCCTGACCTCAACTAGTCATTTACACATGCGCCAGGTTACTCTGAAACTGTACACAAGCACAAATTTATCTGAACAAATGAACCTATTGAGAACAATTGAGAGGTGTAGCACCAGTAAGAAAAACTCTGCTATCAGTGAATTTCACTGGCTCAAAGAAACATAACTTTTCTCTGGGCTCCCTTGACTGTTCATTGCTTCACAAGAAATTATTCTTATTCTGGAAGGAGGGCCTAAATTAACTCTACACTCTGGAGTTAAAAGCTGGCGAATACCAACCATTGGTCACCTCTTCCTCTTGGTTTGGAGAGATGTGCCTTCTCTATACCAAAGCAGTGACTTTAGACAGTCAAGAAAGCTCTGATGGATGGTCTGTTCCCCAAACCTGAAAAATAATTCCCTCTGTTCCTCATATTTCCTGTTCCAAAATTAGGGGAAGAATGGTGTCCTCTCAACTATTGTAAGAAAAGTGATGGGACTTCTCCTAAAATAACATATTTGTCTGGAGCTTGAGCTATGCTATTATTTTCACTTCACTCCCTTCAGAGTATCACACTGAAACTTTTCAGTGACAAAAGAATATCTTCCATCAGATGTTTTCTCATTCGTCCCTAGCCCCACCAACAGAAATGATTCATTGGACTAAGAGGATGTATATAGGCAGAGCTAAACCAAAGGAACATTATTGAATCATAGTCCAATAGCAAGGTATTTAAAAATGAGTAAGAGTAAAATGGAGTGCAATTTACCTGTGTGTAAAGCACCAGTACATGGCGTATTCACCCAATTTGAATGTGCCTGAAGCTCTTTTAGTATTTTGTGTTCAAACTTTCTGGCAAGTTTCCACAAGACTTTTTTAATCTATCATCTGATGATTCAGATTCAGCTTAACTTCCTTTTCAATACCGCCACCTACAAGGGAAAACAATAGCTACCCAGTATAAGTTACTTTGAAAACGTTGCCTTCAGCACTGTGTTACTCTCCTCACATTCATCTCTGTCCTTTTTTTCAAATTTGATTTTAAATATTTACAACATCATACATCTTCCCCACCCGAAATTACTAATGAACTGTTATTGTCTTTGAAACCTACTGGATGAGTGATGGCCAACTTAAAAGGGAGCATCAATGTTTTATTTGTGAAATACAAGCTGAAAAGAGTCTCCAGATCCCTTTTTTATTGATCTTCTAGTTTATGGAAGGGTATCTTATACACTTAGCAAAATCAAATATAGCTGAAGACTTCGTTGTGTACCATAAAATATTTAAACATGGAGTAAGTAAACAGAATCTAAATTTAATTAGCAGGTAACTTCATGTAAAATAGAGACTCTAGAAATTTCAGCCTCAAAAATGCTGCAGCTTGAAATACTCTAAGTACATTTTATGAAAGCAAATTTTAAATTGCTTGTCTTTGAGTTACGTCTCCCAAAAGGGATTTCTATGAAGCAAAATAGGGCTATCACTCAACTGCAGGATATTTCAACTAAATGTACCTCAAAAATACTTATGAGCAATGTTCAATGTCTGTATATGGACTCTGGATTGTAAAAAGGAGTAACAAAAGAAATATTGTTTTTTTGATTCTGCAATGGAAATAAATTACACTTCTCTAGAACTCACAGTTCTTGGTAACCCAGCAAGAGCAGATGCTTCCACTAGTACATTGGGCAGAAGCTGGCAGGAGTTATGTCAGCTTTTCACCAACACATTAATATCCTTGATGCTATCAAGGACATCCACATTGTCTGATGATGGTGCCACCAAACAGCTTCCAGAAACTGTTCAACAGCATCGCAAAGTTGGGGCACACATTATGGGTCTTCACGCAGTGATATATGCCATATCATATGTCAGTTGCTCTTAGCAAATTATGAAAAAAACCCATCCTCTCTGCAAAGCAATAACCTGTGATAGGCAAATCTAGAGAGGACAGTGGAGAGAAAAAATATGAGCTTGCAGTGTAGTGTGGAAGTAAAAAGAAAAAGTTAGTGCATTTTTGCAGTCCCTGCATGGGCATCATATTACAGAGCTGAAGTGTAATAGTCCTTTTCTACACAGTTGGTTAAGTCATAGACAAATGGCAGGAATTTCAGAAGAGGAAAAAAAAATACTCCAACATTATGACCCACAGACACTGACATAAAAAAGATAAATGAGGTCCAGTTGCACTAGATAGCTTGGCTGAGAGAACACCATGGCAAGCGTCATTGAATATATCTGAATGCATATGGATGAATGAATGAAAAGGAATGTCTTGGAATGGGGATTAAAGGAAAGTACATACATGGGTGAAAAATCAGGTAAACATTTCTTAAGCAGAGATTGATTTGATCACCACTTACAATACAGGTTGAACCTCTGTAGTCTGGCACCCTTAGGACCTGACTGGTGTCCAACCAGAGAATTTGCCAAACCGTGAGAGGGTATTGTTATCTAGCAGCATTACCAACACTTCCACGGCTTACACTGGGCTTCTGAAAGATATTTAGGGGTAAATTAGAGCTCAGTTACAGCACAGAACATTAAGAGCCAGGACTGGTAGCTGTAAACAAACTTTATGGGATCTCGGGGAAACTTGGCCATACCCATGATAAGTGAACATCTAGGGTACGTCTAGACTACATGGCTCCATCGACGGAGCCATGTAAAATAGTTTACTCAGCATAGTCAATGAAGCGGGGATATAAATAAAGGAACCTCCTTCACGAGGTTTACTGGAGCGGTCGACAAAGGCTTCCCTTGTTGACCACGCCGCGTCTAAACTGCCGCGCTGTGCCAGATAAGCTGATTGTCGGCACAGCATGGCTGCCATTTTTATTTTAATGAAGTGGGGATTATTTAAACCCCCACTTCATTAACTATGCCGAGTAAGCTATTTTACATGGCTCCGTCGACGGAGCCATGTAGTCTAGGCGTACCCCTAGTCAACTAAAATCCAAGAGTGCCAGACTAGGGAGGCTCAATCTGAATTCGAATCTAGACAGAAGGCAGCAGAGAGAGCAATTCTGCAATAGACTAGATGATCCAGTAGATCTTTTCCAACACTAACTAAAATGACAGTATAGACTCTATAAAAGTCTACCCTTTTTAAGTTGAACTACACTCACATAATTCCTCTGTTATTACCAGCATTATGAAGAAAGAACACTCAGGCCTGACCATTCACTTGTACTAGAGAATATAAACTTTGTACAAATTTCAAAGTAATATAATTGCTTTTTACAGATTTAAATGCTAGATTAAATATTCTAAATGTGGCCAGAGGGTGGCAACCAGGATACTGCTGCTGTCATTTTGATCATGAAAACTTGATATGATGGAAGTGAGGAAGAAATGCTGGCTCAGAAAAGTAACTTGACAAATAATTTCTACAAAAAGTGCTTTGTGTTGAACTATTCAAAATGTAAGCTATTTAAACTTTACACAACATGTGTTTCTCAATTAGAAAACTATAAATCTTAGACTTAAGTTTCTGGGTAAATAAAGTTACAAATTTTAAATTCACTTTCCACAAACATTTTTCAGTAGTTGCTTACAACTTGCTGTTTGCACAAATATTTCTGGCAGGAAATTCATTAGCAAGAATATTTATAAAAAGCAAAAAATCACAGAGCACTTTTGTTAAATATTAAATGAATATTCACATTTGGCCTACTTATAGAGCTCAGTGTTTCTTCCAAATCAATCCCAAATGGGATTCAAATGTCTGGTTAGCTTGTCTGCTGAGTTAGCAGCATGAGGGCTACAATTTTTGCTACCCTAAGCAAACTAGAAAACATTCCTCTTTCACTGCCCTGTAGCTACCTAACTATAAAAACAAGCAAAAATTTTGTGGCATTAGACAACAATCTTTGCCTCGAGTGGGAAAACCATTGGTGAGGTGACTATGAAAGATTGTTTATATGTGGCAAGATACAGGGAAAGGGGGAGGCAAAAGACATTAAGATCAAGAGTCCTATGGCACATATTCTAACCTGAACAAAGCCACATGAACTGGGTGTCAGACTCCAGCAGGCAAGAAGATCTGAGAATGTTGGTCCACATGTTTTGTTCTACTAAGTGAAAACAAAATCAGCTTGTATTCTTCCTAAACTTTCTAATATGACCAGTAAGTGTCTTCTTCTATCTTTCTGATTACAAATAAACACTCCAAAGCCACAGCTTCTGCTGCTCTGCTCATCTCTTTTCATGTACCCCAGAACCCCTGGTGCCCAGTAATTAATCGAAGATAATTAATGCTCACTTATCTACACTTACCATTCCACCTGTTGCACTTGCAAATTGCTGGAACTTCCAGTTTATCTAATTGGTGCGTTTTGATCCTTCTCACAGAAGAGAGCTGGGCAGTAGCCTTTCTACTTGGGAATAAATACTTAGCTATATCCAAACTCAAGCTAGGTTTGTTCCTGGATCTAATTACTAGTGAAATACTAATAATTTCTTGTATTAAGCCTGTTGAAATGGCATATTTCCATCTAGATTACTGGAAAGAGATTTATTCAACCCTAGCATTCTGCTGAGTGTTATTATTTCCTGTGCACACTCCTGACTGAAGAGTTGCCACAGCAGTAGTTTTCTATGTGAGGCCTTGTCTGAAAGAAAGGGGACAAGATTTGAAAAGTGGGTGTCCTGTCTTCATGCCCTAACCACTAGACTACACTCCCTATCTTTCTTTTACTGTCCCACTGTGTATAAACACTGAAATAGCCATTGGGCCAGAGAGAGACAAAGGAGGGAATGACCCTCCTGTAAAGTCGTTAGGGTACCCATGTGGGTGGCTCTGGCTCAAGTTCCCTCTTTTATTATTCATCCATAATGGGAACAGCTTCAACTGGAGAAACTGAGGAAACCCCACATCAGAATATCCCATTGCACAGTAGTTAGCACTCCTTCCTGAGAGCTGGCAGACTGTCCTGCCCCCCCCCCCCCTCCCGCTCTTGAGTCCTTTTTCTCATGCTGGAAGCAAGGGGGTGGGAAATTGAACGTGGGTTTCCCATATCCCAGATTAATGTTCTAAGCACTGGGATAAAAGTTGTATAGTGGGGTTCACCTCCTCCTCCTCCAGCTAATTTGTGTGCAGCAAGCCAGGTGCTCAGGACCGCTGATGGGGAAGGTAGGCAAAGGAGGCAGCAGCCCTTTGGCCTGGCGATTTAAAAAGGCCTGGGGTTTATGGCCACCACTGTGGCAGCAACAGCAGCCAGAGCCTTGGATCCTTTAAATTGTCATTAGAGACCCACACGGTGCACTCTGGCACTCCAAAGGGCTGGCTGGGGGCAGACTAGCCCCAACCCCACCCAAAACCTTGTTCTTTCCAGGGGCATAGAGCCAGACCTCCTCCCATATTGCCCCAGGGCCCAGCAAATCTCTCTGCAGCCCTCCAGGTGCCTAACTTGTTCATGTCATCAGAGGCTTAGGAACCCAAGCTGCTTAATTCCAGAGAGACGCTAAGCAGAGCTAGGTACCTCCTTGCAGTCCAGACTCCCATTGGCTAGCATAGGCATCTCTCCGACAGGCACGCTGGCTTCTGTGGATCACATTCCAAGGCATCAGTCTCTCTGTTCTTCCAGAGGAAACCTGGGTGCCAAATTGAGCTTTTGGGAGTTCAAGGTTTTCTGTGATGTTCCAGGTGCCTCAGTGTTAGTGGCTGCAACATTCACTGTTTCAACAACTATGTCCCTTCCTGGATCTCAGCCCAGGACCCCAATTGTGTTAGCCTGTTTCAGTGATTTTTAAATTCTTCTGTCTGTCCTCCCTCCTCACTGTGACCAGAAGAGTTCGTAAATGTTGGGAAGTTTCTCCTCTACATGTGAAAATGCCCCCATTCCGCTACTAAAACTTGATTGTGCATCCCTTTTCAACAAGATAATTAAGTCACAATCTCTCAGCCCCCTCTTCATGCTATTTCTATGCAGATCACTGACTCATCCCTTTAACATAAACTCTGTATGCGCCTGTGGAGACCTCATTACCTTTGACATTATTTTTGGTCCTAGAACATCTAATTTTCAACTCTAGAGTACACAGATGGGAACAGAGAAACAATGCTTGCTCTCATTGCCTTTGAATTATACAAAACCAAAATGCCATTGTTATTACCTATTCCTGACACACTAATGACAGAAACGAACAAAGCCACTCTTTTTGTAATGCATCTGCATAACACTGTGAGAGTCTGATCCATTCCTTCTAATGGCACTTCATGTTGCTGCTATGAAAATATATGAAAAGTTTATTAAAATTATGTGTCTCATAATATTCCCTGCTTAGGTTACCATAACTTTTTTTGATATTTTCTATGGAGTGGATACTGTTGCTTATTCAAAAAACAAAAACAAAATGATAAAACCATACCAATACATATGCAGAGAGAGAAATTCTTCCATTGATTATATCACCTTTCATCCTAAAAGCCCATTACCAGTATTGATAGTGTTGTCTGATCTAAGATTATGTTTACATATCTAATTACCCACCTTTAGGGTTGACAGGTTCTTTGTCTCTGGATCAGGCCCAGATTTAATTATTCCATGATTAGGAACCATGATGTGCAGAGTTGCAACACTCACACTATAGAAACTCTCATATATTTACAAATATAGTTTATTAATACAGTTAGCATAGTCACAAACACCCCAATTTCATAAGATAGGGAATGTCCATCCATATTTCCTTACCATATACTTACATCATTCCTTCTAGAACAATCTTAGGTGTTAGCCCATCATCTTTCTCATTATCTTCATCTTCCCCATCACCAGAGGCCATCATTCTGGCACTACCAAGGACAACATCTTCTTCTCCCTATTGCCCCCAGGCTGGCATCCCACTTCTGTACTATGTTACGCTGACACTGACATGTTTGATGCATATTCAATAGGGGATGTTGCTAATGCTGAAGTGTCCTTTTCCTATAGGTCAATGTACCATTGCTCTCAACTAATTATCACATATGTCAATTTGTTACCATGCGCCTTTGTGGTCATTTATCTCATCCTGTGTCCTGATTACTCAACTCAGCCTGAACCAATTATTTTGGGACTTTTATTTCATGATGCATGTGCTGAGTCTGAGGGTATTTTTCCTACCATCCTATGTGGGTGAAAGGTCCCAGACATAAGTTCCCCTTTTCAGTCCCAGGAAACCATAAATAAGTTATGACCTATGTCTGGGTGAGATCAGTGTCTCAACCACAGAAATCTGCTAACCTCAGCTTCTACTGATCTTGCAAACAGCTTGCTACAGCCTGGACCAAACATAAAATATAGCCCCATATTACTTGACGTGGACTATGTGTGTTTTTTCATTCAGGTGCAACCCTGCCCTCTAATTGGCTGTAATGCAGACATGGCACTCATTGGAAAGTGCATTCAGAGGCTGAACCAATTTATTATACCCTAGAGCAGGAACCACTGCACAGCAGGGGAACCCAATTCACCAGACAGCCCTTGGGCTGGGCTGTACTGCACCCATGCTGCTTCTACATCTAATGGCATATGGACTACCACACAGCCCAGTCAGTGCATGGCACCAAAATGCTTGTGGTTGGTTGTGTGGGGGAAGGCAGGGCTTTTTATCAGCCATGGGCACCATAGCAAGCAGCATATGCACACAGACAGGTACAAGCAGCAGGACCATTAATTTGTGGCTCTTATTAGACTCTTATTTACAAAAATGTCCTGGCCCCAGCCAGGAAAGAGCATGGATCTGTTCCCAGGCGGGTCAATGGCAAAGCCCCCCCAAGGAGTTGAGTGTTGCTGTGCTAGTATTCAGTGGGCCTTCACAAACTGCAATGGGCAGACATAAGGCCTAGTGTATTACATCTGAACCCAGACATCAGTCAAGCTAACACAAAGAGCCTGAGGGAATGCTGACAGCAGCTTTGCAATGTCTGCCTCCCACTCCCCTGAGTGTAATCCTCTGGCCAGGTAGATATGCCACCCTCCCAACCGCTCCCAGTCGCTCCACTCTGAGGCACTGGGCAGGCAGGGTACATTTTGCTGCAGACCAGCCTTTAGCAGATTTCTTGCATTACAGCTCTTAACTATTACCTCTATACTAAATCTACCCATTAATATATTAATGAATTAATCTAAACCAACACAACCATATTATTAGCATGATAGGCAAGTAACTTGATAAGCTACAATAGGTTAATGGAAAAATGTTACAAAATGCCTAAGTGAGTTAGGAGTACGAGTCCCATTTTTTAAAATTACCTAGGACTAGATTTTCAAAGATATTTGGGTTCAAAACATGCAGATAGTAGGATTTGAAATCAATGTGACTCAGGCATCTCGCTGACACCCTTATGACTCTTTGGAGTCCCAGTGAAGTCATCTGCACAGGCCACATTTGAAGGTTCAGACCTTTAATTTCTTGTATTCTTTCAGGATATTCTGTATGACTATTAATTAATACAATGTAGGGGAACTTTGCATCTTGAAAAATCTTTTCTTTGAAATTCTAATCGTTCATTAAAATTTGTACATGTGTAAAAAAACCAATTGGTGTTTGAAAAGCGTGTGATATTTTGAATTTTCAAACATTTAAATTAGAAATGCTAGTAATCTATCTGATCTATAAAAGTGGTACTTCAGCGGAGGACTTGAAGCAAAACAAACACACAGGCAGAGGCATACCAAACCCACCATTTTATTAACGCATATTATTTGATAGTGGGAATTTCTGTAGCAGAGCATTTTATTCTTTCTAATTTAAATGTCTGAAAATCCAAAATATCACACACTTTTCAAAGATTAGTGTTCTTATGACATTTTAAAAAAACTTATTTCATAGATCTAAAGGTTGTTTTACATGCTAGTGAAAATCACCAGATTTCACTGTAAGTTCTTTCTGACATCTGAGTGCTTTGTGTCAAAATAGAATCTTCTCAGTACTATGTATATTTCCATGAAAAGGCTTAAGGGGGGAAAAACAATCAAGGAGACAGCATCATAAGTTCCTTTACAAATTTTTCTTTTTCATTGGAACAAAGTTATTTGGAAGAAGTAGAGAAGTCAAGAACTACCGAATAGTATAACAGGATTGATTATGTTTCTGGTTATTTCATTTGCGTATTTAGAATTAAACTGTTGAATATTTAATTTTCTTCTGGTTAAATTCTCTTCCCAATGAGGCCTCATAGTAAGATTCCAATTTTAATTAAAGGTCTACACTGAAGAAATTTCAGAGAGGTTGCTGTGTTTGTCTGGTTCAGGAAAAACAGAGTCTGGTGGCACTTTAAAGACTAACACATTTATTGGGGTAAAATTTGTTTCTACTAAATGTATAATTCACCTTAATTAATGGGGAAAAAAGAAGTTAACCCCCCCGCAATTGGAATGTCAGATTTGAATCCCCCTGAACCTTAGGAAATACAAGGCCAGATTTTTAAGGTATTTAGGCACCTAAAAATGCAGATATATTCCTAATGGATTTTTGCAAGTACCTAAGTAAGTAAGGTGACTAACCCTCCAATTAGACATGTATCTGCATCTTTAAGTACCTAATTACCTTTGAAAAGCTGGCCCTCAAACAACACAAAAACAATGAGATTAAAGTTTGGTATCTGCTGACTACCTTTATGAATCCTGATCATCTGAACGTAAATTTTCTAAACAAATTTATTGACTTAGTCTTAGCCCCATTTTTCAAAAGTGACTTGCAGCCAAATTTTAATGGAATTTAGGTTCTAGTAGGACTGTCAAAAGCACCTTGCTCCTAAGTCCCATTGATTTCAAACACTGGACAAGATAGGTTAGGGATGAAATTAAACCCGGAATGAAATAAAAGCAGACTCTCACATCAGACATCTTTCTAGACTTTAGGAGGAGGAAGAGATTTCCATACATATCCCACTTCTGAACCCACCTTTATGGTTTTGATTTTCAGTCAGACCCCAGAATGGAAGAAGCCTACTTTTGGGACCGAGTTCTGATGCAGCTCAGGATGTCAGAAATCTCAGGATAAAGATTACTCTTGGGAAATTTAGCAGCATCCAAGACTGCAGAAATGTGACTAGATCAGAATTTTTAGAAGATTTCTCCGTTTGAAACCAATGTTTTGTTAGAATATATTGCACAATTCCAGCACTATCAAATTATTATTAATAGTACTACTGTAACCATCATTACTCCCCAATAATGGCTGTGTCCTCAGACGGGCACTTTTTGAAAAGGAACATTTCATAACTATTTTGCCAGTATTAAGTTAAGGTTTTTTCCCCCCGTGCTGCTTCTGGAGAAGACTAGACTGCAGAAAATCTTTATTTTTGATCTTTCCAAAGGCAGTCAACCTTTTTTCCCTCATAGGCTATGTCTAGACTACACCTCTATGTCGATAGAGAGATGTAGATTAGGCACATTGAAATTGCTAATGAATCAGGGATTTAAAATCCCGTGCTTCATCAGCATAAACATGGCCACCACTTTTTTTGACACAGAGCTTTTTCGAAAAAAAAAAAAAAAAAAGGCAGTCTAGACGGGGATCTGTTGAAAAATACCCCTTTTCGAAGATCTTGACTCAAAAATTTTATTTGATCTGTCAAAGGAGTAACTTTTCTACAGATCCCTCTAGACTGCCAGTTTTAGAAAGCTCTATGTCGAAAAAAGCATTGGCTTATGCTAATGAAGCATGGGATATTTAAATCCCTGCTTCATTAGCAATTTCGACGTGCCTAATCTAAATTCTTTTGACAAGAGTTAGTCTAGAACAAAATTGGATAATAATAATAACAAGGTCTTCAGGGCACTTTACCATCTTCTAGACCCATAGGAGTGCAAATGTCTCCCTGCACCCTTTTCTCTTTTTGAACACTTTTTGGTGTGAATTGACCACTTTCTTTTTGCTATGCATGCACATGAGAATCTGGCCTGAGATGAGTATTATAAAGGGTAATTCTACATAGCAATCAGAGGTGTGACTGCAGCACATGTAGCTATACCTGTCCTCACTGTCATCTAGCTAGCTCAAATACCAATAGCAGTGAAACAGAATGGAGTGAATATGGGCCATACAAGCCTACAGGGGACCTGGGTCTGTATATAAGCAACTAATCCATGCTGCTATCAAAGCTGCTACAACTTCCTGCCTCCTGAAGGTAATAGGTGATAAGAAACAAATCAGCAGAGATTTGTCAAGAACAAATCATGTCAGACCAACTAAAAAGCTTTCATTAACAGGCTAACATGCATTATGAATAGTGGGGGAAGTAGTAAATGTGGTGTATGTTGATTTCTCTTTTGATATTGTCTAGTATGATCCCATAAACAAACTAAGCTACTAAGCTAGCTGAAACTACTATAAGGAAGGTGCATAGCTGGTTGGAAAATTGTTCTGAGAGTAATCATCAGTGGTTCATAGTCAAGCTGGAAGGGTATATGAGTGGGGTCCATAAGGGATCAGTTCTTGGTCTGATTGTGTTCAATACCTTCATCAATGATTTAGAATAGATGATGGCATACAGAGTAAACTTATAAAGTTTGCAACTGTTCCAAGTACTTTGCAGGAGAGAAGTAAAACTGGACAAACTGGAGAAACAGTCTGAAGTAAATAGGATGACGTTCAGTTAAGACAAATTAAAAGCATTTCACTTAGGAAGGAAAAATCAGTTGCATACCTACAAAATAGAAAATGACTGCTTAGGAAGGAGTCCTATGGAAAGAGATCATAAGCTAAACAAAAAATCAACATAGTAACACTGTTACAAAAGAAGCAAACATCATTTTGGAATGTAGTACCAGGAGCATTGTAAGTAAGACACGAGAAGTAATTCTTCCACCCTATTTTACACTGATTGGGCCTCAGCTGGAGTCTGGTGTTCATCTCTGAGGGCTACATTTCAGGAAAGATGTGGACAACCTGGAGAGAGTCCAGGGAAGGGCAACAAAAATGATTAAAGCCCTAGAAAACATGACCTGTGATGGAAGATGGAAAAATCTTAGTTTAGAGAAGAGAAAAGTGAGCAGGGACATGTCATCAGTTTTCAAATATGTAATAGGTTGTTACAAGGACAAGGGAGAAAACTTCTCCTTAATCTTTGAGCATAGGATAAGAAGCAATGGGCTTAAATTGCATCAAGGGTGGTTAAGGTTGAACATTAGAAAAAACTGCAACAAACTGCCCAGGGAGGTTGTAGAATCATCAACATTAGAAATTTTTAAAAGCAGTTTAGACAAACAGCTGTCAAAGATGGTTTAGATAATACTTAGTCCTGCCTTGATTGTAAGGTTCTGAACTATAAGACCTCTCAAAGTCCTTTTTAAGTCCGACAATCCTATGATTCTATGATTGTTAGTTGAGCTACCTATAGTAGGAAGACATTTCAGTGAATCATTTTGTGACAGACTTCATGGAACCGTTTTCCACATTTCCAATGCTAATTAAATCTATAACAATCACAAAACAGCATATTAATGAGAGGAGCTTAGATAACAAAGAAATAGTTGGCAATTAAAGTTGCCTAGTGATAGTTACATGGTAACTTGACCCAACTTGAGGAAAACACTAGGTTGAGTGAGGGGAAACATCTCCTAAGGCCACAGAAAAGCAGTGATTGTTTCCTCCTTTCTAGTACAAGGAGTTTAACATTGGAAGCCAGATCCTCTGTTGGTGAAAAATAGTGTAGCTCCATGTACACCAGTGCAGCTTCACTGATTTATACCAGCTGATGATCTGACTCAATGCCTCTGCAATTATTTGGCTGCATAAGAAAGCAGAAAGACTAAAATCTTTTCAACCTTACAAATACCCACAATGTAAATTGACCATGAGTTGCTAATTGCATGCTGTCAGAAGAAATAAATCACTGGAAAATACCCCAAACCACATTGGTTTTATAAAAAAAAGAAAATCTACACTAGCCAGCTTATGACAAATTAATAACAGGACACCAAAAGGAAGATTTGTAACTTAGCTTTCCCCTCAAAAATTACAAACTCCTAGCTAATGTACCCCAAAGAGAAAAAGGAAGAGAATGTAACTATTGTATCCCTTCCTGGTTTAGGCTAGCATTCTTAGGGAAAGATCCTGGTCTGCCACACAGAGCACCTGTTTAACACTTAGGAGATATGGGTTTTATTCCTGGCTCTACCACTGGGTGATCTTGGGGAAGTCACTTATCGTCTCTATGGCTTTGTTTCCTGGTCTGTAAAAAGGGGATAATGATATTAACCTCCTTTATAAAGGGCTTTAAGAGCTACACATACAGACTGCAATCAGTAGGGCTGACAGCCACCAAGGGCCTCAGGGCAAGGTGTGGGGGGAGTGGCTCCTCACTGCCAGAATAGGCAGGGCCTTGAGAAGAAGGGGCAGGGCTGAGGGCAGTCGGCCCTTGGTGCCGCCTAGACTGTGACACACACTCCTCCCCCCTCCCGCGCTCGAGCCATGTGGAGCTGCAGACTGGTGCTCTGGCAGCAGTTCAAAGAGGCCTGGAGCTCTGACCACTGTAGCGGTGACAGCATCAAGGAGCTCCAGGCACCTTTGAATCTCTGGGCCCCAGGACAACTGCATCCTTTGTCTCCTGCCCCCTCCTTGTTGGCAGGCCTGCCTGCAATATAAAGGCTGAATATTACAGACCAATCACAAATATCTATTCCTATGTTGGACTGAAACTTTGATTTATATAATTAGTATCAAGAACATCAAGAACAACAACTAAATGCAAGTCCAACATGCAGGTCAAAAAGTGTTCAAACTTACAAGGACTATGTATTTATGCAACAAAGATCAGCTGCAAACACACAGTGAAGGTACATGAAGTTGCAAAAAGCACATGTGACTTTAAACACACAGAACAGCAAAGTGGTTAAACACTGAAGCCAAATGGGCTATTGATATGGTTAGCCACATGCTGAAGTACCTTGCTGAATCAGGAACTAAATTAAGCACAAAACATAGTACAAGATACAATCATTGCATTGTTTATAGCAATTATTTAATAATGATATAGATGAAGGGAGAGAGAGCATATTAATAAACGTACATATGATGATGAAACATGGAAGTATTAGAAACATCAGTCAGGATGCAGTGAAAAAGCAAAGCATGAGTTTGACTCATCTCATTTGCATTTTTATTATTAGTGCACAAGAAACTGAGAGAATTTTGAATTTGGAGCATGATTCTTCATTGGTTTATACTTGGGTAATGTGCAAAATGCTAAGATTAGAACTGTTTAAAATGGAAGTCTAAAAAATGGAAGTCCAGTCACCTGCTGTAATCAACACCCCATAATCCTTTTAGTTATGAACCTGAATGCCAAGTGGATGAGACATTCATTCCATATTATGCAAAAAAGGCCAAATTGCATTTCCTGCACTCAGATCGATTATCAGTGGATAGCACTCAGACCGATTATCAGTGGTAATATTCAAAGTGAAGACACTTATCAGAATCTAATCTAAAATCTGGGGATTTTTTTGTGGCATGTTGATAATTGCTTGCCCAGATAGGAGGAGTGTTTTTTGGAGTTTGGTGCTTGGATGGGTTACGGTTACTTCCAGTTTTATTAGTTAATACCATTTAGCAATATTGTGATGGGCCACCAACAGCCCGCATGCTGGCCAGCGGGGAGAGGTGAGTGGGGAGCCATGCCATGGGCGGTGAGCTCGAGTGGTGGGACGTCGCTGCCAGGTGGAGACGTGGCCGAAACCTGCCTCCTCGCCTGGGCGGCAGGAAGGACGCCAGCCCCGACCCCAGTGTACGACCAGTGGGAGTGGAGGCGGCGGGCGACTGCCTGGAAGTGACAGGGGAAGCCCCCACGTCATGAAGGGGGTGGAGCCCCTGGGTCACATCACAGCCGGCGGGCCATTTTAAAAGGGCTTGCCGACATCGGGGGAAAAGGGGGGCATCTGCAGACGGTGGAGGCAGAACCCTGGCAGAGGAACAGCATGGAGGAGCAAGACCCGGGGAGGAGCACCGGAGGACCGACCCAGGATCAGGCCACTGGAATCGCGGTAGGCACAGGGGAGCTAGAAGCCAGGGGCCCGTGGGGGGAAGGAAGCAGCCCGGGGCAGGGTCCTTGTGGCTCCTGTGGGCTGACGCGTTACGGGGAGGTGCCCCGTCAGCCGTGCAAGGGAACGTTGACCCTGCACTTAGGGACCCGGGCTGGGACCCGGTGGAGAGGGAGGGCCTGGGTCCCCCTTCACCTCCCCCCGTGAGGAGGAGACAGGGCAAAATCCGGGAGGGTGTATGATGACTGCAGGTCATCGAGAACAGACATTGATACAGACTCGCATAAGGGGAAAGAATAATCGGCAGCCAGGCCTGAAGGGGCCCGTCCCGGACTCGGGCGGCGCTCGTGCCCACAGGGACTGCCCTGCGTGAACAGCGGTCAACAGTTGGGCTCGCCAGGCCCTCGTCCTGGACCCAGACGGGGTGCTTGCGCCCAAAGGACTGTCACAAATATAAACATTTTACTATGGATGACATTGACTTCATAATGAAAGAAGCAATCTTGCCTGAAAAGGAATATGTTGCTCATTAAGCAGGTAGTGTTATACTTAGACAGTTTGGCAATGTTAGATACATATTTGATCACAGAAAACATTTCTATAATCATCTTATACAAAATGCAGGCAACCTCTAATGTTCTTATCTTGTTAGGAAGGCTTCAGTTATGGATTTTATTTATGTATTTATGTATTTTGCTCTTTTAAAGTGAGTACAGACTGTGAAACAATGCCATGTATTGCCTTCCTGCCCTCTGGGGCTCCCCAATTCCCTGTTCTGCTGGGCCAGAAGGCCTCTCCAGCCAAGGCACATAGTTGGGGTTACCACCCCCTGCAGAATGAGCAACACAGACACTGAACCAGTTCAGCTCTGGGAGGGCTCAGCTATAAGGGCTCAGCACCCAGAAAACCAACCCCCAAAGGGGATCAAAACCCCAAAGAAATCTGTCTTACCCTGTATAAATTTTATATAGAGAAAACATATAAGGTTAGCTCACTTTAACAATCAAAGAGAGATGTCCACAGTGGTTGTTCCCCCAGGTAAGAATTATTTACATTGGGATTGGTAATAAACAAAAGTGTTTTATCAAGTATTAAAAGTAGAATTTAAGTTGTTGCAAGTGAAAACAGTCAGATCAAAATAAGTAATTTCTGAACAAAAGCATGTTTTGGTATATAGCAACTTAGCATCTTCTTATAAATATTTCTGAAAGTTTATTTGTTTGTTTGTCCAGAAAGATCTCCGAAATGGTGAGAGCTAGAAACACCAAATTTTGCACTGATACTACTGATTTCCTAACTTAAATAACTGGATTGTTTATATCTCAGAATCAGTTCCCCCGGTTCACCCAGAGCCCCAATTGGGCCCACTAATAATTCTGAAAGATCTCCAAAACGGTAAGAGCTAGAAACACCAAATTTTGCACGGATACTACTGATTTCTTAACTTAAATAACTGGATTGGTTATATCTCAAAATTGGTTCCCTCAAAGCCCCAATTGGGCCCACTGATCATTCCAAAAGATCTCCGAAACGGTAAGAGCTAGTAACATCAAATTTTGCACAGATACTACTGATTTCCTAACTTAAATAACTGGATTGGTTATATCTCAAAATTGGTTCCCCCGGTTCTCTCAGAGCCCCAATTGGGCCCACTGATAATTAGCTTTTAGTAGCGCCTGATCATAGGCATTTGCTGGACTCTTCTGTTAAGCGTATCACATAAACTGCAACTACGAGATCCTAGAGGACAAAGCATGTGGGCACCTGTAGCACTAACAAGGGAAAGCCCACGGGGGAGAGGCTGCAGTGGGACAGAGAACACTGGTCTACAATTTTTTAGAAGTCGTCTGCTTCAGAGATAAAATGTGCTATTTATTATGTATTTTGATGTGCTGAATTCAAATATGACAATTAAAACAACTGATTGGCTACTGTTTCCAAGATATTTAAGTTTTTACATTTTACGTCTATGTATATTGTGTAGATAGTAGAGTTTTAATCATAAATTGTAAACCTAGGTCTTTTCATGTGTTTATGTTTGCTTTACATGATAATATTTCACCTGTCCTGTTTATGTAACACTTTACAAATCAGCAAAAGGGTTATATAAATAAAATTTATTATGAAACAAAAGGCAAAAAACTATTATGTACATAGTTTAGTCCTATTCAGTGTCTACTCAGCGCTTCTTGGCTTGTCTCTTGTATTCATTAAATGGAGCATCTCTTGTCACTGTCCAGCAATAGTCTGCAAGCATTGATGGGCTCCATTTGCCCTCATAGCGTTTCTCCATTGTTGCAATGTCCTGGTGAAATCGCTCACCATGCTCGTCGCTCACTGCTCCGCAGTTCGGTGGAAAAAAATCTAGATGAGAGTGCAAAAAATGTATCTTTAGTGACATGTTGCAACCAAGGCTTTTGTATGCCTTGAGGAGATTTTCCACCAACAACCTGTAGTTGTCTGCCTTCTTGTTTCCGAGAAAATTTATTGCCACTAACTGGAAGGCTTTCCATGCCGTCTTTTCCTTGCCACGCAGTGCATGGTCAAATGCATCATCTCAAAGAAGTTCACGAATCTGAGGACCAACAAAGACACCTTCCTTTATCTTAGCTTCACTTAACCTTGGAAATTTTCCATGGAGGTACTTGAAAGCTGCTTGTGTTTTGTCCATGGCCTTGACAAAGTTCTTCATTAGACCCAGCTTGATGTGTAAGGGTGGTAACAAAATCTTCCTTGATTCAACAAGTGGTGGATGCTGAACACTTTTCCTCCCAGGCTCCAATGACTGTCGGAGTGGCCAATCTATCTTGATGTAGTGGGAATCTCTTCCACGACTATCCCATTCGCAGAGAAAACAGCAGTACTTTGTGCATCCAGTCTGCAGACCAAGCAAGAGAGCAACAACCTTCAAATCGCCACAAAGCTGCTACTGATGTTGGTCATAGTTTATGCACCTCAAAAGTTGTTTCATGTTGTCATAGGTTTCCTTCATATGGACTGCATGACCAACTGGAATTGATGGCAAAACATTGCCATTATGCAGCAAAACAGCTTTAAGACTCGTCTTCGATGAATCAATGAACAGTCTCCACTCATCCGGATCGTGAACGATGTTAAGGGCTGCCATCACACCATCAATGTTGTTGCAGGCTACAAGATCACCTTCCATGAAGAAGAATGGGACAAGATCCTTTTGACAGTCACGGAACATGGAAACCCTAACATTACCTGCCAGGAGATTCCACTGTTGTAGTCTGGAGCCCAACAGCTCTGCCTTACTCTTGGGTAGTTCCAAATCCCTGACAAGGTCATTCAGTTCACCTTGTGTTATGAGGTGTGGTTCAGAGGAGGAGGATGGGAGAAAATGTGGGTCCTGTGACACTGATGGTTCAGGACCAGAAGTTTCATCTTCCTCTTCCTCGTCTGACTCAAGTGAGAATGATTCTGGTGCATCAGGAACCGGCCGGCAGTCCTTCTCCGTGGGGCATATAGCTGATGGAATGTTTGGATAATGCACAGTCCACTTTTTCTTCTTCTTTGACACACCTTTCCCAACTGGAGGCACCATGCAGAAGTAACAATTGCTGGTATGATCTGTTGGCTCTCTCCAAATCATTGGCACTGCAAAAGGCATAGATTTCCTTTTCCTGTTCAACCACTGGCGAAGATTTGTTGCACAAGTGTTGCAGCATATGTCTGGGGCCCACCTCTTGTCCTGATCTCCAATTTTGCAGCCAAAATAAAGGTGATAGGCTTTCTTAACCATAGTGGTTATACTGTGCTTTTGTGATGCAAAAGTCACTTCACCACAAACATAGCAGAAGTTATCTGCACTGTTCACACAAGTACGAGACATCTCTGCTCACTTTGGCTAAACAGAAATGTGTCTCTTTGCAAAATCAAACACTGACAAATAAGAGAGCACGACACTGCATGATTTCTAGAGCTGATATAGGGCAATTTGTTCAGCAGAGTGATGTAAGCTTCGTTATGACTGCATCATCCATGACTTCTAGGAATAACATGATGCAATTCATATCATGTATGACACAATACCAGCTTCAGATTGCATCATTCATTGTTTTGCCTAAAAAGCAAGTACTGTCCAAACCCAGTCATAGATTTATTCATAGATCCAGTCAAAGATGTATTTTAGTCATTTCTGGTTTAAATTGAGATCCCTTCCCTTTATAACTCACTTATCCTCCGCCATTCCCAAGTCAAGGGTCGTATATACTGACCCAATAGCATATCTTGAAAACTAGAGCCAATCAACAATTTTAAGCATCATTTTCATTCTCAGTGACCCAAAATTAGTAAAGTTTGACTACATTTATTTCAGAAGCATTTTGGCTGTAGAGCAGTGGAATCAGCAACCTTCCCTATACTGGGGCACCAGCAGGACTCCAGGACAGACCCAAATGTGGCTGATGCTGGCGGGGCTCTAGCCTTGCTAATTGTGGCTGGGAGAAGCCTCCAGCTATCACAGCCTCTCAACATCATCATGCAGCCAGGCTCTGACTGAACCCCTTCTGGAAATTAAAGTTGCTTCCCCCCCCACACACCCAAACGAGCCATCCCACCACTTGCCCTCCTTTTGGCTGTGTGTGTTCTTTTGGCAGGTCTGTGTGTGTTATCAGCAAGTGCCACGGGCATTATGCACTTTGCAGGATTCAGCTCACAGTACAAAGAGGAGGTGGAGTAGGAGGACAAGGTTTTGAGCACCATGGAGCCTGAGGAGGATACAGTACACTCAGAACAGCCTATTCTTATTAGAACAGGTACATTCAGGTGCTGCATGTTCTGATCATCTAGATATTACTAATTGCACCTGGTCTGAAGGTGTTTCGCTTTGTCCGATCAATGCAACCGGTCCAGCTGCCGCTAGGAAGTCCATTCAGGTTGCCCCATGGAGTGTTCACTGAAGGCACTCGGGGAGTGGCTACTTGGGGAGCAGTGATTTCCTGCTGCTGCAGAGCCCCGGAGACATCCCCTCCATTTCTCAGGGCTTTTGGCAAGGAGGCTACAGGCATTGGTTTGCATAGAGTCTTTAAGGGAAGATGGGCCTTCCTGATTTGTGGGGATTGAGAAAAGAGACCCGATAGGATTTGTCGTTTTGTAAGCACATCACTAACTATGTTAATTTCTTAAAGTAATATATAAGAGAAAAGTATTTCCAATAAAATATGCTATGTTAATGTAATTGACGTAGTTCATTCATCACACCTTTTACTATATTTTCCCCGGGCAATGCTGGGTATTTCTGCTTGTATTAAATAATCATCTTAATTAGCTTCATTTTTATCACTGACACTCATAAAAGATTTAACCATTTTTACAAAATTATATTATATTATATTATATTATATTATATTATATTATATTAGTGAGGGCAGGGAATATGTAAACCTATGAGGTACCATTATTATTAATAAAGGCCTTTGGATGTAAACATAATTAAGATTGAACTCTCTAATTAAACTTCCTGTGTTGAGGAATTTGTGAGAGGCTGATGACTCACAGGTGGAATTCTTATGCCAACTTCTGTAAACCTCATTGTATGAGGAGTAAGGGAAGTCAGAGGAAGAGTGCTCTGTTTCGATATAAGTAGAGTGTAGATGTGCCCAATTTTGAAATAAGCTATTTTGACTTAAGCTATGCAATTAGCATAGCTCAAGTTGCATAAGTTATTTTGAGTTTAGCCCTGCTATGTAGACATACCCACAGGTAGGTGTAAAAACTCTGACCCTAAAAGAGGGCTATGTGTTGTCGGAGGAAAGGGAAATGGAAAATGACTATAGGTTCTTAGAAACAACCACAGGGGAAAGATGAGGAAATCTGCTCATTATCTTAGATGCTTATACACAAATGCAAGGACAGGGAATAAACAGGAAGAACGGAAAGTATTAGTATATAAACTAACTTGGTATTTCATTGGCATCACAGAGACTTGATGGAATAAATCATGACTGGGGATATAGCTTTTTCAGGAATGGAAGACCATATTACATTATATGTCAAGAATACATATACTTATTATGAAGTCCTGAATAAGGCTTGAGGAAGACCAGTTCAAAGTCTCTGGATGAAGATAAAAAGGGAAAAAAACAGGAGCCATCTCATGGTAGGTAGAGTCTACTGTAAGCTACCAAATTGTGAGGAGGAGGAGAATGAGACATTTCTAGAACAAACAGAAGTATCCAAAACACAAGACCTGATATTAATGAGGAACTTTAAGCACTGAAATGTCTGTTGGGAAAGTAATATGGCAAAACATAAAATCTTCAATAAGTTTGTGGAATGTATTGGGAACAACTTTTTGTTTCAGAATCTTGAGGAAGGAGCCAGGGACCTTCTTCTGATCAGACTTGGATTTTGACCACTTGACTCTGATCAGTAGGAAGGAACTGATTGTGAATCAGAGGGTGGAAGACAATGTGTGTGGATGTGATTGAGAAATGATAGATTCTAGGAAAAGGATGGCATGAGAGCAGTAGACTTCAAAAAAGTAAAATTGAACAAACTCAGAGAACTGGTAGGTTCAGTCCCATGGGAAGAAAATATGAGGGATAAAAATTCAGCTTCTCAAAGAGACAATAATAAAGGTGCAATAACAAACTATCCACATACAAAGGAAAGATTGAAAGAAGAGTTACAGGCTTATATGGCTGCACGAGGGCCCCTTTACACCTGAAAAATTAAAAATAATCTTACAAAAAATGAAAATATGGATATATGCTATTTTTAAAACTCATTGTTAGCAATAATCATGTAAGGACAATATCAAAAAGATAAAGGCACCTAGCAAAAGACATAAATGGCAATAAGAAGAGGTTCTATAGCTATATTAGAGAAAGGCAAAAGAAAGTGATAGTTCTTTACTTAACAGGGAAGGTGAGCTAATAAATTGATGACATGAAAAAGACTGAGGTGTTTAGTGCTTCACTCTTCATTAAAAAAGTTAATGGTAACCAGACACTCAACACAATGAATATTAACAAGGGGGGAGAACATATGGGAAAATAAGAAAAAAATGGTCTAAAGACCATTTAGAAAGGCTAAATGTAGCCTGATAAAATTCATCCTAACATAGTGAAGGAACTAGCTGAAGCAATCTCATAACCGTCAGCAATTATACTGTGAATTTGTGAAGAATGGGTAAGGTTGCAGAAGACTGAAAAAAAGCAAACTGAATGCTTGCCTTTAAAAGGGGGAATGATAGATTAGTTAGCCTCACTTCAATATCTGGAAAGATACTGGACCAAAATTACTAAGAAATTAATTTGTAAGCTTCAAGAAGATAACAGGGTTGTAAGGAATAGCCAGCATGGGATTGTCAAGAACAAATCATTCCAGACAAACCTAAATTCCTGTTTTATTAGGATTACCAGCCCAGTGGATAGCAGGGAAGGAGTAGATATGAAATACCTTGATTTTAATAAGGCTTTTCACATACTTCCACATGACATTCTCATAAGCAAACTCAGGATATACAGTCCAGATTAAATTAGTTTAAGGTGGGTACACAACTGCTTGAAAGACCACAGTCATACAGTAGTTATTATTCAATATTTTCATTAAAGACGTGGACAGTGGTGTGGAAAGCTTATAATATCTGACGATAACACCAAGTTTGGAGAGGTTTGCTTGCACTCTGGTTTGTTGAAAATTCAATTCAATACAAAGAACTGGAAAGTACTAAACTTAGGAAGCAAAAAGAAAAAAAAAGCACAACTACAAAATGGGGAATAACTTCTTAGGTGGGGTACTGCTGAAAAGTATTGGGGGGGGGGTTACAGTGGAATACAAATTGTATATATGTCAAGGATGTGATGCTCTTGTTATGGTACCTCTCAAAGTCCTTCTAAAACACTTATAAAGTACATATAAAGTAGTGGGGATATTTCCCCAGCTAACTAAAAATTGATGAGAGGCTGAACTAGTTTCTCCCCTCCAACACCCTGGAACTAACTGATTTTTCCCTCTCCTCTTATCTCTTTTTCCACCATTTATTCCCATTCTCTTTGTTTTCTCTTCCATGGGTGACAGAAAAAATGAGAACTATAGATATTCACAATAAGGGAGGGGAGGATTTGATTTCTCTAAACCAGTGTTAAAACATTATGTCTCAGCAGGTAACTATTTTCAATTTATCATGCTCACTGAAATGTTTTTAAAAATTACTATTGTAGGGGATATAGTGGGGATCTTTGAGAAGTTGTGTCAGGCCCCCTGACACACATTGCCTGCATCCATCTGGCATTTGAATAAAATTAAAGAGGCCAAACATTGCTACAAAAATTATAACTTGGCACTAATAGAAAACTACTTAGCTGAGTCATTTATTGACAACGCTTAATTTCCTTAACTAGAATTTAGAGAAAATTTGGTTTTTCAATTAGTCAGTTGAGGGGTCCTGTTTTTGAAACTTGCTCCCACTTCCAATTCAAGTTCAGTGACTTTAGATCACAACAGTAAAATTTTTAAAAGTGCCCAAGTGATTTAGAAGTTTAAGTCCCATTAACTTGCAGTGCAACTTAGGCACCTTTGAAAATTTTGTTCTGTGTGTTTAATTTCATTTTATGTTTGATCTTTAAGTCACAGCTCTTGGAGTCATATGATCACATGAGAATCAAAGAATTTATTCATTTAAAAAAGCTCTACAAAAACATGGAAATATTGCTACACTCATGGTTATATAGAAAAACCTAACAACATGAATCCTAAATGCTCAAAAAAAGAAGGCAAATAAAATTGATCTCACATGTTTAAAAATGCCATTATTTTTAAGCTGGTATTATGATTGTATGTGGCCTGGCTCATGATTTTTGAATGCTTAGAGACTGGCAATAATGCAGAAAAATAGATGGGCCAAATTGAGCTTTGATGGACTTACGAAAGTCATTGAAGTCATCTGAGTTTCATTTGCCACTGCCAACAATGTGTCGAGCCCATGATTTTTGAAAAAAATTACATTGAGTTCTGTGTGACTAATAAACAACATATACCCATTTTTACCATGTCCTACTTCCCCCGCCCCCAGTACCTAAAGAAACTGCCTGACAAACATTTTGTATTAGGAATACCTGTCAGCTTTAAGCATCAGTACTCACTAATTTAGCATTGTACAATTTTAAACCCTATTTAAACACCAGATGTCAGTGTTGTGCTTACATTCCACTTTTGGTTTAAAAGATACAATTTTGACACTGAGAAAATCAATGTATGAATAAAACAAGATTTTAAAACATTTTAAATGCACTATGGCTGATCAGATATTTCAGAATGTTGTTTTAAAGAAATAACAGCCATACTGGAACTGTGGATGAACTAATTTTACCAGATGTATTGGGATGGCTGAATCAAATACATGTCTACTTCTGCTTCATAATAACAATATACAAAGTGACTAGAGTTAATTCTGCCAGTCTAAGGGTGTTATCCTCTGTTTCGCAACAGAAAAGGTGAATGACGGATTGTTCTGAAGCATGTTAGATTCACGTGTGATCTCACTAATTAACAAACTGGCTAGCTAGAACTGTCATACAGACCAGCTCTAATCTGCTTCTCTCAGTGGAAGTCTCTGTGGTGAAAAGATGTTTCTGGAACAAGATCAAAACTTAAATGATATGTCTGCACTGCAGGTGGGAAAACGGACACACGAGCTCTGCTCTGGCTAGCCTGCTAAAAATAGTAGGATGGACACCATGGCATGAGCTCCAGCAATCACCACAGTGACCTTAGTTCAGAACAAGGCACTGAGTGGCTTGTACTCAGCTGGCTCAAGCCACTGCACATACTGTAAAAGTTATGCTGCTATTTTTAGCATACTAGCTGGTGCAGAGCTAGCGTGTGTCATATCTAGTAAAGCTCTAGCTCCAGCTCTAGCAACAACGTGCCCAAAGGAAAAGAACTTCTGGCAGCTGAACCCAGGATATCTTAAGCCCATGCCCATGGAAAGAACAATACGATACTGACAGAAAGGTGAATGGAAATGCGGTGACATGAGACACATGAAACGCTTTTGGATTTTGGACTCAAGACGTGTTTCTGATTACTTGTCTTTTGTATACCAGCCTAATGCTCTGCCTAGTAAAGATTTACATGTTATTGTCTAAAACAAACAAGTCCCCCAGTTCTCCCCCCCCCTCAAAACATCTTAACACAAAATCAAATCCTCCTATTGGTTCCACTAGGCCCCAGTTCAGCATGTGTGTTACTCCCATGAAACAAAGTTGAAGTTAAGCACGTACTTTGCTGAATAAGGGTAGAGATCAGCACATTCTTAAACATTTGTTGCAATATAAGTTTGCAGCTATACAGAATAAACACATTCTGGATTAGTGTCACAGAACCACTTCTGTTGTTTTTGGTTTCTTCCACAAGATGGAGTAATAAGATTTTAGCTGCCAGAAAAGCTTGTTGGTTTGGTAACTGAATTTATTTCTGTGCTAGTTAGACGTTATACACTGATAAAACAGTACGTTTTTAAACTTCCTTATGTAACTGGATATTATTCACTGAAATGACAAATGGTGAAGAAGATATTAACCACAGATTTTTTTTAAAATATGAACATCAGTAGGTGAACTGGGCTTTTAAGTTATAAGCATTATCCAACTTTAGCATTTGATATTGTTAATGGCACGATCACTGAGAACTTTCAGGCGCAGAAGTTGATGGATACCCACTGACAAGGTTCAGAAGTGGTCCAAAAGAACTGCATCACGCCACAGAAGATGCCATCACTTGGCTAGGTGACAATGAACATGCTAATAAATAAATAAAGGCATAGAACTGAATGACTGGCAACTCATCAGGAAAAAGAAAACCAACCACCAGTAGATAAGCCATTTATTGCCCAATATGTAATAGAGCAGAGTAGAAAAAGGCATTTGCAGAGCCTAAGCAACATTTCAGTTATGTAACTATTAGAACATAGGAACAGCCATACTGGGTCAGACCAAAGGTCCATCTAGCCCCATATCCTATTTTTATCCAGGTGCTCCAGAAGGAATGAACAGAGCAGGTGATCAAATGATCCATCCCCTATTTCCCATTCTCTGACAAACAGAAGGTAGGGACACCAAACCTGCTCAACCCGGCTAAGAGCCATTGATGGTCCTATCCCCCATGAATTTATCTAGCTCTGAACTCTATTATAGACTTCACAACATCCTCTGGCAAAGAGTTCCACAGGTTGGCTGTGTGTTGTGTGAAGAAATACTTCCTTTTGTTTGTTTTAAACCTGCTACCTATTAATTTCAATTGGTGCCCCTGAGTTCTTGTGTTATGAAAAGGAGTAAATAACTCTTCTTTATTCACTTTCCACACCAGTCATGCTTTTATAGACCTTTATCACATCCCCCTTTAGTTGTCTCTTAGAAAAAATCCCAGTCCTCATATGGCAGCCATTTCATACCCCTAATCTCATTCCACGAGTAACAGCTAATTCGAGTTAGGGGTTTACTTCGAACTCCCGTTTCACTGTCGCGTGTAGACGCGGGCAGTTACTCTGGGCTAGTCAATTTCCAAAATGGCGACCGCCCAGGAACATGCTAATGAAGTGTGGGATATTTAAATCCCGCACTTCATTTGCAATTTCGGTTGCCCTCATTAGCCTCCCTAGTTTGAACTAGGGGGCTAGTGTAGACATACCCCTAGTTTTGTGAAATTCTTTTGAAGCTCTTCACAGTCTGCTTTGGACTTATCTATCTTGATCAGTTTAGTAGTATCTGCAAATTTTACCACCTCACTGTTTATCCCTTTCTCCAGATCATTTATGCAATTATGCCATAATCATGGCCATTATGCAATCATTTCGGGCATGTTCTAGTATTATGCATGCAAAAAAGTGTATGATATGTCCTTCTCAAAGATGAAGCATATCACTTAGGAAGGAAAACCAAGTACCTCTAACAATGCCTCTCTAATATCATCTGAAAAGGAAAGGGGCAACTGGAGTCTGAACAGGACAGAGATATAACAACTCCCTCAGGCCTGATCTCCACTAGGACCTTAGTTTGAAATGAGCCTCCCAAGATTGATTTTGTAAGTGATAGCGTCTACACTACCAAGCCTGTTATTCTGAAATAAGGGGGTATGGAATTTGAACTCTGTAGTGCTGCTTTTCTTAAGGAATAACACTATTCCTGAACTTGTACGTCCAAAATTATATTAGTGTGGACGCTCCTTTGTCGCCCATTTGAACTAATTAGCCTCTGGGAATCCTCCTGCAACTCTCCAGAGTGCTTCCGGGGTCTCTGAGTCCAAGGTAGCACATCCACATTAATGGATCCTGCCTCGCACTACATTTGATTCTTCCCCGTAGTGAGGACATGGAACTTTGAGCTTTTAAAATCGGGTGCCCAGAAGTCGAACTTAGTAAATCTGAAATAATTTCCTACTGTAGATATGGCCTCAGGGACAAGCAGCATCAAGAATAAGAGGGGAGTATTAATATCCCTGTTATGCCGGCAGTTTTCTGTCTCATGCAATTAAAGCTTCAGATGAAAAGCAAGTGTTACAGCAAGTGGAATTCACCCATTGACTTTCTACTCTTTCCACCCCTAGCATTGCCACAGCTGTGATGCACAGGTCGTGCTAGCTCAGAGAAAACATAGCCAGAGTGCTTCAGGTACAAAATGTTTCTGTTCACCTTCTGTTGTTGTTTTTTTTAATTTCCTCAAAACAAACAAACAACCTCCTCCCAAGCTATTTCTGGGTTTTTTTTCATGTCATCCATGTTTCCCATTGACTATGCTGTTCAACATTCAGGAGTCTATTTCAACTTTGCTCTCACACACTCTCTCTCCCTCTCCAGAAGCTCAGTGAACCTATCCTGAGGGTCTTCTGTCTTTTACTGTGGCCATTCCTTCATCTCCTTTCTTCAGGTGCAAAAGGTACCTAGTAAAGGCCTCTGAGGATCTACCCCCTTGGGTCAGTCATTATCTTAGAGAGAGTCATCAGAAATTAGCACAAATCCCTTTGCAGGCTTTAGGTGAGGGAAGAACATTCCCTTTCTGCTACATCCTGGGCTGCTGTCAACTACTTATAAACTAAGCAGCAGGGGAAGTAGTGCCCCACAAGGATTAACATGCAGTTGCTAGGTTTTTTCTAATATGAATTGCATCACCTCAGGTCTGCCAAGCATTCCTTAATACAGGATGATGCTCAAGCGATCCAACCTTAAATTTGCATGGCATTAGACTTCTGGCACTTAGATCCATTTGGACTACTAATTTCAAAATTGATTAGCTCAGGTACCTTGCAAACTGCTCACTGAAACCTTAATTAGAACATTAAAGCTGTACAGTTCTGAAGTGATATAATTTATTAACTGAATCTAAAAGTCATGTAAAAGCACTGTCTTCATATTGTACAACGAAATACATCACAACGCGTCTTTCCATTACATACAAATTATATAGCATGCTTGTTTAAAAGTAATTAAAATGTTAGTTTGATGCCAAATTTGGAGACACTCTGCAAGTAAATCCCAAGGCTTAATAACTGATTAATTTGCTTTATCTATAATCAGCATTTTCAGTCAAATATTTCTGGCCCTCAGTGGCATCATATAGAGAGACTCAGAGAGGTCTATCAATAGTAAAAATGGACCATATGATTAATCTGTCATTAGTCAACTCTACATCATGGTCGTAATGAGTGTGATACATATGGAGTGCTGATAAGAGCTAACATTTTTAGATATTCCAAGGTGTAAATAGTGTCACCAAGTAGGGGTCAGTGTGTATTGAATCTACAGTCTACTCTGGAAGTAGTGATATGTGACGTCAATGTAGTTGGAAAGGATGTCTAAAGAGCACCACATTCATAGTTTCAATGGGAAAAATGGTAATCCCACAAGATCCCATGGTTATCTCATCAATAAAGTGATCCATTGATTATATTGTATTATTGCTTAGGGGAGTTTAAAACCCAGGTGATACTATACATTTCCTTGGGGAAAAGCAAACAACATGGGTCCAGCACACCATGGCAACAACTGTAAAACAGAAGTTGAGATATGCAAGATAATTCTTGACAGAAGTACATAAGGTGAAGCTTAGAACATCAGCAGCAGAGTGGGTGCTACAAATCTTAAATCTGCAAATTATGGTGCAAACTCAGAAACATTTCTCTTATAGAATAGTATCTGTAAGAATATAAGAGTGGCCATACTGGGTCCATCTAGCCCTGTATCCTGTCTTCCGACAGTAGCCAATGTCAAGAGGGAAGGAACAGGACAAGTGATCCATCCCCTGTTGCCCATTTCCAGCCTCTCATAAACAGAGGATAAAGACAACATTCCCGCTCATCCTGGCTAATAGCCATTGATGGACCTCTCCTCCATGAATTTACCTAGCTCTTTTTTAAACCCTGTTAAAGACCTGGCCTTCAAAACATCCTCTGGCAAGAAGTTCCATGGGTTGACTGTATATTGTGTGAAGAAGCACTTCCTTTTGTGTGTTTTAAACCCACGATCAATTTCATTTAGTGACCCCCTACTTCTTTTATTATGGGGTAACTGGTGAATCCAGGCAATCTTTTTTTAATAACCAGAATTATTTTGCTGCCATGAATTGTCCTTATGCTTTGTGAATAAACAATAATTGGGTTCAGACTGGATTGGTCAGTACCTTGGCAACAGGTAGTTATGAGGGAGTAAATGTAATATTTTTTCTGGTTAAAAGCTTCAGCCATTTACCTCTTCCTGGACAATCAGAGAAATCTGTGTTGTGCAGTCTAGGAGATGATACTGTTGCAAAGGATTGTGTTGGGCTGGATTGTGCCATACTGATCACTTGATTTCTTTTAAACTTGAACGTCCTTCTCAGCTTCTATTAAAAAATAAATCACAAGCCACTCTGGTTGCAAAAATAACCTTTAAAATGTATACCTCCTGAGTGTGTAGCTAACCTGAAATAATAGCTCTGATTAGGGAAGGGTAAGAACTGTCCCTTCATCTCAACTCAGTCACAACAGCTTAAATGCTACCATTGCTATTTCACTTCTAAAAGAAGAAGGGAAAATTTCTTATACAGCACTTTATAATCGATCATGAGTGAGATCTCATTCCAGTGCCACAATTTGGGAGTGCTTTGCCTTTCCCCCTTACTCATCTGATCTGTGAATCTAAAAGGCCAGCAGGGAGAAGCAGGGGGTGGGAGGGTTATGTGAACCCCATGTTCCCCTAACCAGACCAGCTTTGTCTATGTTGGTGATGGCTGTAGGGGCACTCAGGTGCATCCTTGGCTGTAGATACAGCAGCACTGCCCTCTACAACTATAGCCAGGAGGCACCTCAAGGCGCTGCCCTCTACAACAGCGGTCAGCTGGCTCAAGCAGACATTGCTGCATGGATTAAACTCACTCAATGTTTCCTGCATGATGATAAAGACTATCAACATTTTAAGAGGCAAGTTTACATTCTGGTGTCACAGTGTCCACGGCTATGTAGCTCTCATAACAGCCATATCTGAGACCTCACAATCTTTCAAGTACTTATCTTCACAACATCTCTGTGAGGTAGGGAAGTACAATTGCCTGAGTTTTACAGATGAGGAACTGGGGCACAGAGAGGCAAAGTAAGTCTGTGATGGAGTAGACAACAGGGTGCAGGTTTCCCAGATTCTAGGTTAGTGCCCTAATCATGGGCCTATCCTTTCCTCTGCTATGACTATACAAACTGGGGCCCTGATATGCTGGAAACATCTTTGCTTTAATTAAGTCCTGCAAATAGCTTTACCCAAAATTCAACGAGGGGAGCCAAGCCTGAAGGGTCCAGCAGAATAGATGGGTTGATATTCTGAACATCTACACAATCTAAGTGGGTGATATCTCAAGTGCATGGTACTTAATTTGTGGACAGAGCTTGGGAGAACCTTGCTATTTTGTTTATTCAAGCCCTTTCTGTGACAGTGAGGCTTGTTAAAGTAGGATGTGGGGACATCACTGAGAGAAACATTAATATCTTCCCTCTCAACTTCCATCAATAGCTGCGAGATCTATGCTCAGTAAACTCTCTTAACTATGGAAATCCTGCCATTTACCACTTTTCTCTCCCTGTTCCTCTTGGAGAAGTTGACTGAGCAGATTGCTACAGAGCTGAATTAGTGCCATCTTGAGTACTTTAACAATCTTGATTCCAGATTTTGTCTGGATAGAATACAGAAACTGAAGGAGATTCTTTGGTCATTTATCTGTTCTTGGCACTGGACTGTGCTCGAGTGTCGATAATGATTCCATTAGAGCTGCTAGCATACACGGTTTATTACAAGGTTCTCTTGATTTGCCTTTGGGCCTTGAGCAGGGTGTCCAGAGATAAGCATTAATGGGTCAGTTCTTTCCAGTCAGAGGTATCACAGACAGTGACACTGAGCAATTGATCATCCACCCTGAGGCCATGTCTCCACTTGCAGGAAGAGCAATACTGTGGCGATCTTCTGGTGGTCGATTTAGCGAATCTAGTAATGACCTGCTACACTGAATGTGAGGGTGACCCTGTTGACAACAGTGCTCCTACTCCTCGTGAAGAGTCAGGGAAGTTGACAGGAATTTCTCCCATTGACCTCCCACTGTGAGGATGGTGCCAAAACTTGACTTCAGGTACGTCAACTCCACCTACATTTTTAATGCAGCTGGAATTGCATACCTTAAGCTGACCTTTGGCTGTCGTGTGGACCTGGCGCGAGGGCTCTTTCATGTGAGATTTTGCAGAGTTGTGTTTTGTAATCATGAATGAAATTCGAATCATTTGCACAATGTACATAAGATACTTTTACAGAAGAAGACGAAGGAGTTTGGGCTACAGCACCACCAATAAGCACGAGACACACATCTCCGCACCTCTTTTTCACCGGATCTGTACATTTCTCCAGGACTCATTTGAATGAGAAAAGTAGCCCAATGTCTGTGAGTCTGTAACGCTGAAATGCTGGCTGTTCCCTCTGGGTGGCGCTGTTGCCTGAAATGCTGGCTGTTCCCTCTGGGTGGCGCTGTTGCTGAAATGCTGGCTGTTCCCTCTGGGTGGCCCGTGCTGCATGGGGAGTGTGGGGCCCAAACAGCCGCTTGCGCCACTTCCTCCCCCGTGGTGGCCCGGCTGAGTGGCGCAGAAGTCAGCCAAGCACCACAGCGGGAGGGGAAGGGGGGCGGGGCGGTGACGTACATTCCCAGGGGGTGGGGCCTGGCCATGTACGTCACTGCTCCGCCCCCCTTCCCCTCCCGCCGTGGCACTCGGCTGACTTCTGCGCCGCTCAGCCGGGCCACCATGGGGAAGCCCAAACAGCCGCTTGCTCCCCCGCGGCGGCTCGGCTGAGCGGAGCAGAAGTCAGCCAAGCTCCACGGCGGGAGGTGAAGGGGGGCGGGGCGGTGACGTGCGGCGTAACAGCGGCTCCAGGCCCCGCCCCCTGGCTGTGAATGTCACTGCCCCCCTTCACCTCCCTCTGTGGCACTCAGCTGACTTCTGCACCGCTCAGCCAGGCTGCCACATGGGAGCAAGTGGCGCAAGTGACCATTTGGGCTCCGCACTCCCCATGCAGCACAGGGAGTGTAGAGCCCAAACGACCTTTTGGGCTCCGCGGTCCCCCCGAGTGAGAGGCAGGAGGGGGAGGAGAAGAGAAAGAGAGAGACGGAGAGAGAGGCAGGAGGTGGAGGAGAGCTGAGAGAGAGAGAGGGGGAGGCAGGAGGAGGAGGAGAGAGAGAGAGAGACGGAGACGGAGACGGAGCGAGAGACCGGAGGCTCAGGAAAGAAAACCAATGTGGAGGAGAGACCTGAAAATCCCGTCTTATGACGGGCTAATTGGCTAGTTTGAATGAGAATGAGCTGGATGATTCTCAGTCTGGATAAGTTCAGAGTGATGCTGGTAGGGATGGGGAAGCATGTAAATCAGAGGTTTCTACCCTTGTCATATGAAGCTCCTTCATTTGTCAATGAGGTCTGCAGTTTGAATGAACTTGAACCATCAGCTGTTTTTGCATTAGCAATGAGAGATAAACAAGGAGGCAAAATTTCATTTCAGATAGACTTTTGCCTCTTACTTTACTTTTTTTCCTGCACTATAAATTAATTTGCAGTGTAAATCACTTACCCAAATTTCAGACATACTCCAGACTGTGGGTCTGACTTTAAACCCCTTGACCTAAATGTACTTTAATTTAGGCCATCCTCAGAGGGTGCAGGAAGATTTTTCAAAAACAATTGCTGGTTAATATCTTAGTCCCATTTCCATTCAATGGGAGTTATGTACCTATCAGCTAGTGATGCCTCTGAAATTCTCTTCAGTAATGGATACAATAATACAAATTATACAACTAAATCAGCAATGTTTCTTTGTATACCAAATGTGTATTCCAATCCATAATTTCCAAATTTCAGCTGGATCCAAATTTAGTATCCAAAATTTGGCTCAGTTCTATTCACAGGCAGGAAACAATGTTAGAAAGTTATAACCTCTTCTTTCTGATGTGGACCTGAACACTAATTATCCCTTTTTTATCATATCCAGATTAATTATTGCAATACAGTCTACCAGGAAATTCCCCTGAAGACCATTTACAGGTTTCAGCTGATGAAGACTGTGTCTTGATGGTGTATCTAAGTTTGCATTGGCTTCCAATTTGTAGGTTTTGATAGTGAGCTCTTCTGCATAGTTACGTACTTTAGAAATGCACTTTCTCCCTGTAGTTCACTGTGGAAGTTGAGACTATTAAAATACTACTGACAACATATTTAAATACAATATTTGATAGATTTGAATTCTATGGGGCTGAGTCTTGGAGCTTTTGCTGGAGAGTCCTTAAATCTCCAACAAAAAGTCACTGACTTTCAGGCCAATGGGTAAGGCTTATATATTTACTGATGCTTATATCTGGAGATAGTGGTGGTCACACACACACACACACACACACACACACACACACACATGGGTGATTTGTTGAAGGAGTTCACTTTAGTTGACATTAGTCAATATGTTTTTATTTTGCTGTTATCTGTATATACATGCCAAGAATTCTAGTGATGAGGGCATTTTATAAATTGTAAAATAATACATTTGTGCTAAACTGTGTTGTTATTTATGGTGCAAAGTGCTAACTTAGCTGAGACAGCAAACTGATGTTATTGGAGCATTTTCAGACTTCCAGAGTGAGAAACCAGTCAATTATTTCAGTCTGACATGAAGACTATATTTATGGTTTCATCGATTAAAAATATGTATGTGTTATTTACTTAGGATACTGGCTTAGTTTTTTAAATAAAAGACATGTTTTTGTAATTCATTAAACTGTCTTTTTTTCTTAGTGGAAAAACATTTCCCAAGCCCCATATTACAAAAAGGCAGAGCTGGATAGAGTTATGCTCTGCAGACCATGTCTTTGCTTTGTTTTATTTTAGCAGAGCTATTGCTAGGCCCACTGACAGGCAGGTGTTTACTTTCCTGCCCCTGCAAAAATTCCTGAGGATACTTTCGCCCAGTTTCAAAATATATCCTCTTCATATTTCCTTTAGTAGGCCCCATAGTCACTACTTTTGGAGAGCAAATAATCTATCTGGAGAAACTAGGATGGACCCATATGTTATACTAAATTGACCAGGGTTTGCTCACCACCTACTAGGCTCCTCCTACACCAAGAGTAACAGGAATGGGAGACCATTAGGTAGTGGGGAATGAGTTGACCAAGATTTACAAAGATACTTTGTGTTCCACAACACTCTCAAAATGATATATTTGCCATGTTACCTATCTGACTTCTGGAGGGTTTTTTTCCTTCTGCAATCAGATACCTTAAACCCTCCAGATGCACAAATGTGTATGGGGTAGGATGAAGGTCTCTGCTTATTACAGTAAAGAATATTTCCTCTACCTACCCTTCAGGAGGAAGGGCGAGATAACACCATTTAGAAGGATGCTAAGAACCTCTTACGCCCTTTACCGCTATTACTTTTGGTGAAGACAATTCACCTCTACCCTAGGTTACAGTGTCTTGTACTGTTTAATGATTACTTTGATCTTTTAAGTACAGTTGCTTCACTACTTGCCAAAAACAAGGAGATAAAATAACCTGTAACATTTAAGGTCTAGACATTTATATTAATCAGAATGTCCTTTCCTGTTGAACTAGCACTAATAAAAAAAACTCTAAGGCCTATCAACCTTATAATTCAAGACCTCATGCATTCACCTGCTGAGTTCAGGAAGAAATGTCTCAACCTATTGCAATATTGTACACTTAGATGAATTATAGAGGTTCACCTCTTTTTCTGAAGCATCCAGAATGGGCCACTGTGGAAGACACTAATGACTAGATAGACTGTTGTTTATTGTAGTATGGCAGATGTATACCCTTTTATTGAGGAAAACATTTCCACCAATCTTTAAATACCTCTTTTATCTATTGGTTCTTTTATTCCAGGTCTTATACTGCACCTATCATCTTGTTACCTAAGTGGCTTCTGAATGTTATTGTTATTATTTGTTTAGCTTAAAACATATTTCTCCTTTATAATTGTTTTGACAATAAATACAGAAACAAAGAAGTGTTCATGGTGAAAGAATCGATTTTAGTGAGGTTCAAACCAGATGGTTTTTTAGATGTGTAGCAATTTAACCCAGTGTACTAACATGAAATTACTACACAAATGGACATGCAAGTATAAAACATCACTGAGCAATAGATTTTTTTATATATCAAAAATTACAAAATTACCTTTGCTAAATAACATGGTGCCAGCACTCCTTGCTGGTCCCTTGTAAAGCCTATCTTGCTTTGCGAAGCTTACTTTTTAGTATAAGTACTTTGCTGAATCATGTTTATTTCGTGTGCTTCTTTACCCAGGTGACTCTCATAAACCTGTAAAATAGCAGTCTGATCACTGTTGTATCCATTATTATTTACTTTAAATAATATTTGATATTCATTGCATTAGCTGTGGAAAATTCAAAAGCATTAAATGTGGAAGTCCTAAGTTTCAGTAAAAATGCATTTCTATTAAACATAGCTAAAGAGATTCAAAACATGTAGGGAAGATTCTGAGAGGCATGTTACATAATTCCATTACCCCCCCCCCTTCATTTAAAATTAAAAAAACCCATGACTATATAAGGCATTTATTGTCCCAGTTCTAAATACACCTAACCTACGTTAAAATCATAGAATAATAGAATATTAAAACTGGAAGGGACCTTGAGAGGTCATCGAGTCAAGTCCCCTGCCCTCATAGCAGGACAAAACACCATTTAGATCATCCCTGATAGATATCTATCCAATCTGCTCTTAAATATCACCAGTGATGGAGATTCCACAATCTCCCTAGGCAATTTATTCCAGTGTTCAACTACCCGCACAGCTAGGAAGCTTTTCCTAATGTCCAACCTTAACCTCCCTTGCTGAAATTTAACCCCATTGCTTCTTGTCTTATCATCAGAGGTCAAGGAGAACAATTTTTCTCCCTCCTCCTTGTTAACATCTTTTTAGATACTTGAAAACTGCTATCATATCCCATCTTAGTCTTTCTTTTATATACTAAACAAGCCCATTTTTTTCAGACCTCATAGGTCATATTTTCTAGACCTTTAACCATTTTTGTTGCTCTTCTCTGGACCGTCTCCAATTTCTCCACATCTTTCTTGAAATGTGGTGCCCAGAACTGGAAACAATACTCCAACTGAGGCCTAATCAGCGCAGAGTAGAGCAAAAGAATTACATTTTGTGTCTTTCTCACAAACTCCTGTTAATGTGTCCCACAATCATATTTGCTTTTTTTGCAACAGTGTCGGACTGTTGACTCAAATTTAGCTTGTGATCCACTATGACCCCTAGATCCCTTCCTCCAGTACTCTTTCAGTCGCTTCCCATTCTGTATGTGTGAAACTGATTGTTCCTTCCTAAGTGGAGTACTTTGCATTTGTCCTTATTAAACTTAATCCTATTTATCTCATACCATATCTCCAGTTTGTCCAGATCATTTTGAATTATGGCCCTATCCTCCAAAGCATTTGCAACCTCTCCCAGCTTGGTATCATCTGCAAACTTAGTAAGTGTACTCTCTATGCCAATATCTAAATCAATTATGACAATATTGAACAGAACCGGTCCCAAAACAGGCCCCTCCGGAGCCCCATTTGTTATGCTCTTCTGGCATGATTGTGAACCATTAATAACTACGCTCTGAGAAGGGTTCCAGGCAGTTATACACCCACTTTATAGTAGCATTATTCTTACAGTAGAATTACAAAAGAATAAAAGTGCACCTTCACTTCAATCCAAAGACAACAATAGCCATCCAAACATAGAAACACAAATACCCCACAAATACCAGTAGTATCAAGTCACACTTCTCTCAAAGCCTAGGTAAGTAAAATAAGCCTTGTAAAATTCATCTCTATTGGTCTGAGGTGAGCAGAGTGAGTGACAAAATTAGAAGCACCTTCATGGAAAAACCCTGGTACAGAAGAAAAGGAACTACTCTCAGAGGTGGCTGCAAATGAGCATTTTGACTGCAACTATAGCAGTTTTGCATACAGACAGAAGTGAGGACTTAAATAGGCAGGTCCCAAGTTACTTAAGACTTTATGAGTCAAAATCAACACTTTAAATCCATTGTAGAATCAAAGACAAAGCCAGTGCATTTTTCAGAGTGCTGGTGTCTGCTCACAGAGAGACAAGCCTCATAAGTGACACTCAATCACCTTCAACTTCCAGATTGATTAAAGCAGTACTCCATACAGAGCTCATTACAGAAGACTAATCCCAAGGGGAGCACACATCCAATGCTGAGATAAATAATCATGTTCTCCAGACCAAACAGATTTAAAAAAAAACCTCCTAGATATTGTTATTTTTCTATGATTACCCAACAGCCATGGGAGGACCAATAATATTCCCACATTGCAAGGGACAGCCACACAACCTTAATACATGTCCCAGGATGACTGCCCTTCTCTTTGTTCTACAGAGCTGGACCAGCTGTGAGAGGGAAGCAGTCGACACCTCCTGTGCCATCCTCCTGACCCCGTGTGACCTGCTGGCACAGGAGAGCCCATGAGGACCTGCAGAGGGAGCCTATTGCTGCCTGCGAGCCCCATAGCGCACCATGGACCAGAAGGATTGGAGACTTGAGGAGGACCTGCAGCTGCGCTGTGACCCCAGGCAGGAGCTGATGCAGCAGGGCCAATCCACCCGTGTGGCCTTCCACAAGGCCATTGACTGCCTGGTGACTGCTCCCATGCCAGCTCCTGCCCTTGCAGCTTCTCCCCCTATCCTCTGCCTTGGCCGCTGAGGGTCCCACACATGAGGTGATGGGACCACCCTATACAGGCACCACTCCCAGCCCAGCCCTGACCCTCTCCTCTGACCTCCTCCCCCTCCTACCTCCCTGCTGCCCCCTCCCAGGTTCTTTCCCCAGTCCCTCCCCAGTTAGATTCACTCCAATTAAAAAAACACAGTTTATTGTTCCAAAACAAAAGTGTACTTTATTGTCTGTGCTGGGGAGAGTAAGGGAAGGATGAGGAAGGGAAGGGGGGGGCTGGAGGCAAGGCAAAGAGGGACAATGCACAGGGCCCTTGTGGGGAGCCCCAGGAGAGAGTGTCACTGGGGTCCTTGCGTGCAAATGCCCCTCAGGGCCTCACAGATACACACAGCCCCCTGATGGGCTTGCCAGATAGCAGCCATGTATGGCTGCTCAAAAGCCTGCTTATCTGGTCAGCCTCTTCCCTCCACCCTGTCAGGAAAGTCTCCCCCTTGCTTTCACAAATATTGTGAAGGACACATAATGCCACCACCACTTGGGGAACGTTTTTCTACTCAGCGAGGTCGAGCTGGGTGAAGGGGCAATGGAACCTCCCCTTGAGACACCTGAAGGCGCCCTCCACAACAATTCGAGGCCTGCTGAGCCTGGCATTAAAACGTGCCTTGGGGGGATCAAGGTGTCTGGTGTAGGGCTTCATGAGCCAGGGGAGCAGAGGGTAGGCTGCGTACCCTACAATACGGATCAGCATGTCCACATCCCCGACCCTAATGGTGCGGTTGGGAGGAAAAGGTGCTAGCATGCAGCTTCTGGAAGAGGCTGGAGTTTCGAAAGACATGTGTGTCATTTGCCTTCCTCGACCACCCACTGTAGATATCCGTGAACTGGCCACAGTAGTTGACGAGGGCCTGCAGGATCATCAAAAAGTACCCCTTCCAGTTAATGTATTTGGATGCCCAGCAAGTGGGGGCCCGGATGGGGATATGGGTGCCATCAATAGCCCCCCACAGTTGGGAAAGCCCATGGTGGCAAAGCTGGTGATGATTGGGTTCACGTCACCAGCAGGATGGTGTTGATGTCCCTTACCACCTGCAGAAGGAGACAAACAGAGAATCACAGGGTTGCCAGGGCCCTCGGGAGGCCCCCGAACCCAACCTCTTCCTCTCCCCCCCACACACCAGGAGCAACCCCGACTTACCCCATCCCCTGTCAGGGCTTTGTGAAGGTGGGACTGAAAAACCTCGCAGAGAGGGGTCTTCCACCACCTTCCCCCACCACCACTACCCTTGACTAGGGAACCCCATTCTAGCAGTTCAGTTCACCACCCTCCTGGGACAACAGCATGAGAGCACCACACCTCCATGACCATGGCCCCAACGGTTGATCTCCCCACGCCGAATTGATTCACAAGAAATCGGTAGCTGTCCGGCATGGCAAGATTCCAGATGGCAATGGTGACCCGCTTCTAAAGGAGGTTGGTGGATCCCATATGGGTGTCCCATCGCCAGAGGGCAGAGATGAGCCACTCACACCACTCCAGAAAGTTGTCCTTCTGCATATGGAAATTCTAGAGCCACTGCTGGTCATCCTACCACTCCACGATCCAGTCCCACCAGTTGGAGCTCGTGTCCAATTGCCAGAATCAGTGGTGCACAATGTGTAGGGGAGGGTAGGGGAGGTTGAGATGCATAAGCAGCACCCAGAGAAAGCTGAGGAATTGCCTCACAAGGAGCTAGGGGTCCTGTCCTGCAAGGCCAGAAAGGCAGCCCACAGAAACTGCAGCAGGAGGTGCACCAAGACATATAAGAGCCTTCGACTGCTCTGAGGCGAGTCTGGCTCCATAGCTGGAGTGCTGAGGTGTCCACAAGGGCAACCAGAGCAGGCAGTGAAAAGGATTTGCTGTCCCTCAGTGAGGTAGGCAAAGGAGAAGAGCCTGAGACAAGGCTGTACGGGGGGGGGGGAGTCCCTTTAAGCTCAAGCCTCAGATACTCTCAGGCAGCAGCTTCAGGAAGAGAGTGCTGTTCTGATGTCCTGCCTGAAATGCTTCCAGGTGTCCTTAAATGCAATTCAGCATCCAATGAGTGTGGATGCTATATTCCAAAATAGCTCAGTGCTGTTTCAGTGGGCATTTGCTGTGTACATGCTCTATTTCAAAACAAGCCATTTCAGAGTATTTCCTCCAGAATAGATTATTCTGAAATAAGTGTACAGTCTAGATGTGCCTTCACACCACTGTGTTAACTGAAAGTAAAATCAGGCCCCATGTCATATAGTTTTTGTGTAAAGTCTCCTGCACTCTGTCAGTGATATTAACATAATAAATAATATTACATTTATAAATGGAGCAGCCCCATAATTTGTTTATGAAGCATCTACCTAGTTAGCAGATGCTAGCAATTAGCCTAAGGTATTTTTAGCTTTCACTAACCTGTTTAATGAAATATATCTTGATGCACATTATTCAATTGTATGTTAGAGCATGTTGTAGGAAAATAGGACACTAAGAAGGCTTCTGATAATTTCAATGAACAATTTAAGAACTCTCCCTCTTAATTAAAAAGAGATCGGTGAGGGCAACGCTGGGGTTCCTTTCTAAAGAAATTCTCATTATTGTAACAACTGAAAATGGTAGTGCATGAAAAGAAGCTCTTTCTTTCTTTGGATACAGGAATTTCCAGGTATTGCCTAGTTCCTGTTTTCAATAGCATTGCACATATTGCCTTCTGCTCTTTAAGATTTTCCTCCTCCCTTTTTGTCCTGGTCTAATCCTATGCCCAGCCTCTCCAGTAGAGTTTAGGTTATTCTTCCATATTGCCCCAGAACCTAAACTGGGTCAATGTTATTTTTTAGTTTTCATCTCAAGACACATCATCTCCTTCTGGCTTTATGACTTTTTCTGAAACACTATGCCATCCTATCTCTGAACTTCCCCCTTTACCTGAGGTTTCCTCCTCAATCCAAAAATGTAATTACTAACTCTTTTCCTTGTGTGTCATATTTACAGAGGGTACGTATATGCTATCCAGTTTGCTTGTATTGATGTACACATTGTATTAAAATGTGAATGTTCAATTCTATATTTTATTAGTATTGATACAGAAAAATAAAACCCAATGTATTATACATGCTTATAGGAGGATTGTTCCCTAGGAAGCTATTAGAATACCCAAAAGTTGTGTATAAAAGTTAAGTAGAACCTGATGACCAGTAGGTAGGGTGGGTGTTTTTTCAGCACTCCTCACCATTTTGTTGTCCTTCATATTTGGCTTTTTATTGGAAGCACCCTTTCTTGTACCTATATCTCTATATCTTGTACCTAGACTGAAGAATGTATCCACTGACACATATTATAGTCCTCCTATTCTCTGTGCTATATAGCATAAGGAGGGCACAATGACTCCTTCAACCTTGGGTGGGTGTAACACCATTGATGTTGACAGAGGTTTAGTGAAGTAGTACAGTGGTGAATCTGGTTCTGGGTAATTCATCAGTGAAAACTGAACAGCAGAAAGAAACATGTTTTTAAAGGATCCAAATAGCTGCAAAACGGCCTCATGAAGTGATAGGAAAAAAATCATATACCATGCCCCCCAAAAGACATTTAGGAGATTAAAATATTGACATACATTTATTCAAAAGCATTATATTGTTGATCATCACTTGCACTCTGGTCTCATTTTCATGATCTAGTTAGCTCCCTTTTCATGTACAGAGGTTAAATATAAATCTGCTACCTAAAGGTCATTAATATTTGAAAGCACACAAGTCTCCTAGGGCTACCTCAGCAAATCTAAGGGTTAAGTTTACAGAGGAAATAGATTACATCTCATTTGTCAGTTCTCTTGTTCGCCGCTATTTTGTTGCTGCTGTGGTAATGTGGTAAATATGGCTACAGCTACTTTGTTGAAAAAAAAGATCTTTATACATTCCAGTTGTCAACATGAAATCAATTCTGCTATGGGCAAAAGAGTGCTTCATCATTCCAATATTTGCACTCAGCTAACCATATCCACAGGCTGTGGGGATATGTGTCTTTATTCAATTTATTTATTTATTTATTTGTATTTGTTTGTTTGTTTATTTGGGACTAGGAGTACAACATATTTTCAGCACTAGAGATTTGTGACAAAACTGCATAAAGGCTGGGGAGTATATTTTGTTTTAAGGAATTGGGTCCTTTGATTTCAATAAGAGAAGAAAGCCTATCTTGGATATACTGTAAATTCTAAGTGAGCCATGCTTCCTAGTTAAAGCCTAAATGATACATCATTTAATTAAAGATGAAAATTGGAAAAAGAAATAATGAGGACGTATCTTGGCATTCCATAATGATTTTCTATGTATCTTAACCCTATCGTAAATAAGCCAAATACTCAGCTGCATAAGGAAAAATCCTCAGTTTGAAATTTCTTTTTCTACAGTCTTTCTTTTTTCAGTGAAAGTGTCTATAAAATTTTTAAAGGAAAGTAGGTTGCTAAAATGTACTTAATTTGCCATGATAGATTGAGTCCATGCTTCAGTGACTGTAATTGAATCTGTGACCTATTTCTTTAGTAAAGTAGAAATAGTCTCTTGGGTTTTTTGTCAGTACCATCTTTTAATGAAATTCAAAAAGACTGTCAAAATGTCTACACTTTTTCCACCAGTTGTTAATGCTATTACTTTACGATTTGTTACTTTTTAATTAATCTTAATAAATGCACATACAGTCTACCTGGCTGTTGGGCTAGGGCTAGACATCAATTCATCACTGTCACACTGTATAGTAAAATTAACAGGACAGAAAGGCCATAAAAGCTATACAATATCTAGACACATATTGGTACTACTTAAACATACTTTATTCATCTAATTTACAGCCTCTCTGTACTACTGCAGCACCACTTTCACAGCTGAAATTAAGGAGCTGTTATTATTTTTATCATAACCCCTGACTATTTCCAAGGCTCTGCTATTCAGTCTTCAAAATTGGCTTTGGGATAAAATTTGACAAGGCAGATTCTTAGCTTAGGAAAACTTTTTTTATTTAATTTACCAAATTTGAAAGAAAGTATGTTTATTGCTTTTGAGCTTTCTAGAGCCCAAGTCCTTAGGTGTGGCCAGTTCTGCATGGCACAAGTGGCCCATAAAGGATAAGTTTGTCCCTGGCCATAAGTTAGAGCTGCCATGAGGCTTCTCTAATAAAAACCCAGCTACTACCTCCCCACATGTTGTTCTGGTTGCTGGGGATCACCCAACATGCCCTGAAATGTCCCCTTTACTAACACTGCAAGCAGCTTGGCCAAGGGCTTCCCCCTATGCCAAAGGAATCTTCAGAAAGAATCTGCCCCTCGTGGTAGAGCAATAAGAAAATGGTATTATTTACAGCACATAGTGTTAGAAAATAAAGTCCTGAGTACTCAAGGGAGTTGCATGCAAACAGGCTTGCAGGATGAGGTTCTCAATGCCTTTCTTTAACTATTTTGGTGAACGTGCCCACCTGTGAAAACCAATACTGACAGCTGTTGGGCAGCAGCAGATCACACACATTACTTTCATATGTACCATATCAGACGGATGGAGAGAGAAAGTTTTAGATGAAACCCATTTATTTATAATCCAGAAAATATCCCTGCCTCCTACTTAACAAGTCATATTTTCTCCTAAACTTTCACTGACTTCTTTTTTTTATGGGGTTGTATAGAATTTTTTTAAAAACTCCAATCATTGGTTTTATTTTTGAAATCCATCAGCTAAATTAACACTGCTTGGCCTTACTTAATAAGTAGCACCAATAGACAGGACAAAGAACAAATGCACTCTAGAGACACATTCAGGATCTGCAGAATGCCCAGTCACTGCAGAATACATCAGTTGACCTGCTTGTGGGTCCAGTTCTGGAGACATCAGACACCAGTTTGGCTCATGCTTGGGGTGCCCTAAATTATGTCCCAGCTGCCCCAAAGGGGTCTTCATTCAGCCAAGACTTTTCAAAGCACAATATGCTGCTGTCTGCGTCTACACTGACAGTACTGGCTGTGACAACTCAGAACCAAATGGATATTCCTCTCTGTAGTTGTGGTATCTGCCATAGGCTGTTTAAACTGGCTATTTAATCACTTTTGTGCCACTACAGCCATGCAACAGAGACAAAGCAAGATTCAGGATTGAACCTGAAAGTATTGCTCACCATCAGAGGTTGTCCCTCTAGGATCTCTTTTAAGCACTTCAGCATTATAATTTGCAGCTGATACCATGCTGGGAGAGGTTGTAAGTGCTTTGGGAGATAGAATTAAAATTCAAAAGGATTTGGCTTGAAGTAAACAGGATGAAATTCAGTAAGCATAAATGCAAAGTACTCACCTTAGGAAAAAACAATCAGTGGCACACGTACAAAATGGGAAATAATTGTCAAGGAAAGTGTGCTGGAGAAAGGGATTCTGGTGAGGAGGGGTCTGAGTAGATCACAAGCTAAATATGAATCAACAGTGCAACACTATTGTGAAAGAAGCAAACATCATTCTGAGAGTACTGTGTACACTTAGCAAAGCCACATTTCAGGAAATGGGCAAATTTAAAAAGAGTCCTGAGAAGAGCAACAAAAATGATTAAAAGGCTAGAAAACATGACCTGTGAGGGAAGATAGAAAAAAACCTGGGTTTGTTTTGTCTGGAGAATAGAAGACTGAGAGGGGACATAACAGTTTTCAAGTTTTAAAAAAAGTTATTCTACAGGGGAGGGAAGAAAAAATGTTCTCCTTCACTTCAGAGAATAGGGCAAGAAGCAATGGGCTTAAACTTGGTTGGACATGAAGAAAAACTTCCCAACAGTTAGGGTAGTTAAACACTGTAATAAATTGCCTAGAAATGATGGAACAGTCCCAAGACCTACACAGTGAATGTCAATGTACCAAGAATGGTCCCTTCTTGGTGTCTCTAGATACCAAGATAGGGAGCTCAATGCATAGTCCCTTCTGATGGTGAAGTGGCCAGGACCTTGAGGAGTAGCTACAGTAGTCTTGGTTTCCAAGGCAGTAGTTGCAGGTATTCGAGGAGGCAGTGGGTTTGGCAGGTACCCTGCACACCAGTCTTGGAGTGTCTTGGGGACTCTGATCATACAAATTGGAGGAGGAGGCAAACAACTGAAACATTATCTAAGGACTTATCCCCCCATGACCCTCCCACCCGCTATTCCCAAAAAAGGTAGCACAGGAGTAATTAAAGTGGAAGCTCCACTATAAACTGGCAGTAGGAGCAGCTCACAAGGGCTTCTCTTCCAAGCTGATGATGGTGTTGCCACCCAACTTCTGAACCAAGGTGTAGTGGTCCTTCACCTCCTCGTAACAAGTTACTCACAACTTGTGTTTGATACCTATGAGTCTCTTCTTGTTAACATCCCTTGGATAATATTTAGTCCTGTGATGAGTGCAGAGGACTGGACTAGATGACCTCTCAAGGTTCCCTTCAGTCCTAAAAATCTGTGCTATCATGCAGGAGCTTAGTTAGTCACTATCCATGATCTATCATGAAAAAAAACCCAGAAAAATAGAAAATGGCAGACTCCATGTCCACTAAGCCAGAGTTTTTAAATAGCATTAACACATACAAAAATCATTCTTTCAATGTTCACTTGCGACTTCTGCTCTTTTGAAAGAAAAAATGAATGTTCTTTTAAAAACAAGTCCCAATATCATATGAGTACACTCAATTTTCTCAGTGAAAATATCATTGATAAAGATATTCAGCATATGGACACACTAACCTGATGGACTGTAATGGCTTGAAAGCAGCCATTATGTCCTATTAGGATATGCAAACAAAAAGAGTCCCTCAGCATACCTTGATATTTTTCAGAGCCATTACCCTCTAGAATGGTCAAATATCTGCATTTTAATAACTCCCTAGTTATATTTTTATCTGTTCTATTGTATATTATCCACTTCAACTTTCTAAACATTATCAATTAAATGCACAATAAGGAAGTTTTAAAAATGTAAATACTAGAATAAATTCCATTGTCAAAACCTGAATGTAAAGGTCTGATTTTAACCAAAAAAGTCAGGAAATATTAAAGGTCAGGTTTTCAAAGGGATCTCAATCCTATTTAGTAAGTGCAGTTTTTCATCCATAACCAATGGTGGGCAAAAAGTACTAAAAATTATATGCCTCATTACCTGCTGCATAGGTGCAATAAAGTAGTTAGACAGTCTTCTTATTTGCAACTGCCAATATGCCCACAACTTTGCACCAGCAAGACAGGCAAAAAATTACAATCTTTTAAAAAAAAATTTCCTTAGATATTTTGAACAAGCCTAGCTGATAAGCAGATTCCATTTAACACTGTGATCAGAGGAAAAGAAGGGGAGGGTAAGGAACAAAAATGTGGAGGCAAATTAAGGCCAAAAGTCCACCTTGAATTTCAGACTGGTTAGCTCTACATTTCTTTCCTTTTACTAATTTAACTGAGATTCTTAAAAGTTTTAGTGTTAACACAAATCTAGGTATGCAAAATTTTGTACATTCTTAAACTCATCTAACCTCACTGGGAGTTCTCCCACTGACTTCAGTGGGAGCAGATGTGGCCTCCCAAACTACTATATGCAAATTGAGTAGAAGAGGGGCTACAAGGGAACTGTAATCCCACAGAAATTTTAAGCTCTCTGTGTTATTTTGGTAGGCCAGCTGGTTTTATTAATGCCAAATATCTGTCTCCTGCACAGTCTCACTTCTGCAAGATCTGAAATGCTTTGTTGGGCAAGTTACTTCTGAGAAGCTAATTACTGAATTATGATCTTGTGGCATTTCAATCAGTGGGAACATGACTGTGAAAATATTATGGAATCATACAATACTAGAACTGGAAGGAACCTTGAGAGGTCATTGAGTCCAGTCCCTGGCACTTATGTATGACCAACCTTCTGTTATTAGGAAGTTTTATTTAACTGGAGTCCGGTTTGCTCTGTGTTTTAAATGAACAAAGTGAGATGTTGATTGCATGATCATATCCAGAATACTATTCCAGGACACTTTGCTTAATCCAACCCTAAAATAATTTTCAAGAGCATGCAAAATTGTAGACATTATTATTACATTTGGACAAGTACTTGGAGATCTAATTGTCAAGTAAGGCCCAATCCAGCAAAAAATAATTGGCATACATTTAAACACTTTAAGCATACTCATGACGATTTTTAAAATACTGATGTTTCTGAAAGAATGTTTTCATAAAGATCTGAATGTTATGATCCTGTCCATATTCATTTTAGTGAGACATACTGATTTCTTCTTGAAAGACACAGGAATGATTAAAAGGAAATATTCAGCCTGTGTTTCTTATTCAAAACAAACAATAAAATAAAATAAATACATACATAAATAAAAAATTCATAGCTGACAGTGTCCAACAGATATGAGTCACCTTTTTGTCCCATACCATATCAATGGGAAATATGACCACTAATAGAGTTATGAAGACTGCTACTTGTCATAATTCAAAATGATCGGGACAAACTGGAGAAATGGTCTGAGGTAAACAGGATGGCTGTGTCTAGACTGGCCAGTTTTTCCGGAAAATCAGCCGCTTTTCCGGAAAAACTTGCCAGCTGTCTACACTGGCCGCTTGAATTTCCGAAAGAACACTGACAATCTCATGTAAGATTGTCAGTGTTCTTGCGGAAATACTATGCTGCTCCCGTTCGGGCAAAAGCCCTCTTGCGCAAATGCTTTTGCGCAAGAGGGTCAGTGTAGACAACATGGTATTGTTTTGCGCAAAAAAGCCCCGATCACGAAAATGGCGATCGGGGCTTTTTTGCGCAAAAGCTCATCTAGATTGGCACAGACGCTTTTCCACAAAAAGTGCTTTTGCGGAAAAGCGTCCGTGCCAATCTAGACGCTCTTTTCCGCAAATGCTTTTAACGGAAAACTTTTCCGTTAAAAGCATTTGCGGAAAATCATGCCAGTCTAGATGTAGCCGATAAGTTTAATTAAGACAAATGCAAAGTGCTCCACTTAGGAAGGAACAATCAGTTTCACACATACAGAATGGGAAGCAACTGTTTAGGAAGGAGTACGGTAGAAAGGGATCTAGGGGTTATAGTGGACCACAAGCTGAATATGAGTCAGCAGTGTGATGCTGTTGCAAAAAAAGCAAACATGATTCTGGGATGCATTAACAGGTGTGGTGTGAGCAAGACACAAGAAGTCATTCTTCTGCTCTACTCTGTGCTAGTTAGGCCTCAGTTGGAGTATTGTGTCCAGTTCTGGGCACCACATTTCAAGAAGGATGTGGAGAAATTGGAGAGGGTCCAGAGAAGAGCAACAAGAATGATTAAAGATCTAGAGAACATGACCTATGAAGGAAGGCTGAAAGAATTGGGTTTGTTTAGTTTAGAAAAGAGAAGATTGAGGGGGGACATGATAGCAGTTTTCAGGTATCTAAAAGGGTGTCATAAGGAGGAGGGAGAAAACTTGATCATCTTGGCCTCTGAGGATAGAACAAGAAGCAATGGGCTTAAACTGCAGCAAGGGAGGTTTAGGTTGGACATTAGGAAAAAGTTCCTAACTGTCAGGGTAGTCAAACACTGGAATAAATTGCCCAGGGAGGTTGTGGAATCTCCATCTCTGGAGATATTTAAGAGTAGGTTAGATAAATGTCTATCAGGGATGGTCTAGACAGTATTTGGTCCAGCCAATGAGGGCAGGGGACTGGACTCGATGACCTCTCGAGGTCCCTTCCAGTCCTAGTATTCTATGATTCTATGACTGACCACATTCTCAGTTACAAATCAAAGACATTACTCTAGTTTGTACCAGTTGACGATCAGATTTCCAGTTAGGCACAGTATTCACATGCCTAAGGGCACCATCATTCTAGGGATGCCTAAAAGTTAAGAGTGAGTTAAATGTTTCATTTTTTTATGAAAACCATGAAGATCAGCTGGGGGAGGGGGTAGAAACACTGACGATGCTTAAGGGCGCATAGGGTTTAAATCTACACAGAACAAGAATAAACATCCCTTTGAGGGACAGGGCTGATTATCTGAATCTTCCCACCTTGTGTCAGCAATTTATTCTGCCTTTTTGGGTCATACAGCTATTAGTCCTCTAACTTTTGCTAATTCTTAAGATCTTATGCAAACCTCCAAAAAAGCAGTAGTCTGCCTGTATCCAGCTGGATATCACTTGCCAGGGACAGCGTTTGAAGGACATGCAATGGTTCTGTGCAGGCAGGCAGGGGATTATTCACCAGTTCAGTGTCAGAGTACCAATCAGGGTGTATCTAGAGGTCCATCTGGTGACACCACAAGATTACACAAGTCCCAATAGATGATTCCGTTTGCCACCCTAACAATGCAGAATTGAAATATCCTGCCACATCCCTGCACTGCACTCCTCCCACACTTGCTCCTCCACCTCCCATCCTTCTGCACCCCACTGAACAGCTGGTTACTGGTGAGAGAGAGGCACTAGGGGAGAGGGTCTGAATGGCAGGGCTGCCAGGGCATGCTCAGAACCCACCATTTTTTCCCCATGGGTGTTGCAGATTCAGAGCACCCCCAGAGTCAGTGTGTGTGGTAAGTAGTTTGTTTTGTATTTGTGAGTGCTCATGAGGCATGTACTATGGGGAGCCACAGTCAAGGTGACTGTTCCTGAAAGAGATCTACCAGAATACCATACAATGAGGCATCAGCTGAACTCTGGTGCCTTTATTTAGTCTATCTAGTGCCAAAACTGGTGGAGTGCTCACAATCTGCTTTATTTCTCAGAATGCCTGACTCTGTTTAGTTCCCTAACACCAAGACCTTGGGGGACACAGGAGGTGAAGTAGGCATTTTCCCAGGCGTGTCACTATGGCCATGAATCAGCATACTTCACTTACATTGGCTTCTTCATCTAGGTAACCACTTGCCGTTTCTCTGAATCTAGTTCAACCCTTGCCCCATCAATGATTTGGCTTAGAAACTTGATTGTCTTTTTTCAAATTTTTCCTTGAGTGTTAGGTCTGCTTTCTCCAGTCTTTTCATGACTGGCCATATTACATTTCAGTTGATACACAGACAAAAGTATCATCCATTTCACAAAGAACCTCTTTCAGACCCTGTAGGAGTTGTAACATTTTCTTCTGCAATTTCTTTGTGATCGTATGGGTCAGCGTGAGTATTGTTTTTGGGTATCTTGAGGCATTTTTCTCCCCATATCTATGGCTTCTAGAGTAGGTTCCTCAAAGTTATTCCTGAAGAGGAAGAGTGAAAGGTTCAAGAGAGTAAAATGTATATAAAGATGAGTCACAGTCTCTTATTCCAAATAATAGCAAAGATATAGTTATTTGCCATTTCCCAAAAGTCTTTCAGGACTACCCAGAATAACTCTAGGGATCTCCATCTTCTCATACAGTTATTTTTCCCTGTGAGAAGCCAAACTGTCCAGAGATGCAGAATCTTTCCCTGAATCCATACTTACTGTTCTTCTCACAGAAAACAAGTGGACAGGCTGACTACTCTGTGGGCCTTTCCTTTGATGATGGAGAGTGAGAATGCATTCTGATCATCACACACAAGCTTTGAAATTAGCACTTTTCTGTTAAAATACTTAATTTGCATTTCACATGGTTTCTTTCTCCTTTGCTGGCCTATTTGATGGGTTATTTACTTACCCGGTTATACACACACTGTAAATGTTTGTTAATACATTATAATGGGCTGCAGATAAGTAGAAACAATGCAAGTAACATCCCACTAGTTTTCATTAAGTTTAAACACTAAATACACTCTTACATATGTAATAATGACATTGATCTATTCTGATAGACTTATGAATTGGCCTGGGGCTCTGGCATGAGTTAGCTCATGGTCATTGTTACAGCTATAGTGTTGGGTATGTTGCACAGGGCTGTTATTAAATCATTTGCTGAACTCCCCCCTTCTCTTGCTTGTGCAACTGAAGTGTCACCTTCTCAAAAAAGCTCATTACAGCCTGAATGAAATGTTTATCTAATTCTTAAATTGTACTGAGCTGTTTCATCTCAGCAACAGGAAAGATCATGTCCTCTTCTGCAGATCCTATTGTATAGAGTCAGATATTAACCGGTTTCTCCTCTGATGGCTGAGCTAAACTGGAATACTGTTCTGGGATCTCTTTATTCAATGTGGCCTTCCCTTGGGCATGCTGGGAATTTAATTCTGCTGAACAGAGGGGTGTCTGGAAAAAGGTTGAGTCAGATGCAACCATCTCCATTATTTGACCAGCCTATAAATGCCCCCCTTTTGCTTTATTACTTTTAGGTCGGGTAGCCTTTCAGGGAAGCAAAATGATGTTGCTGTGGGTCTAGCCAGAAGGGATGCCTACAATGCAGCAGGAACATGCTTCCCACCTCAGGCACACATACACACACTAGCTTTTCTTGAGCTAGTATGCTACAAATAGCAGAGTAGCTGGGGGTAGCAGCATGGATGGCAGCTCAGGCTGGCCATCTGAGAACATACCCAGGGAGGCAGGAGAGTTTGTATTCAGGTAGCTAGACCAAACTGCTGCCCATGCCACCCCCTGATAAACTGTTATTTTTAACATGCTAATTCAAGCAGAGCTAGCATGAGTCTGTCTATCTGAGCTGTGAAGCACATTCTCGACTGCAATACAGATTAACCCTTAGTTTCAGTGTCCCTGAATGCACAACAGCTGCCTGGACTCACCCTAGCAGTGCTTTGGCTCCCTCTGTTTTCAGGGCCTCTTCTCTGCTAGCTTTGTGCAGCTTTTTGGCTATTCTGCCTGGGCCAGGAGCCTTGACTATTTTCTTCTTACCCATTTTCTCTTTTTGCTTTTCTATGATCTATTGAGCCTTTATTCAATCTCACTTCTAACAGCATATAGAGATTACAGAGACCCAGCACACACGGGTTAGGATGAACGCAAGCAAGACTGACTTTATTCACACAGACTTTTCCCTCCTTGATCTCTGCCCTCAAGTGATCATTCCAAATGTTCAGAACTCACACTACTGTAATTAAAGCAAACATTTTGCTCTTGACCAAGTAAAAGCATCGACCTTGAAATTCAAGAAGACAGAAAATAGAGATTCCTCATGAAGGATTTTTTATAATCTTTATATTTTTAAAGGATTTTCACATAATTTTTCTGACATTAAAATATTTCAGCACATTGTTATAAATCTGATAAATGGATCAGCTATATAAAAACACAACTAGAGGAGGAAAGGATAAAGACACAAGCTAAAAACATGGCTGCATTATTAAATTTCAAAATATCTCAGTAATTTTATCTTGAGTCCAGTCTCCCTAAGCTTTGATCACATGTAAATCAAGTCTTTTGAGGGGAATCTGATATATTGAGGGTTTTTTTAAAAAAATAGCAAGAATCAGAAATGTCAAATTTCTTTATCAGTCCTACAATCATTTTGCAACTGCCTGCAAGAAATGCAGGAGGGGAGAATGGAAAGGCTAGTAAAAAGACAAAAAAGACCTCATTTGAATTATGAAAATCCATGTAATTATGGATCTGAACATCCATTGCTAGACCTTGAAAGGATACCCAAGTAGTCACATAATGAAAATCAATGACAGTAAGTAATGGAACTGTGTATAGAACACCAGTGTTAGAGCTGGAATCTACATACACATGAAAAAATTAAATCTTAAAGATAAAATTGGGGAATTAGAACTCTGCATTTGCTTTAGCATTTCTATATACAATGGATCAGTGATTAACTATAGACCCAGTGCCCTTTCAGAGTCCCTTTCATGGATGGTTCTTGTACCATTCACCTCCATGGAAGCAGGAGTAGGCCCTAAAATCATTGCACCTAGAAGCAGGCCCCTCAGAGAAAAGTCCCATGCTTAGAATTCAACACAGTATGAGGACTTCAAAAATGCAGGCAGGAATGTTTTCATCTACATATTATCATAGCCTATATAAAAGATGTGCCTCATACTAGAAAAGGCAGCTTATATGATCCCAGGAAGAACGGCCTGGGGAAATGCAACATGAAATCTCCAAGGACGCAACATTCTGGAGGTGCAGACAAGTAAAGATTGGTGCTGCAAGATTAATAATAGTGCATTACATAATTATTGTAAAGCTATGCATGCAGAGAACATAAAAGAGGCTTAATGTATTTAGAATATACTAGAACTTGCAGCTATATTTCAGTTTTCTTTGAAGACTGAGACAATCCAAGATACTAGAATTTCAGTGGAAAATGAAATAGTCTCCTTTCAAGCAACGGTTAAGAAACCTAGAGACTCCCATCCATAGGACAAATCAGGGTGGCTGCCCCAGACTCCATGCTTTTGGGGGCCTTGCAATGGCTGCCCCAATCATGCTATGCATGGCAGGGACCCGGGAGATTATGGGGACCTGGAGCAGGACAACAGCATGAGTCGACCCGCCCCCTGCATTCAACACGCAGGAGGTGGCAGCTGGAGCAACTTGTCAGCCTGCTCCACCCCACCTTGCCCCAACGCTCTCCTGGTCCGCTATGTGTAGCTTCTCATCACCGACGGGAAGTGGAGTACCCCTCCTCAGGTCACTCTATTTCCTGTCAATGCGGAGAAGGAAGACTCAGCAGGCCGGGAGGGCAGTGGAATGGGGCAAAACTGAGCAGGCTGCTGGGCTGCTCCTGCTCCCGCTGCCCATGAGGTGGGTGCAGGGGGGCAACTCCTGATGTTGCCCAGTGCTGCCCCCCCATAATCTCCTGGGCTGTGTTGCTCGAGGGAGGGGGTAAGAGGATGAAGTGGGGCAGAGCAGAGGTGAGGCCTGGGGAAGGGATGGAGTGGGAGTGCGGAGAGGTAGTCCCTGCAGCGGGGGAGGGGCTCCAAGCTTGGGACATGTGGCGGTTGTCCTAAGACCTGCACCTCCCCTTGGGACAGCCCTAAACAACCCATTTGGCAGTTGGTCAAAAGACAAGGAAAAGTCACACCAAGCACAAACAGATGCCACAAAGCACTGATACGGAACAAAACAAATTTTGAAAACACACTCACCATAGTAAGACTATTACACCTTTTCATCACAGATTATTTAGGCCTCATTTTCTGTTGTCCTATACCTTATTACCTAGTCACTTGTACCCATGCAAAGCAGGTGAACATCATTATTCAAATTTAGTAGCATTTACTACCCACCATGCACTGCCACAAGTTGCAGGGCAACAGAGAATCTGACCATTTGTCTTTTGTAACACTTGCATGCATGTGTGACAACAGGAATGCAGCAATGCAAAAATATTTGAAGATTATCTGTATTTTAAATTTGACTTCTGTGCAAAAAGCAGTAGAGTAAAAGCATCTTTTATCCTTTAAAATATCAGTTCTGTGATTACTGTTTTCCTAATAAATATTTGTGTTAAAAAAATAACAAAAACCCATGAGAATAAGTGTACCACAAGAAGTAGAAAGCCAAAGAGTTAATTCAACTTTCTCCAATACAAACATGAATGGGTGTCACGTTACTGGATTTTAAGGGGAGCAGCCAGATCACTGCTGCACCCGTGGGGGGTATTTGCCCCAAAGTGTACACAAAGGGGGCCATGTGAGGTGGCACATGAAAGCTTGTGTTCTACTGATTCTGTATATGGTATTCATGTACTTGTATGATATCTGTATGTGGAGTTATAAACATGTACTCTGTAGGGATGCTGGAAAATTCTCTGTCTGAGGCAGAGCAATGGGCAAAGACTATTCAGCCAGTGACTGTGCTAATTAGCACGGCTCCAGGAACAATGAATCTCTAGGTGCCAATACACACCTCAGGAATGTGACTGATACCTGCAAACGAGCCAGGGCCGAAGGGCTGCCAGCATGGGACACAGGGATAAGTCGTTGGACCATGTGACCTGCAGTGACCTGTTCTGGCCAGGAAGATGCCAGTGGAGGTATATAAGTGCCATGTGGCACCCTCCATCTTGTCTTGAGTTCAGCTCCTGATCCCAGATGCAGACTTGCAGGGAACAACGAGCAGGGAAGAACCGTGGACCCACCCTGACAAAGGATGTACACCAGAGACTTTTAAGATAGCAGTTTAAAACATCTCTACTAAGAGCCTGTATCAAGAACTGGGTGATTTGATGCATGTAATGTATTATCCTTTAACAACCTTACTCTCATGCTTTTCTTTCTTTTAGTAATAAAAGATTTAGATTTTAGATTCTAAAGGATTGGCTCAGCGTGATCTTGTGGGCAAGATCCAGAGTGTAAATTAATTGGGATCTGTGGCTGGTTTCTTCGGACCGGAATAACCTGTTCGGGGAAGGTGAGATTGGGTTCTATAACCCTTCACCTGTGTGTTAGGCCGGGGGCTGATTGGGGCACAGGAAGAGCTGGGGTGTCAGAGGGGTTTTGCTCGTGAGGCTTCTGGCTGGCCAGATTGGAAGCTGAAGCGCTTGGTGTGACTGGTTTGCGGCCTATTTGGGAAGGTCTCCAGTCTGGGGCTGTAAGGAGCCCCGAGTTTGAGCAATTCGCCCTAAGCGGACGCCCTCAGCTGTGCCCAGACCCGGCCCGGTCCGTCACAATGGGAGATTCAGGACTCAGATTAAATAAGGATTGTTGATAGAGATGGATTTTTTTAATCAAGTTTATTTTCAACCAAAAATACAGATTTAGATACAAAATGTTTCACATTTTGTACTGTTTTCCCCAATTGTTTTGTCAACATAAAAAATTGTTTTGTTTTGTTTTTTTTTACATGAAATTTTCAGTTTTGGATTTCAAAACCACTTTTTGGTTTTTCTTCAATTTTATTAAAAAACAATTAAAAAACATTTAAAAATTTGAAATGTTTCAGTAAGGATGATTGTTTTTGTAAAAAAAGTCATTTTCAGTTTGACCCAAAATGTTTTTTTATAGTTTTTTTGGAAATTATAATGAACCAAAATATTTGTAGTGATGCGACTCTAATTATCAGGCAGCTTATCGTCATGCATGGGTATATCATTTCCTGTAAGAATAGCGGGGACAGATTGATCCTACAATGTCACTCCAAAAACTACCACTGTATACAAATGCCATTGACAGGGATTATGTTTAATTGTAGCAGACTCCTCTTGACATCAAAATAAGATTTAGAGAAATCAATAGGAAATTATGGCCTAATTATGTACATTACTCTTATTCTAGGATAACGTGATTGCAAATCTAAACCCAAACAATTTCAATATAAATTTTGTAATGACTTTTTTTATATTCTCTTTCCATCACAACAGAGTCTGGTAACCAAAGTAAATCATAGCAACATTTTCAGTTGATACAACCATTACATGAAGGAGTAATTCTCATCAGAGCAAATATATGTGCATTCATGGACTAGAAAATGACATTTTTCACAAGAGAGAGATTAAATCTTTTGTGATTTCTCTAATAAAAAATTTATCTCAAGCTTGTGTGGTCTTCAGTGCATACAAAGTCTAAATTAACACTTGTAAAGCCCTAAAACTGAACAGAATTCAATTTCTTATAGAACATATGTGGTGACCATGGTATCATAATACTGAGCTAAATGTTAGCAGTGCAATAATCATAGTACATACAAAAATGGAACGGCTTTCATGGGCCTGACTCAAGAAATCAGGCTACCTACACCTGTGAATGTACAATTGTGCATTCATTTTGTGTAAACATATCTGTTTATTTACCTCACACATTGCTATCCCATCACTTCTATCCCTAATTCCCAGGGTGAACCTGCAAAGCATCCATGTAATATAAAACACGATAAGGAGGCCCTATGTGCTTAGCAGCCGTTAACAGACAGACTTGCAATAAGCCAGTTTGAGGCTCAACTCTGTAAGGGTACGTCTACACTGCACAGCTATTTCAGGATACTGAAGGTATCCAGAAATAGTTACCATGTTTTTACACAAGCCACCCGTTTTTTCAAAATATTCGCCATCCTGGTAAATCTCATTTCATGATGTAGACATGCCAAATTTCAAAATAAGGTATTTTGAAATAGATTCGAGATAAGATACGCAATTTGCATAGTGCAAATTGCGTATCTTATTTTGAGTTTATGTTGCTGTATAGATACACCCTAAGTGAAGTAAATTTAGAATAACATTGAAAGTAAAATCTGGTCTTTAGTGTACAGAAGGGGATGTAAGCCAGGACAATGGAATGTAATGCCTTCTCTTTTTGAAAAATATAAAAGAATCCTTAGTTTTCACCTACATGTCTATCAGGAAGAACAGCAACCAAGCCTCTTACAGTAAATAGTATGATTGTTCCAGAAGGAAATGACTTTGTTTGGAAATCATTTGTGGGTTTTTTTCCTGGCTACGTTCTATAAAATATCTATTAATAAATGATCAAATTATACCATTAACTCCTGGGTAGGCCTGAAGTGCAAAGTTATAGACATTTAACAACTGAGATCTCATCACATCTTTGTAAACTGAGAAGGCAATCAGATTACACTGAATTGAATTCCTCTCTTGAAATTAGCCTTAATACTTTATGGGAGGCAGCCAGTACATTTAGTCTTGGTGAAATGCACTAATTAGTTTTGCAATTGCCATGGAAATATTGAGAGAAGCTACACAAATTAATTAGCAAAACAAGTCGTTAGAGTTAAAAGGTCAATATTTTAAAAAAAATCTAAAAGCAATAAATTGCATACTTTAGCACCACAATGAGTTAGCCTAGCTTGTGCAATCAATTGTATGATAACTTTAGATTTATGAAAGAAATCAAGGACAGCACGACAGAAGTGAAAGAATACCGACATGTAAACAAAAATACCTACATTAATCAACCTGAAAGAATGGTAACATACAATATATTGTCAGAAACAACAAAAGTTACAGTTAGTTTCATTTGCATTGGACAACATGAAATTTGTGCAATGCATCCCTAATTTTTACAAAATCCTGATGTGAAAATAATCTGATTCCAGGACTGAACATACTATAATGAACACACAAATTCATGTGCGGGCCATGCAGCTTCTAGCTTATGATTCTAAGCACCTCTTTTTGATCAGAATATGCCAAGGTGCACCTTCTTATCTGCAATGTGGGTGGGATCTTGTTACAGACAACAAAATTAGTGTCATTCAGTTTGCATTCTTCCTTATGCTGCAGTATAAACAACTGTACAACTATACAGTGTTTCCTCACATCTTGAAATACCACTCCAACAAGTACAATAATAAAAACAAACACTAAATTAATTTTCACTGAGTACTGTCACATGAAGCAAAGCAAATGCTAATGAATGTAATATGAACAATGCTGGTAAATTGCTGAGAGTGGTTTGATTTCATTGAATCCTCAAAAAAAAGCAGATATTCCTTTTTCTTTTAGAGATGAACAAAAACTACAATTTCATATTAGTATTATTATTTATACTGCATGATCAGTGTAGACAGCTGGAGCTGTGATTTGTGTTCCAGTAAATCCCTCTAATTTCTATAAGCAATTATTGTATTATTATTTGTATTGGAGTAGGGCCTAGAGGCCATGGATCAGGGCTCCATATGATAGCCATTGTACAAATACTGCAAAGTTATCAAAGAGGTTATCTAAACCAAACTGAATTTCAGAGGGAGAGTGAAATCTCAGGGCCCAAAAGTTACAACTACTATGTGATTTTGGTTCCAGGCTAGATCCAAAACCACAAGGCCTCTAAGTCTCAATTTTTTCCAGTTCAGGTGACGCAGAAATCTCATCTGATCAGCTTCAAGACAAACTATTACAAATTCAGCTTTTAAAATTTCAGTTCCGTTAACTCCAAAGCCAAAAACTTAATATCCTAGTCCTGATTTTGCTTCAAAGCCAAACCTAATCACAGGTTCATATCTGAATATGCTTTCTTGGCTCAGCGCTCTTCTTTTAGTAGCTGAAGGTAGGATAAACAATAGTGCAGGAAAGAGAACTTCTGCAGCTGTAGTCCTCGTCATGATTTATTTGATTGCCTTTGCTAATTATTCCCATATACTTAGAAATATTTATGAAATGCCCTTAAATGATCTTTTGGAGAAAAAATATATGTTCTGTCATGTACTATATGTGATTAAACTGTTTCTATTTAGATAAGACAATAATTATATATTTTGATAGGATAACAATATGCCAGTGAAAGATAAATGTCAAAGCCAAACCAAGTTATTTATTTTTAAAGCGTCAGACCATAACATGTAATTCCACTTACATTACTATTGAAACTGACTGTTTCCTTTACAAAAAAGAAAAATTAATTACAGCAACCCAGCAGACTAACATTAACATATAATGAGTCATACCTCATAGTATTCTGTAGGCAACTAATTTGAAATGTTCTTTTAAAAAATTAAACTGGGCACATTAATTTGATTCAAGGTCAATATTATTGACACAAAAATCAAACTGTGGGAGCATAAACTAACATCAGATAGTTATTTACTTTGCTAGACACCAGTGTAATATAATGAAAGTTCCTCATTCTGCCATTATTGAAATACTGTATTCTGACCTGCTTAGGATATTGACATTTTCCATGCTTTGTGTCTTGTCTAACTGGAAATTATCTTATAGAGGTATAATTTTTTCTCTACTTGTATTGACTCACCAACAGCTGCATATTAAAATGAGCACTGAATGCCAAATACAGAATTGCTCTTTAAGGTATATACAAAAATGATGGATTCTGATTTCTCTCATCTTTACATCTGACTGGAAGAGTGAGCTATCCTGGCATGCTCCCTTGTGGTCAGATGGGGACGGCAAATGAGCTTCTCCCTGCTTTCCCTGATTGGGCCTCAATAAATGTGTTTTAACATAGTGGTTCTATTTATCATTTACCTATTTACCATTGGGCCACAAGCAGGCCAGGGATTGAGAACCACTGCTTTAACATATCAAGGCAAGGAGGAGTCAATGCAAACTCACAAAATAGCCTGGCTCCTTAAAAGGATTTCAAGGAAGAAGCATTTACAACAAAGTTTCTGAAGCCCTTATCCCAGGAACTTGGTTCAGAGCTCCCACATTCGCACTCCTCAAAGTCTCTGAGCCTGGTCTTCTGAAGTAAAAAAGACAGATCAGCATATGTTGTAATGTGGATGGCTTCCCATCCCCTCTCTTAGGCCTCTCTGACTTTTGCCATGCCTGCTTTTCTCATTCAGCTTCCTGTTTCTATTTAAACAGCCCATCCCCAGGATGGGTTGACCAGCCTTGGTTACTTCCAGGCTGTCCTGCAATAGACGCCAGCCTACCCCTTAAAGGAGCAGCACATTCCTTTACGCTGTCCCATTCAACTTCAGTGGAGTTGCTCTTGAGTTGCAAAAGAGAAGAATCAGAATCAGACCCCTAATCTGAAGCATACTGTGCCATCAGAAAAACAGATGGGAACATATGCAATGTGTTATCTCAATACTATATTGCTGAAGTATACAGGCTGCCATTTTCCAAAGATGCCTAGAAAAGGCAGGTAACTAAATCCGACTAAAACATTAGTGCTTTGAGAAGCTTCAAAACCTGGTTCTGATACTACTGGTGGGACACTTCGCCACGTAAAGCCAGCAGTCTTTAGTACTATGAATCCAACTGTACAACTCTCATACGTGACAGATAAATACTTGTAAGAGAGAAAAATATAGTTAAGTTTTAGAAACCTCAAAATGATTTAAAAGAGGTGGGTTTTTACTGACATCCTATCAAGATTTGAAGCTGGAATTTTCAAATTCAGTAGAGTTAGACACCTAATTCTCTTAACTCCCTTTGAAACTCCCCACCTTACAGCTGCTAAATGTGGGTTTTGGCCATGAAAGCTCATGGTATGACATATATATTTTTGTTAGTCTCCAAGCTGCTACAGGACTACCCGTTTTCTTAAAGTTCCCAACCAACACGGCTAGCCCTGTGAGACTTTAGAATAAAAAGAAATGTTATAGCATTGGAATGAAGGGGGGAAGAAGGCATTTCCAACTCTGAGGGCCACCATATATTGGACCTGTCACTAGTTCAGATCTAAATATTGCTTTTTCTGTACATTACACCATTCTAAATTATTGAGGAAGTTCCTTATTTGTGGGATCAGAATGAAATATTCTGGTAATCATATGGTTCAGAAGTTTGTTATCATAGGGTGCATCTACACAGCACCCTAAACTCGAAATAAGATACGCAATTTACGCTATGCAAATTGCTTATCTTGTTTCAATTGTATTTCAAAATGGCTTATTTCAAACTTTGGTGCATCTACACAGTGCCAAATTTTGAAATAATGTGCTATTTCAAGACATCCTTTAACTCTCGTGGAATGAGGGTTACAGGGACACTGGAATAATATTCAAAAAATATTTTGAAATAACGGGCATATTTCAAAGATGCAGTTAGCTATTTCGGGATACTTCCGGTATCCTGAAATAGCCCAGCTGTCTAGAAATAATGTGCAGAAGATGGGTTAATGGATACAATAAATTTGAGGTGCAGCACAGATAGCTACATGGCTCTGAAATTTATGAACTGGATGTCATCATCATGTATGTATTACAAATACACAGCCACTTACATATAGATTACAGGTGGTTTTCAAGCTACTGATAGGACAGCAGTATATTTGAGAAAAAATGCTTCTTTAAAAACTTCATTAATTATTTCTGATATATCCATCTAAAGTATTTTTATTTCCTTTTTTTACACATGTGAATACTGAGACTGAGTATAAGGCCAAAAGTTTTGAACTTGGGTGTCTAAAATTAGGCAATAAAATCTATAGTAGGTGTGCCTGATCTTCAGAGATGCTCAGCATCCATAATACAGTATGATATCAGTGAAATTTGCAGGTGTTTAGCACTTCTGAAAAATCAAGCTACTTATTTAGGTATCTAAGTAAGGATTTGGGAGCCCAACCAAAGTTGTGGTCAGATTATTAAGCAACATTGCTTCCCTTATCCCCAAGGACTCTAATCTGCAAGCAGACCATGAGCAGTACTCTTGGTTGAAGCAGAACAGATTTCAATGCACAAAGGTCATGCTGTATCTGGTCCCATTTGGCCCAGTGGCTCAGAGAGTTCTTTGAACAAAACAATCCAAAATTGCTAATAGACTCAGCGTGGATTTGGTGCCTCCGTCTCCGTGCTGCATAAAGAGCTCAACCAGGGCCTTTGTGAAAAAGCATATTTGGTTTGCTATCATATGGTATTAAAATGAATCATTATTCAAAGGAGGCCTGACAATTAAACACTCTTAAAAGGTTGCATAACACGTTATACAGATGGGTTTTTTTAAATTTAAAACCTAATGTCTGTATTTATGAATATTATAATTGATGAAATACCAAGATGCAATTCTGTCCACATGAAGTGCCTCCCCCAGTCGTGTTTATTAGTTTTATAATATATGTACATTATTAAAGCTATAAAAAGGTTGAGTTGTTATGCATAATCTGTTCCCATTGAACTTAAATTACTTTTAGTAAAGCATTGATGCTGATAAAAGACACTTAATGTACAGAATATTAAGCAAATGTTTATATTAAAAAATGGCTTTCAGGTGAAAATTTGCTCAGCGAAGCACAACCCACATAGCATATTGCAGAATATTAATGCTCTGTAGATCACAAGATGGCAACACGTATTCTTGTGTTGAAGCCAGAGGTGGGATAAAACGTAGCATTGAGATGACAGGCCTCAACAAAAGCAATGTGCAAACACATGGAGCATAATACTATTGAGATGTAAATTAGGTTAGAAATATATGGAATAAAAACTGCTGTAAATTCAGATTGTCTTGTAAAACAGGGACGACAGCATGTTCAGCATGAGACATTTCTGCTGACTGAAAGTGCCCAACGGATTTTTCATAAAAAGACTAACCAGGTCTGTACTAGGTAATGTATGAATAGAGAAAATACCTGTTGTGTAATTTGTGCTAAAGATGGATTCAAGACAGAGTGCCAGAGCTGAGTTCCCATGAACAGTGGGGATGTTGAGATCAGGATCAAAACATCCCAACTCAGGTTTGTATCTGATCTGTACCATGACACTGAAAGAAATGAAATATACAAGGGATTTAATAAGGTTTCAAGGCAGAGGGTACAAGAAACTATAGAGTACCCTCATGCAGTGATACTTCAAACAGGTACTAGAATGCACACATTTCAGGAGATTCTTCTTATTGTTGTTAGCAGCAGAACATAAAAACATAAGGACGGCCATACTGGGTCAGACCAAAGGTCCCTCTAGCCCAGTATCCTGAATTCCAACAGTGGCCAAAGCCAGATACCCCAGAGGGAATGAACTGAACAGGTAATCATCAAGTGATCACTCTCCTGGCATCCATATCCAGCCTCTGACAAACAAAGGTTAAGGACACCATTCTTACCCATCCTGGCTAATAGCCACTGATGGACCCAACATCCATGAATTCAGCTAGTTTCTTTATTGAACCCTGTTCAAGCCCTTGTCTTCACAAGATCATCTGGGCAAGGAATTCTACAGGTTGACTGTGCGCTGCATGAAGAAAAAATTCCTTTTGCTTGTTTTAAGTCTGCTGCCTATTAATTTCATTTGGTGACCCCAAGTTCTTATCTTATGGGAACAAGTAAATAATTTTTTCTTATTCAGTTTTTCCACAGCAGTCATGATTTTATAGACCTCTATCATATGCGCCCCCCCCCTTAGACTCTTCTTTTCTAAGGTGAAAAGTCCCAGATTTTTAATCTCTCTTCATATGGGACCCATTGCAAACCTCTAATCATTTTTGTTGCCCTTTTCTGAATCCTTTGCAATGCCAATATATCTTTTTTTGAGATGAGGCAACCATATCTGTATGTAGTTTTCAAGATGTGGGTGTACCATGGATTTGTATAGAGGCAATAAGATATTCTCTGACGTATTCTCTATCCCTTTTTAAATGATCCTTAATATTCTGATTGCTTTTTTGACTGTTGCTGCACATTGAGTGGATGTTTTCAGAGAACTGTCCACAATGACTCCAGGATCTCTCTCTTGAGTAGTTGTAGCTAAATTAGTCCCCATCATATTTAATGTATAGTTGAGATTATTTTTTCCACTGTGCATTACTTTACATACATCAACATTAAATTTCAGTTGCCATTTTGTTGCCCAATCATTTACTTTGGTGAGATCTTTTTGAAGCTCTTCACAGTCTGCTTTGGTCTTAACTATCTAGAGCAGTTTGGTATCATCTGCAAATTTTGCCACCTCACTGTTTATCCCTTTCTCCACATCATTTATAAATAAGTTGAATAGGAGGGGTCCTAGTTACCTCTCTCCATTCTGAAAATGTATCATTTATTCCTACCCTTTGTTTCCTGTCTTTTAACCAGTTATCAATCCATGAAAGGGCCTTCCCTCTTATCCCATGGCACCTTACTTTACTAAGTTGGAGACGGATCTTTTTAAAGTTCTTCACAGGGAAAGGAATGAAATAGAACTACACTTCCCACAATATTGAAAACCCATGACTAATATTTCCTCTGTGATATTATGAGATTAATACCTGTGGTTATTCTCTTCAGGGTACGTCTACACTGAATTCCTCTATTGAGAGAGGAATTCAAATGCAACTGAGCAAAATTGCAAATGAAGCGCAGATTTGAATTTCCCATGCTTCATTTGCATAATTGCGTCCGGGCGCTATTTTGAAATACCCTATTTCGAAAAAAGAAATGCTGTCTAGGTGAGGTTATTTTGAAAGAAAACCCTTCTTTTGAAATTACCCTTACTCTTAATAAAATGAGGTTTAAGGGTAATTTTGAAAGAAGGGTTTTCTTTCAAAATAACCGCATCTAGACAGCATTTCTTTTTTCGAAATAGGGTATTTTGAAATGGGGCCCGGACGCAATTATGCAAATGAAGCACGGGAAATTCAAATCCGTGCTTCATTTGCAATTTCGCTCAGCTGCATTTGCATTCCTCTCTCGAAAGAGGAATGGAATGTAGACATACCCTACAGACACCAGATTATGCCTAGTCCTTCTGGGTATGTCTACACTAGCTCATTAATTCGAGCTAGGTAGGCAAATCAGGCAAGTGGAGTTGCAAATGAAGCCCGGGATTTAAATATCCCAGGCTTTATTTGCATGTTCCTGTCCGGCCGCCATTTTTAAATCCCCCTTAGTTTGAACGAACTGCCCACGGCTACACGTGGCAGTTTAAAGTTAATCCGAACTTAGTTAAATCCCGGGCTTCATTTGCAACTCTGGTTGCCTGATTTGCCTACCTAGCTCAAATTAACGAGCTAGTGTAGACATACCCTCTTTGACTGTGCTTGGGGAGTGAAAGTTAAATAAGGGTCTGGACATGTTGGTGGGCCCAAGAGCTGCTCTTTCTTTTTTTTCACTGTGATCAAGTGTGAAGGAATGGGATGGAGCAGGGTGAGAAGGGTGAGATAATTTGACTCTACCTCTTATAGTCAAATGCTTCCATAGCTGTCTGGGTATATGGAAGGGGAAATAGGTTGCAACCCAAGGAGATGCAATAAAAAAAAGTGCTCCTCTGAGCCAGAGCTCCTCTGGGAGTCATGCAACTATGTGCTCATATGGGGCTGAGCCTAGCAGCTCCATCTAGCACTGAAGAAGTTATCAGACATGATTCAGATCTTACTTACACTGGTTTAGTGCTGACTCATACTCATGCAGATGTAAATGAACTCTGAATGAGCCTCTTCATTTTCATCCTTATAACAGGCAAGCCTCCAAAAATTCCTTTAAAACAAAAATTTGAATTGCAGTATTATGTAAATGTTATTGCACCAGACAATAGCTTAGTGTTGTCCCTGTAATTAACTGACTGGATAATTAGTCTCTTTCTCTTTGCTCAGCAACCTACATTCATGTGCATGTACAGACAGTTGCAAAAATACACTAATAAGTTTTACATAGTCTGTGCAGAATTGCCAAGAGATGGACAGCAGTAGAAAGTTAAGTGCTATTTTGAAAGTGGAAAATCAATTAAAAATGTAAATGTATCTTTTCTCCAAGAAGTGGGAATTCAATAAAAATAATGAATTCTGCAATTTGGAGTGATGGATTTGGAGCACTCAAGAAGGATGAATGCATCATGCTGAGTTGTTAATATCTTTGCCAGTTCTCTGACTTTCCATTGAACATTAAAAAATGCCTTTATTTGCTTGCCTAACAACCATCTCTTGAAAGATTCTCTCAGAACAGGAGAGAATCTCAGGAAGCTTCTGTAATGGAATAATTATTTCAACAGCTTGGACACTGATTTTTATGAAACAGAAGATCTAGTGCCACAGCCCATTGCTACATAGTGTAATGTTTTATGTCAATGTGAACACTTACAACAGTAAGCAGAACTTGCTGAAAAATATAAAACTAAAATTCAGCCTTTATTAATCAATTTATATATATTGTTTGGTAAATTTTAAGCTTAATTTTTAAAGCATTATGTGTATATAATACAAATCTTCTAATGTACATTTGAAAATTGCCTAATTTCTAGTAAAATTTACTACAGATTGAATTTCTCTAGTCCAGCACTCTGGTCTGGCAATATCCATGATCCAACATGATTTTAGCTAGCTAGATGTCCATGTATCATGGGTGTGACCAAGTTTCTCACAGTCCCATAAAGTTTGTTTACAGCCACAGTCCTGGCTCTCAGTATTCTGTGCTGTTATTTAGCTCTAATTTACTCCTAAAAGTCTTCTCAGAGCCCAGTAAGCAGTGATCAGACAGAGACATCTATTAGGGAAGGTTCTATTAACAGAGATGCTCTATGTTCTAGTCAGGAAGAGAGGATGGAAGTATGGGTCGGATCAGATGAGACACAATTAAATGAAAGAGTCTAACACATCAAGAAATGGAAGCCAGATAAATAGTGACAAATTATTAAAGTCCTTATACACAAATGCTAGAAGTCTAAATAGTAAAATGGGCAAACTACAGTGCCTAGTTTTAAAGGAGGATATTGATACAGTAGGCATCACAGAAACTTGGTGGAATGAGGTCAATCAATGGGACACAGTCATACCATGGTACAAAATATATCGGAAGGACAGAACAGGTCGTGCTGGTAGGGGAGTGGCACTATACGCGAAAGAAAATGTAGAATCAAATGAAGTAAAAATCTTAAATGAGCCAAAATGTTCCATAGAATCTCTATGGATAGTAATTCCATGTTCCAATAATAAGAATATAGCAGTAGGGATATATTATCGACCACCTGATCAGGACAGTGATAGTGACTATGAAATGATAAGGGAGATTAGAGAGGCTATCAAATTAAAAAACTCAATAATAGTGGGGGATTTCAACTTTCCCCATATTGACTGGGTACACGTCACCTCAGGACGGGATGCAGTGATAAAATTTCTTGATACCTTAAATGCCTGCTTCTTGGAACAGCTGGTTCTGGAACCCACAATGGGAGAGGCTATTCTTGATTTAGTCCTAAGTGGAGCACAGAATCTGGTTCAAGAGGTAAATATAACTGCTCTGCTTGGAAATAGTGACCATAATATAATAAAATTTAACTTCCCCATCGTGGGAAAAACACCTCAGCAGCCCAACACTGTGGCATTTAATTTCAGAAAGGGGAACTACACAAAAATGAGGAAGTTAGTTAAACAGAAATTAAAAGGTACAGTGACAAAATTAAAATCTCTGCAAGCTGCATGGAAACTTTCCAAGGACACCATAAGAGAGGCCCAACTTAAATGTATACCCCAAATTAAAAAACACAGTAAGAGAACCAAAGAAGTGCCACTGTGGCTTAACAACCAGGTAAAAGAAGCAATGACAGATAAAAAGATATCTTTTTAAAAGTGGAAGTCAAATCCTAGTGAGGAAAATAGAAAGAACCATAAACTTGTCAAATTAAGTGTAAAAATATAATAAAAGCCAAAAAAGAGTATGATGAACAGCTAGCCAAAACCTCAAAAAGTAATAGTAAAATGTTTAACTTCATCAGAAGCAGGAAGCCAGCTAAACAACCAGTGCACCCATGGATGATCGAGATGCTAAAGGAGCACTCAAAGATGATAAAGTCATAGCAGAGAAGCTAAATGAATTCTTTGCTTCTGTCTACAGGGCTGAGGATATTGGGGAGATTCCCAAACCTGAGCCATTCATTTAGGTGACAAATCTGAGGAATTGTCCCAGATTGAGGTGTCATTAGAGGAGGTTTGGGAACAAATTGATAAACCTAACAGTCACCAGGACCGGATGGCATTACATAAGAACATAAGAATGGCCGTACTGGGTCAGACCAAAGGTCCATCTAGCCCAGTATCCTGTCTGCCGACAGTGGCCAGCACCAGGTGCCCCAGAGAAGGTGGACCGAAGACAATGATCAAGCGATTTGTCTCCTGCCATCCCTCTCCAGCCTCTGACAAACAGAGGCCAAGGACACCATTTTATCCCCTGGCTAATAGCCTTTTATGGACCTAACCTCCATGAAATTATCTAGCTTCTCTTTAAACTCTATTATAGTCCTAGCCTTCACAGCCTCCTCTGGCAAGGAGTTCCACGGGCTGACTACACGCTGTGTGAAGAAGAACTTTCTTTTATTAGTTTGAAACCTGCTACCCATTCATTTCATTTGGTGTCCTCTAGTTCTTCTATTTAGGGAACTAATAAATAACTTTTCTTTATCGGCCCTCTCCACACCACTCATGATTTTATATACCTCTATCATATCCCCCCTCAGTCTCCTCTTTTCTAAACTGAAAAGACCCAGTCTCTTTAGCCTCTCCTCATATGGGACCCGTTCCAAACCCCTAATCATTTTAGTTGCCCTTTTCTGAACCCTTTCCAAGGCCAAAATATCTTTTTTGAGGTGAGGAGACCACATCTGTACACAGTATTCAAGATGTGGGCGTACCATAGTTTTATACAGGGGCAGGAAGATATTCTGGGTCTTATTTTCTATCCCTTTCTTAATAATTCCTAGCATCCTATTTGCCTTTTTGACCGCTGCTGCACACTGTGTGGAAGTTTTCAGAGAACTGTCCACGATAACTCCAAGATCTCCTTCCTGATTTGTCGTAGCCAAATTAGCCCCCATCATATTGTACGTATAGTTGGGGTTATTTTTCCCGATGTTCATTACTTTACACTTATCCACATTAAATTTCATTTGCCATTTTGTTGCCCAATCACTCAGTTTGGTGAGATCTTCTTGGAGTCCCTCACAGTCTGCATCTGTCTTGACTATCCTAAACAGTTTGGTATCATCTGCAAACTTTACCACCTCACTGCTTACCCCTTTCTCCAGATCATTTATGAATAAGTTGAACAGGATTGGTCCTAGGACTGACCCTTGGGGGACACCACTAGTTACCCTTCTCCATTCTGAAAATTTACCATTTATTCCTACCCTTTGTTTCCTGTCTTTTAACCAGTTCTCAGTCCAAGAAAGGACCTTCCCTCTTATCCCATGGCCATGTAATTTACACAAGAGCCTTTGGTGAGGGACCTTGTCAAAGGCTTTCTGAAAATCTAAGTATACTATATCTACTGGATCCCCCTTGTCCGCATGTTTGTTAACCCCTTCAAAAGAACTCTAATAGATTAGTAAAACAGGATTTCCCTTTACAGAAACCATGTTGACTTTTGTCCAACAAATTATGTTCTTCTACATGCTTCACAATTTTATTCTTTACTATTGTTTCGACTAATTTGCCCAGTACTGAAGTTAGACTTACCGGTCTGTAATTGCCCAGATCGCCTCTAGCGCCCTTTTTAAATATTGGTGTCACGTTGGCTACCTTCCAGTCATTAGGTACGGAAGCCGATTTAAGGGATAGATTACAAACCACAAGATAATAGTTCAGCAATTTCCCATTTGAGTTCTTTTAGAACCCTTGGATGAATGCCATCCGGTCCCGGAGATTTGTTAACATTAAGTTTTTCTATTTGTTCCAAAACCTCCTCTAATAACACTTCAATCCGGGACAGTTCCTCAGATTCATCACCCACAAAGGATGGTGCAGATTTGGGAATCTCCCCAACGTCCTCAGCCGTGAAGACTGAAGCAAAGAAATCATTTAATTTCTCCGCAATGGCTTTATCGTCCTTGATTGCGCCTTTTATAGTTTGATTGTCTAGGGGACCCACGGGTTTTTTAGCAGGCTTCCTGCTTCTAATGTACTTAAAAAACATTTTGTTATTTCTTTTTGAGTTTTTGGCTAGCTGTTCCTCAAAATCTTTTTTTGCTTTTCTTATTACATTTTTACACTTGATTTGACAGTGTTTATGTTCCTTTCTATTTATCTCACTAGGATGGACTTCCACTTCTTAAAAGATGCCTTTTTGTCCCTCGCTGCTTCTTTTACATGGTGGTTAAGCCACGGTGACACTTTTTTAGGTCTCTTGCTATGTTTTTTAATTTGGGGTATACATTTAAGTTGGGCCTCTATTATGGTGTCTTTAAAAAGTTTCCATGCAGCTTGCAGGGATTTGGCTCTAGTCACTGTGCCTTTTAATTTCTGTTTAACTAGCCTCCTCATTTTTGTGTAATTCCCCTTTTTGAAATTAAATGCAAGGGTGCTGGACTGCTGAGGTGTTCTACCCACCACAGGAATGTTGAATGTTATTATATTATGGTCACTATTCCCAAGCGGTCCTGTAACGGTTATTTCCTGGACCTGATCCTGCACTCCACTCAGGACTAAATTGAGAATTGCCTCTCCCCTTGTGGGTTCCTGCACCAGCTGCTCCAAGAAGCAGTCATTTAGGCCATTGAGAAATTTTATCTCCACTTCTCTTCCTGAGGTGACATGTACCCAGTCAATATGGGGATAATTAAAATCCCCCATTATTATAGAGTTCTTTATTCTGGTAGCCTCTCTAATCTCCCTCAGCATTTCAATGTCAGTATCGCTGTCCTGGTCAGGTGGTCGGTAATATATCCCTACTGCTAATTTCTTATTATTGGAGCATGGAATTACTATCCATAGCGATTCTATTGAACATGTTGATTCACTTAATATTTTTATTTCATTTGATTCTACATTATCTTTCACATACAGTGCCACTCCACCACCCACCCGGCCTGCTCTATCCTTTCGATATATTTTATATCCCGGTATGATTGTGTCCCACAGATTTTCCTCATTCCACCAGGAATGAGTGGTGATGCCTATTATGTCAATCTCCTCATTTAATACTAGGTACTCTAGTTCACCCATCTTATTAGTCAGACTCCTAGCATTTGTGTAGAAGCACTTTAAAAATTTGCCCAAGAGTTCTGAAAGAACTCAAATGGGAAATTGTGGAACTATTAACTGTGGTTTGTAACCTATCCTTTAAATTGGCTTCCGTACCTAATGACTGGAAGGTAGCTAACATGACGCCAATATTTAAAAAGGGATCTAGAGGTGATCTTGGCAATTACAGACCAGTAAGTCTAACATCAGTACCGGGCAAATTAGTTGAAACTACAGTGAAGAATACAATTGTTAGACACATGGATGAAGATAATTTGTTGGGGAAAGTCAACATGTTTTCTGTAAAGGGAATTCATGCCTTACTAATCTGCTAGAGTTCTTTGAGGGGGTCAACAAACATGTGGACAAGGGGGATCCAGTGGATATAGTATACTTAGATTTCCAGAAAGCCTTTGACAAGGTCCCTCACCAAAGGCTCTTAAGTAAAGTAAGTTGCCATGGGATAAGAGGGAAGGTCCTTTCATGGATTGATAACTGGTTAAAAGACAGGAGACAAAGGGTAGGAATAAATGGTAAGTTTTCCGAGTGCAGAGAAGTAACTAGTGGGGTCCCCCAAGGGTCTGTCCTGGGACCCATCCTATTCAACTTATTTATAAATGATGTGGAGAAAGGGGTAAACAGTGAGGTGGCAAAATTTGCAGATGATACCAAACTGCTCAAGATAGCAAAGACCAAAGAAGACTGTGTAGAGCTTCAAAAAGTGATTGGGCAACAAAATGGAAAATGAAATTTAATGTTGATAAATGTAAAGTAATGTACATTGGAAAAAATAATACCAACTATATATACAATATGATGGGGACTAATTTGTCTACATATACTCCAGAGAAAGATCTTGGAGTCATTGTGCATAGTTCTCTGAAAACATGCACTCAGTGTGCAGTGGTAGTCAAAAAAGTGAGTAGACTGTTAGGAGACATTAAAAAAGGGATAGAGAATAAGACAGAAAATATATAAAACCATGGTACTCCCACATCTGGAATACTACATACAGATGTGGTCACCTCATCTTAAAAAAGATGTATTGGCATTTGGAAAAGGGCAACAAAAATGATTAGGGGTTTGGAACGTGTCCCATATGAAAAGAGATTATAAAGGCTATGGGGGGATATGATAGAGGTCTATAAAATCATGACTGGTATGGAAAAAATGAATAAGGAAAAGTTATTTACTTATTCCCATAATAAAAGAACTAGGGGTCACCAAATGAAATTAATAGGCAGCAGGTTTAAAACAAACAAAAGGAAGTTTTTCTTCACTTAGCGCACAGTCAACCTGTGGAACTCCTTGCCAGAGGATGCGGTAAAGGCTAGAACTTTAATAGGGTTCAAAAAAGAGCTAGATAGATTCATGGAGGTTAGGTCCATCAATGGCTATTAGCCAGGATGGGTAGGAATTGTATCCCTAGCCTCTGTTTCTCTGGAGGTGGGTGACAGGGAGGGATTACGTGAGGATTACCTGTTGTGATCCCTCCTTCTCGGACATCTGGTATTGGCCACTGTCAGCAGACAGGATACTGGGCTAGATGGATTTTTTGTCTCATCCAATATCGCCGTTCTTATGTAATTGCTGCTCGACAATTTTGACCTTCCATGGTAGGCAAATTCTCTGGTTTGGCATCAGTCAGGTCCCAAAGGTGCTGTAGTAGAGAGAGGTTCAACCTGTAGTTCCTTTACAGTCTCTTACCCTCCACTGTGTAAATACACTATGATAAACTTGATTTACAAAATACTACAATGCCTTTTTGAATCTGCACATAGACTACATAAGGCTACCACACAAGCTGCTGCTGTTTATGGAAGTGTTTTGTGTGGAACCAGATTATTGTCCAGCTGTGAGAAATATATTAGGAACTGAAATCATGAGGTAATGGTAGACTGAACTATGCAAGCTGAAGCATGCATTTTCACCAAAATGGACAAAAATTTTGTCAAAAGTAAATAAAATGTTTTTGCCTCAAAATTATCACCCCAGGAATTATTTCCTCCATATTAAACAACATATGTGTAGGCCACTGAATTTAAGTACAAGATGGTAATATAAATCCCTTGTATTTTGTGCAGTGGTCTCAGATTGATTTATTGATTGATTTGAGCAATTGGCATGTTACACAAATATCTGTAAGTCTGAGGTTCAAAATTCTAAGATTCCTAAGACAATGTGGGTGGGTCTTTTTCATAAAATTGAAACAATGTAATGAACTATTGAAAGAACAAACATATTTTATTAATAACATATTTGTATCAAAAACTACCATAGGAAAAGGGAAAATTCAGTGCTCATTTCCAATATCACATGGCCATAGGATCATAGAGCACTAGAACTGAAAGGGACCTCAAGAGGTCATCAAGTCCAGTCCCCTGCCCTTATGGCAGGACCCAGTACCAACTAGACCATCCCTGATAGATGTCTATCTAACCTGCTCTTAAATATCTCCAGAAATGGAGATTCCACAACCTCCCTAGGTAACTTATTCCAGTGTTTAATCACCCTGACAGGAAGTTTTTCCTAATGTCCAAACTAAACTTCCCTTGCTGCAGTTTAAGCCCATTGCTTCTTGTTCTATCCTCGGAGGCTAAGATGAACAATTTTCCTCCCTCCTCTTTGTGACACCCTTTTAGATACCTGAAAACTGCTATCATGTCCCCTCTCAGTCTTCTCCTCTCCAAACTAAACAATCCCAATTCTTTCAGTCTTTCTTCATAGGTCATGTTCTCTAGACCTTTAATCATTCTTGTTGCTCTTCTCTGGACCTTCTCCAATTTCTCCACATCTTTCTTAAAATGGGGTGCCCAAAACTGAACACAATACTCCAATAGAAGCTAATCAGCACAGAGTAGAGCACAAGAATGACTTCTCGTGTCTAGTTCACAATACTCCTTTAGCCATGTGCTAAAGCTTTCTTTTTCACAGAATAAGGATATCTGCTTGAAGTACCTGGATATCTACTTGAAGTATCAATACAAGGATAAGAGTTTATGGAGGCATTCGAATGAAATACAATTTCAGTTAGAAAATGTAAAAAAAAAGTTCAAAACAAATGATTTTTTTAAGTTCCGCTTAAAAAAGCAGAAGAACAAATGCGTCCCTGGACGTGGAAGAGTTTTTCCGGGATACCTCTGGAATCCCAGAAAAACTCCTGCAGTCTAGCCGTACCCTCACCGGGTTGAGACAGGAGGTGCGGGCTTTGGGGTGGGAATGAGGGATTTAGGTGTGGGAAAGGCTGAGAGGTATAAGCTCTGGGGGGGGAATTTGGGGTCAGGTGGAGGGTTGGGATGCTGAGCAAGCCACAGGCTTGTGGATGTGAGGGTGCAGGAGTTTGGATTGGTTGTGTGAGGGGCTCAGGACAGGGAGGTTGGGAGTATGATGGGCTCAGGACACAGTTTTGCAGTGTGTGGAGGCTGCAGAAGTGTTGTGGCAGAAGACTGAGGATGTGTGGGTGCAGGAGTTTGGGGATGTGAGAGGCTCAGGACAGGGGGTTCCAGTGTATGATAGGCTCACATTTGGGGTCGGGGGCGGTACAGGAGTGTTATGTACCTGATGGGGGCTTGGCCCCAATTAGGGGCTTGTTGGCCAGGCTTCATTTTTTAATAAAATATTATGTCAAACACAAAAGATTTCAGCATTCTCTTTATTTATGAGAAGGGCGGGGAACCTGATTTGAGTCAGGGGTCACTGACCCACAGAAAAGTCAGTAGGGACCACACAAGTGAGATGCAAAAAAAGAACTCCTCCAAAACCCCACAAGCCTCACTAATGTGGCCCCAACTGTGCTGGTGGGAGCAGGGGACATAGTACTGGTGAAGGGTGGTAGGGGGTGCTGGGGCAAGGACGTGGTGCCTGTGGGTGCTGCGGCAGGGGACAGGGGACAAGTTGCTGGGGTGGGAACAGGGTGCCAGTGGAGGCAGGGACAGGGTGCCAGTGGGGACTGAGGACAGGGTGCTGGGGTGGGGGCAGGGGACAAGGTGTCAGTGGAGCCAGGGTACCAGTGGTTGTGGGGGCAGGGGACAGGGTGCCAGTGGGGGTAGGGGACAGGGAGTCCCCTGTACACACCTCCTCCGGGGACTCCTACCTCCTCCGGGGACTCCTACCCCCTCCCCCCCCCCGCAGAGGAAGGAAGCCCCAGCGTGCACCTCCTCCGGGGACTCCTACCCCCTCCCCCCCCCCCGCAGAGGAAGGAAGCCCCAGCGTGCACCTCCTCCGGGGACTCCTACCCCCTCCCCCTCACAGAGGAGGGAAGCCCCGGCACGTGCCTCCTCTGGGGACTCATAACTCCCCGCCCCCAGGAAGTCCCTGGCACACCACAGACCTGGCCTTTCAGGTACCGCGTCGGCTGTTTGTGGGAGGGGAGCAGCCAGCACACTTCCTGAAACCACAGAACTTGTGCGTAGCTGCGGGACTTCCATCCACCCCACAGGAAGCTGGTGCTACCTCCATTGTTACTCGAGGTAGGTAGTAGGGCTTCCTGTGGGGAGAAATGGGGGGAGGCGAACACCTTGCGATTGATTGGTTGATCCCTCCCAATCAACCAATAGATCGCGATTGACGGGTTGGTGACCACAGCTCTAAGGCCACGTCTTCACTTCCTGGAAGAGCGACATGACACTCAATCTTCTGGAGTTTGATTTAGTGGGTATAATATAGACCCACTAAATTAAACATTAAGGCTTTGTTTACACTGCAGGGTTTTTGCGCAAGAAGCTTTTTGCAGAAGAGATCTACTGCAAAAACTTCTTGAGCAAAAGCGCGTCCACACCTCAGAAGTGCATTGCAAAAGTGACATGCTTTTATGCAAGAGAGCGTCCACGCCTGCATGGATGCTCTTGCGTAAGAAAGTTCTGATTGCCATTCACAGAATGGCCATCAGAGCACCTGTGCTTTTTCTGATAGGCTCTTTTTGCACAAGAAACCCCTGTTGAGAATCCACACACACCTTTTTGCACAAGAACTCTTGCACAAAAAGGAGTTATTCCTTGTAGAAAGATGTATACCTACACCACAAAAAGCGCTCTGTTCTGCCGTATTACTGTACATTTTCTTGTGCAAAAACGCATTTGAAGTGTGGACGATCCGGGGGTTTTTGTGCAAAAACCCTTTATTGTAGACATAGCCTGAGTGTGTCCCATCAACACCAGTACTCCTTGAATCGTGGGGAGTTAGGGAAGTTGACTGGAGTGTTTGCTCCTGTCGACCTCCAACTGTGGAGATGGTATCAAAGTTTGAATTAAGGTATGTCGACTCCAGCTATGCAATTAACGTAGCCGGAGTCACATATCTTAATTGGAACCTCTGGGTAAATATAGACATGACGTAAGGGACAAAAGAGTAGAAACAAGAGGTGAGGCAAGCCTCTATTGCTTACTTATTCACTTAATTGTTTCTCTAGCACCTTGTCACTATTTCAGGATATTTCTGGTGTCCCGAAATAGATATTCTTTTAAGCAAGCCTGTTATTTCAAAATATAATAGGCTCACTGTTCCGACGTCCTTTAAACCTTGTTCCATGAGGATTAAGGGACTTTTCAGAATAGCTGTTTATTTCGAAATTTGGCACTGAGTGGCTCAAATTTTGTTGCTTATTTCAAGCTAAGGGTGCAGTGTAGCCGCACCTTAAGGTTCAGTGCTCTTCCTCTGTGGTAATTTGCCATGCTTAAATGCATTAAACTTCAGTTAATATTTTTGAGCTATTTAGGCAACCCCAAATAAATCAATTTCAACATAAACAGCAGTTTAAACAAATATTATTGTCATTTTAAGGGTGCTTTTTTTTCTTTTGAAGCACACAACTACTATGAAGCTCTAAACATGCTTTGAGGACATCCATGTTTTTAATGTACTGGACTGGACTGTTTTGCACAGCTAGCAATCTAGAACTTTGTTGATATTACTTCTGTCAACATCTATAGGGAATATAACAACACAGAGTCCTACCAAGTATGAAAATTAAGCTGCAAGTACTTTCAATTCCAAGGAGTTCACTTTTATATGGTATTGCCCCCTTAGTAGCAGCTGTAGAAAGGTTTTTTTTTTTTTCACAGAGTCAACTGCCTTCCTATATCCTGAACCACTAAATTGCCATATATAGCCAAGGGCTGGTCAAATAAAAAAAAAAGTCAGGAGAAGTGACCAAGCATCTTCATTGAATCTTTCCAATGTCTAAATATGGACAACAACTAGTGCCCTGGATATCTGCCAGTTAAACTGTGACAGTTTTAAATGGGAAGAAACATAGAACAGACCCACTTTTGCTGAGATCTGAGGAAATATCAGTTACTGCCCAGGGAGATAAATAGGCACTGTGAGACTGAAATGATGGCTATCCCCTTCTTCGTATGTACCCTGAGAATAGCATTGATCAATGATCGGAAGAAGAAAATAATCCTGTCAGGGAACCATCTGCCATGTCCACAAGTAGTTGCAACTGACATGGTGGAAATAGCCCATAGCCTGACAGAGGCTAATGTTCACACTTTAGGAGTATATATTAAGTATATAATATTTTAATTAAGGAGACACAATATAACAAATGAAATAGAAATAGAGTACTTGTTTTCTTTTTTATTATCCACAGCACTGCTTTTTGTACAACTATCACAGGTAAACTGAGTTACAGGGAATTTGGGGGGATCTCAGTGAAGGTACTTGGAATTTACACTGACATAACTAGGATCAGCCTCTAACCACACATATCTGCAATTTTGCTTTGTTTATAAAATATTTTGCATGGCTTTTGTTACATAGTTAGTTTCTTCCTCTAGTGCCTTCTCCCTTTAGAGTGTGTCTACACTGCACAGTTCTTCCAGAATAATAGCCGTTATTCTGGAAACACAATACTAGTGTCCACAGAGCAATTGTGTTATTTTGAAAGAAAATCAAAATAATGGAGGGCTTTTCCTGATGTTGGTAAACCTCATTCCATGAAGAATAATGCCTCTTCTGAAAAAGCTCTTTTGGAAAAGGGACACTCCACTGTTGCTATGTCAAAATAGTTCCTCACCAGGGCCATTCTAAGTTATTCATTCCCAGTGCCTCCTGGGACTCTAAATCGAGGTAGTGTGGCCACGTTAGGGAAGCCTGCCTCGGACTAATTGGGGGTATGTCTACACTACAAAGTTAATTCGAACTAACAGCTGTTAGTTCGAATTAACTTTCATAGGTGCTACACAGGCAAACCGCTAGTTCGAACTTAATTCGAATTAGCGGAGCGCTTAATTCGAACTAGGTAAACCTCATTCTACGAGGACTAACGCCGAGTTCGAATTAAGTAGTTCGAATTAAGGGCTGTGTAGCCACTTAATTCGAACTAGTTGGAGGCTAGCCTTTCCCAGCTTGCCCTGGTGGCCACTCTGGGCCAAGCCAGGGAAACTCTTCTGCCCCCCTCCCGGCCCCAGAGCCCTTAAACGGCCACGGTCTGGCTACGGTGCCCGTGCCAGGTGCAAGCCTGCCAGCACCCAGCCAGCAGACCCTGTACCTGGCACGGCATGAGCCAGCCACCCACTGCCACCCAGCCCTCCGCCTCTTCCCAGGACCAGGCTGATGGCTCCCAGGAGCCTGCCCGGGGCTGCAAGAGGTGGGTGCCCGCCTGGTCTAGTGTGGAGATTGTGGACTTCATTCAGGTTTGAGGGGAGGCCTCCAACGTCCACAATCGCCTCACTAGGCACAGGAAAGTGGCCGTCTAGGGCAGGATAGCTGCCAGCCTGGCCACCAAAGGCCACATGCGAACCCAGGAGCAGGTTTGCATGAAAATCAAGTTGGTCCAGTGAGACCCCCGACCCTGAGCCCTGAGCTTAGAACATAAGAACGGCCATACTGGGTCAGACCAAAGGTCCATCTAGCCCAGTAGCCTGTCTGCCGACAGCGGCCAACACCAGGTACCCCGGAGGGGATGGACCGAAGACAATGACCAAGCCATTTGTCTCGTGCCATCCATCTCCAGCCTTCCACAAACAGAGGCCAGGGACACCATTCCTACCCCCTGGCTAATAGCACTCCATGGACCCAACCTCCATGACTTTATCTAACTTCTCTTTAAACTCTGTTATAGTTCTAGCCTTCACAGCCTCCTGTGGCAAGGAGTTCCACAGGTTGACTATTTGCTTTGTGAAGAAGAACTTTCTTTTATTAGTTTGAAGCCTGCTACCCATTCATTTCATTTGGTGTCCTCTAGTCCTTATATTATGGGAACTAATGAAGAACTTTTCTTTATGCACCCTCTCCACACCACTCATGCTTTTATAGACCTCTATCATATCCCCCCTCAGTCTCCTCTTTTCTAAGCTGAAAAGTCCCAGTCTCTTTAGGCTCTCATATGGGACCTGTTCCAACCCCCTAATCATTTTAGTTGCCCTTTTCTGAACCCTTTCCAAGGCCAAAACATCTTTTTTGAGGTGAGGAGACCATGTCTGTACACTGTACTGAAGATATGGCGTACCATAGTTTTATACTTCCCCTCCTCCGTCTTCCTCTGGCTTCCCCCTTCCAGCTCCCTCCTCCCAGGTTTCCCCCTCCCCTCTCCCACCCTCTCTCTTCCCCTCTCCCACCTCCTTTTCCCAGTCTCCCCAGAGGTTAATCCCCCCACCCCCAGTTTTGTTAAATAAAGAGAGTTTCTATTTTTGAACACACGTGTCCTTCATTTTTTACATCAGGAAGGGGGGCTAGGGAGGGGCAAATGTAAGGAGGTGAGGGAGGAATGGGGCATGAGCCCCCGATGGGGAGGACTGGGGTGGCTCTGTGGGCTCCTCAGGGTGGAAGCTCTCCTGCAGGGCCTCCTGGATCCTGACAGCCCCCCGATTGACACCCCCGGATGGCAGCCTGTGGCAAGTGCAGCCGGGCTGATGGCCAACTGCTGTGATGTGCTGAGTGCGGGCACTCAGGGCACTCCAAGACAGGATTGCTTTGCTGTCCCTCATCGAGGTAGACAAGCAAGCAGGGAACCCTGAGAACTGTCTGTCCGGGGTGGGGGCTCGGGTCCCTTTAAGCACAGCCCTCAGCTAGCCTGAGGCAGCAGCTCCACACTGTAAGTCCTAACCTGACGCCCTGCTGGCACTGGTTCCGGCCAGCCTTAACTTTGGTTCAGGGTCTACTCAATGTGGACATGCTAGTTCGACTTAGCAAAATGCTAATTTGAATTAGTTTTTAGGTCTAGATGCACTCGTTCGAATTAGCTTAGTTCGAATTAACTAATTCGAATTAAGTTAGTTCGAATTAGTGCTGTAGTGTAGACATACCCTTGGAGACTTCCCTGTTGTGTGGATGCTCTATTTCGAAATAAGCTATTCTGGAAGATATCTTCCGGAATAGCTTTTTCTAAAATAAGCTTGCAGTGTAGACGTACACTTAAATGTGGTGGTTAAAATGATGCAGCTGTTGAAGTTAAAGTACCGTATGCACTCATATTTTAGAAGTCCTTTCCTTAGAAATAAGTATGTTACCCTCAGCTACATTCTCAACCTTAAGTAGTCCTAAACCTGCAAAGATAAGGCCTTATGACATCTTGTGATATGTTACAGCATGGATCCTTCTTCAGCCCACAATGAGCACCAACAATAAAATAACATGCTTAAACACTTTTTTCAACGCTTCCCCATTCACTGTTTCCTATTACTAGTGATGGGATACTTCCTAATTGCTGCTTTCAATTCATAGTAATTAATTGTAGCTAGATTTCTTTTCATCTCGTGAAATACATAATATCACAATGGGCTCAAACAGAACACTGTAAAAGCAATCTATATTACTGCTAAATAATCATATTCACTGGTTTTTATCTTGGTTTTACATGCCTTTCATTGGCTATAAAAACATTAAAACATTTAATATGGTTTTAAAAATTGAATAACCTACTATAAAAGGAGCATATTAATGGCTGTTCACATAACTTTTTATAATATCAGTCAATTTTATTATTTGGTATACTGTAAATCAAATTAAGTACAAATATTAGTACTGACAATGTGTGTATAATTAGTTTCTAATCTTTACTGCATGAATATGTATTCATTAAGAACAGACTTCTTAGCCATATCTGGGCATATAAATAACATGTTTAGAGGTATACTATTGCAACTTATACTTATAAACATATTCAGGCATAACCCTTTGATGGCTTTGTTCCGATAGTTAATAATCCAGGGAAAGCATTCCAGAACCATTTTAAAGAAAATTAGTAACTGTTTTCATTTTGGAAATGCAGATAACTAGGTTCTTTTCTACAGTTAGATTTACTGATCTTGGAATACACTAACACCTGTGTGTACAAATACTAAATTGCAATTTTATTTGCTTTCTTGTATTTTCAGAGAAGTCCTGCAATAACAGAAATTAACTAGAGATTGTGCTATGATATTATCTCCAGACTACATTCCTTATTAAACTACCAAAAAGCACTGTTTCTTGATCCATGAATAAAGCTTCAAAGATGCAGAGCGAACTCATCTGAAAATCTGAATTAACTCTGGTCATCTGAAGGAGTGGGCTGTGCCCATGAAAGCTCATGATACCATCTACATGTTTTGTTAGTCTATAAAGTGCTACCAGACCATTTGTTGTTGTTTTTTCTGTAACAGACTAACTCAGCTACCCCCTGAAGCTTCTGAATTAATATTGTTAGTCATCTGAAGAGATCTTTACCAATATGAAAACAAAACCTTCACAAAGCTATCTGAATATTATAATAGTAGCACTTTAAAATTTACAAAGCAATAAGACTATTTTAAGGTTTGAGAAACATTTTCTATTAATATATACACAATCTGTTCTTGGCTCTGCCAGTGGCTTGACCCTCTCTGTGCTCACTTGGACCATCTGTAAAATGGGGATAATGATACCTCCTTTGTAAAGTGTACTGAGATCTATTGATGAAAACCACTAGATCAGCAATCAGCATAAATATAACATGAGAAAATATCATTATAAACTTCTAAATCATGTGAATGTTATTTTTATTTTATATTTTTATATATTTTGACTCAATTAATCACATTGATCAATTAATATCTGAGGGATTAATTGGAGAAGTTATACAAAAAATAAAATGTTTAAAAGGGAGATTTTTCTTCTCCTGAATGTAGGAGCCAAAATTATATAAACTGGTATAAAGCCATGGGGCTGTATCTAATGCATCTGAGGGATCTGGGGATTACAGTGGATAAGAAGCTGGATATGAGTCAACAGTGAGACCTTGTAGCCATAAAGGCTAATGGCATATCGGCGTGCATTAGTAGGAGAAATTCTAGAGAAGTGATTATTCCCCTTTATTTGGCACTGGTGAGGCTACATCTGGAGTATTACATCCAATTCTGGGGCTCACATTACAGAAAGGATGTGGACAAATTGTAGAAAAGTCCAGGTGGGGGCAACAATATGATTAAGGGGCTGGAGCACATGACTTATGAAGAGAGGCTAAGGGATTTGGGCTTAGTCTATAGAAGAGAAGAGAGGAAAGGGGGGGAGGGGATATGATAGCAGCCTTCAACTATCTGAAGGGGGGTTCCAAAAAGGATGGAGACAGGCTGTTCTCAGTTGTGACAGATGACAGAACAAGGAGCAATTGTCGCAAGTTGCAATGGGAGAGGTCTAGATTGAATATTAGGAAAAACAATTTCCTGAGGAGGGTGGTGAAGCACTGGAATGGTTACCTAGGGAGGTGGTAGAATCTCCACCCCCCACAGGTTTTTATGTCCTGACTTGACAAGGCCCTGGCTAGGATGATTTAGTTGGGATTGGTTTTGCTTTTAGCAGGAGGTTGGACTTGATGACTCCCTGAGGTCTCTTCCAACCCTATGATTCTATGATATGGTGAAATGCCGCTGAAGTCAATATAGCTCCGTGCCTTTATACTAGAAAAGTACTGATATTAATATAATGGGGTTACTTCAATGACACTGTTAAATTTTGATGGTCACACAGAAGGCCCAGTTCTGCAATATTCTGAGGACTCTAGGTATGTTAATGGTCTACCAAAGTCAGAGGGACTATTCATGTTCTTAAAGTTAATCATGCCTTGAAATCCTCACTGAGAGTGATCATCACCTTGCAAGATTGAACCCTGTTATTTTAGTTGTCCACATACTGTAAATAAACCTGTGGCCATCTACTATTTTATCCTTTTACCTTTGTGGCACTCTATGTCCACATTAATTTTCACCATGAAATCAAACAAGGATACAACTCCTGTCTTCCTAATCTAAAGGCATTAACATATACCACTAAGAAGAATCTCTTTTCACTTGAGCGTCATTAGCTCTAGGCTACTAAAGTGAGCAGTCCTGGGAGATACCATGTAAGAGGGTACCAATATACATAAAGACTATCATAGCATAAAACTATCATAGTATATAAACACGCATGCCAAGACACAGTGGAATTCTATTGTACATATATTTTAAAGGTAACAAGGTAGCTGTTTATACCCAAATGTAGGCAAGTGCTCCTCCCGTGTCTGTGGGAAGGAAGTTCATTTGAGAAGTAGGGGGATGGTCAACTCCTGGGAAGAGGAAGGTAGAGAGGGACATTTGTATCCGGATATGCTGGAGATCAGCCCTGCCTTGTGCCTCAAAGTGCATGCAGTAGTATGCCTGGGAGAGGGGCTTCTCTGCCTTCCATTGTACAGCACAAGTCCATGGGGGAACGAAATGAAAGTAGCTGATTGTCTCTCACAGCTCTCCAGTATCATTTGAAATGGCTTCTGAGGCATTCAGAAGTCATCTTTCTATTTCCCTACAATTGAGGAGCACTGAGCTGCATTTCCAGGATGCTGTGGGTCTGTCGATCACCTATTTGGGGGGAGGAGAGGAATCAGGAAGGATTTTTTTCCCCATTGGGCCAAATTGCCCAAGTTTTTCACCTTCCTTGAAGCATGGTGGAGTAGGTATTTAAAGGTTAGGAGGCAACAGGGGAATGTTAAGGCTATCACAACTGGCAGCTGGCATCCAATGTGGACACATCTAAAAGGGCCAGCTCCCAGAATAAATGATTTATGGAACTTTTGCCTTTAAGGAGAAGGGGAGATGTGGAGTCTTTGCAGACCTAAGTTCCCCTGCATACTCTCTACCTCTCGTAGCAGGATGCATGGTGTGAGGCTTCAAAAGTGAGCTGAAGCCTACGTTACCCTCAGGTTATTGGCTCAATAACATAAATGCTGTAACCCCACACATGGGCTCAATTAAATGACATTATATGAGAGACGAGGATAAGCAGGGTTCCCCCTCTATTGTTGTTAAAGTTGCAGCCTATCACTCAAATCCATTCTGCATGTCCTGCTCAATCACTATCAAAAAAGTAAGGCTGGTCGACAATGATTAGAGAAATGTGTGTGTCCCTTTAACAGCTTGAGAATACTGTCAAGTGGGGAACAGTAAGATTACCTCAGGAAAACATATTGGTAAATGTTCTGTAATTATTAATTGTACAGGAAGGAATAGATACGCTCACTAGGAGAATAACCAAAATAACTGATTTGGGAATTTATTGTTTTTATTTAGTGCTTTTTAAAGATTTTTTCTATGTTGTCATTTACTGAATACTAAGAGCAACTGGGAGATTTACCAGATCTCTGTTTGACAATATGAGCCCTTTGTGAAGTCAGTGGAGAAGATGTGGCACCGTCCAGATGTGATTCCTAAGCAAAGAATAGTAAACATCCTATCATCTGCTACGCTGAAGGCAATATAGACAAACACATAGTAGATAAAGTGTTCCCTTTCATGCCAAGTCTCTGAGGTCTCTATTTGGAACAATGCTATCAAAGTTACCCAGCTATCATAAAACTACAGAGATCCAGGAAACAAATGTGGATAAAAAAGGGACAAAACCAGGTTACATTAATAAGCATTAGCTCTCTCACAAGGGGAGGAGAAGCCAGTCAGAAATCAATGCCCATTGGGACAGAAATCTGTCAGGTCTGTAAGGTAAAGATCCAGGATTATTCATTATAATACAAATCATCAGGCTTCCAAAGAGTTTGCTTTAATACATACATTCCTATGTAGAGTTCCTGTTTGCTAGAGAGAGGACAGCTTGTTTCAGTGGAATAGAGATAGGACTTGGCATTTGGAAGACCTGGGTAACAATGAAAATTGTTAGTGTAATAAAGGAAAACTGCTAGGACATTGCATTGCTGGAATTTAACATTGGTTCAAACACATTAAAAGCTTAATCCAGTTAATTGTATTGGGAAGGGAATAGGGACTCAGTGGACAACACAGGACACAACTGTCATGGGCTTTCTGTCTGAGATTTTCAAAGGGATCCGAGAGAAGCTTAAGTGCCCAACTCCCTTTAAAATTCAATGGAGGCTTAAGTTTGAGTGCCTGGAGTTGGGTGCTCATTCCCATGTGTCTTTACCCCTCCAACACATTGGATGACAAATACTCATAATAGAGAAGGGACTAAATGAAACCGCCTTTTTCCCTATGGACAAAAGCAATTCAGTTCAACATTTTTGTTTCACCTTGAATTGAAAAATTCCATTTCAGTATTGTGGTTCCTCATACATTTTCAAGACTTATTCATAAGTCAGAGCTGAATGCACTATATGTTGCATTTGTATGAACAAACACATATAAAATACAGTTTCATTATCTAGCTAGGTGTACGTTTGTCACCATCTGAAAGAATATCAATCCTGCAAGTTAAGTCACTCACTCTTAAATACATCATTCAGGCATTGTAAGACACATAACTACAGCATAAGCAGTGACCTTTATGTGTATCTTCTTTCCTAGTATGTCAACATTGTGAAATAGAAACAAGATGATACTGATATCTTTTGTAAAATCAGTAGAGAATCTATTTATTTCAAAATCATTTCACCCTGTAAACCAACCATAATTTTATTAACAACAGCAAGAAGTTCAAAAGCTGCTAGCACTATTCACCTGAGCTTCTTTCATAAAGAATCTCATAGTTCATTTGTATTTCAGCAAAAGGGCACATGAACATTTTAATTCTTTATTAAACTTTTTCAATTAAATTTCTAAAACCTTATCAGGTGTACAGCAACTTCAGGGAACAAAAACTTTCATAACAACAATATCACAGAAGCCTTGTAATCTTAAAATGACTCATGCACTATGATTAATTTACCCTTTATTTATATCTATATATCTAAAGGGCAAATGTCACTTTTAGAGTTATTATTTCAGACAGATAATTTTATACGGGATTTTACTTTCAATGTAGGTCACATCATTTATGAGCAAGTGTGATGACTGACTCACACTGCACTTTCTGTCAATATTGAGTTACTTTTACTCTAAGAAAAATCTCCTGCAGAAGAAACACTGCTAATGGCATGTCATGAAAGACATCGCACAACTAAGCCAGATAATATTTTTTGCAATTAACAGAGGCTGTGCTGATAGGTATTTTCATGCTATCAGTATAACAAAAATAACACTGAGTGACTATGTCTCTGCCACAACAAAATCATTATATGATTTCTGAGTTGATTGCATGAGTAGTCTTTAAGAATGCTGCAAGCAAACATGATTTTCTGTGGGCTATGATTTAAAAATTGTAAGAAAGTGACTGCAAACAGAATATTAAATCATCCACAATTACCTTGTTTCAAGATGGAATATGTAGCTACCATCACCCTTTGTCACATGCTATCACAAAATCAAGATGCAGCTTTAAAATATCTCCCTTAAGCGTGGGGTGTAAGGATGGCCAAGAAAAGGATAAATTAAATTAGTGACTGGTGAAATAGCAACCACAGGTTACCATCATGCATTAATATGTAACCATGTGATGAACCATGTGGTGAACAAAAAAAATTGCCAAAAATTGCTTCACCATTTTTATTGGCTTTACTTTGAAAAGAAGGTGATAAGACCTGCTACTGCTCAGTCATGTATAGCACTTATTTCTCATCAGTGTTGTAATCATACCTTTATTTATCCAGGACATTTCAATTCATGGCCACCTAGTTTTACGTGAAATTGGGCTTTGTGTCAAATTTCGCACAATTATTTTGTTCAGAAGAAAGGAAGTTTTACTCACCGTGAGTCAGTGACTTGGCCATGATGAATATCTGGGATCCCACTGGCTCCTTTCTAGTCCTTTAACCTATCTATCAGAACACATATTTTCCTCCAGTAAATTATGTTATTGCACACAAGTGCATAAGCTAGAAGAAAAGCCTAACTACCTAAGAAAGAGCTCTACAACAAATATGATGAATGTGATTTTGCATAATTTTTAAAGTATGTCTTCTGAAATGTTATTCCACCCAGCATCAGCAACATATGAGTAGATAGGAACAAGGAGTTTTCTTATTGCTTCACGTAACAGAATGTTCATATGAAAAGAAGATGGAAATGAAGAATATACAAAGCAGTATTAACATTCCAGAGGATCTGAATTTTAATATTTCCTTTTTCTGACTGAGAAATGTCCTATTTCAGTTGTCCTGTTCAGGATACAAACCCTATGCTCTGGATGTCCCAAAGCCTTTGTCTGCCACAGCTTAGAATGGGATAACAGGAGATGACTCGAAAATTGCTCTGTTTTGTTCATTCCCTCTGAAGCATCTGGACCAGACATTATTGGAAGACAGGATTTGGGCAGGATGGGACCATTGGTCTGACCCAGTATGGCTATTTTTATATTCTTATGTTGCTGTTGATATTTGAGGTTGTCTTAGGCTCTCTCACAACCTTTGTAATAATCTGAAAAGAGGCATATTGACAGGGCAAGGGCATTAGAGAAGTACAATGGATCACTTGATGATTACTTGCTCTGTTCATTCTCTCTAGGGCACCAGGCACTGGCCACTGTTGGAGGACAGGATAGTAGGCTAGATCAACCTTTGGCCTGACCCAGTATGGCCATTCTGATGTTGATATATAAATATAGAGTATCTAGAGGAAGAGTTAAACAGAGAGAGCCTTGACCAACAGAACCCAAAAAGGATGGCTACTGCAACCATCAATAGACAATCATTTAAAATATTTAGAAGATTGAGTAGGCTAAGTAAAGGCGGGAAATAGGAGAGAAATTGGCTTCCCAATTTCTCATTGAGTGTTGTCAAGCTTTCCGAGGAATCTCTTGGTATTGTGGCACACAATAGCAGGCCTTAGCACGCAAGCTCAAGTGAACAAATCCATGAGAACAATGAACACTGAATTTGAACTGAAGGGTTTGCCTGGTGAAGCAGTTGGCTGGATATTTCTCTCCCTGCCCTCGTGAATATTTTGAGAAAAGTGGAAGAAAGCCATTGTCAACAATTTTCCACAGGAAATTTCAACTTTTCCCTGAAAATCAAGGTTTTCATTTTTAGTCTGACCCCAAAAAGTTTTGAATTTTGACAAAAAAAAATGGTTGGGTTTTCAGTTTAATAGAAATACAGGGATTTTTTTCTACAAGAAGCAGAGGCTTTTCAAGAAAAAACATTGTTTAGTCAAATGAAAAACAGTTTTAATAGAATTTTTTGACCACCACTCTGAAGGAAGTGGTTGGACGGAATAAATGATGGGCTTAAGCAGCGAAAAGTATCAAGGGTCAAAAGACAAGGATGCTGCTTATCTAGCTAGAGAGTTGCCCATATTAGTATCTCAGGTGCTGCTTCTTCAGGGTAGCAAAACTGACTTCAGTGAGTTTTCCCCAAGTAAAAACTACATAAAAAAAACCCCTTAATATTTATCTAGCCTATATAACTTGGATATGCAGGATTTCTTTGATCAGTCCTTTTTCTTCATATTTGCTTGACCATCTGCCTACCGTCCTTTATCAATTAATATGATTAAATATATTTTGCATTATTTCAGTGTCATAGGTCCAAAACATTGCCTAGTGATTAGCATATTTGACAGCTTCATTACTACTTTATACTTTACCTAAGAGAAGTCCATCTTTTGGTGTAAACATCTTGCATCACTTTGCAAAGTTGAACATTGAACTAAATTTATATTGTTCCATTCTATGTGGCCTTTTGTTCCAGGTGATGATGATGATGATGATTTTATTTTGATCTGTCCTCTTTTTGCACTTTTGAATTTATTTGAGCTTCCATTGACATTGACTTTTATTCCAGAAATTCCTCTTCTGCAATTCAGTTTGCATTCATTGAAGTCAATGGCACTATACCAGCTCACATCAGATAAAAATCTCGTCTCATGTTTAGAATGATAACTTCCTCAAATGAAGCTGAAAGCTTACCATTGTCACATTTTCTTTAACATAACCATGTTGACTGGGAGTTAATTATTTGTCCAAATTCTGCATTGATTTTCAGATGAGTATTGTATAAATATCCACTAACATGATTCTGAAATCTAGACTGCTATATGTAGGTTATTCGGCTTGACAGGTAAATGATCTGATTTGGTACAGCCAGTCTCATATTCTTTCTCCCAACCATGTATAAAATGCAACAATATTGTATAGATAGATCAGTCTTTGGAAACCAGAAAATGGTTAAGAAATAATGGCTTATATTCAGCATGTGTCAAGGCTGTTCCCCACTCTGACACTTCGAGTGCAGAAGGTGAGGGCCTGCAAAGGACTTTAAAATACCTTGCCACTAAAGGTTTGCATTAAAACTCCCAAGGCTGCCCCAGCCTATCACTGCTACTATCCACATGCAAAACCCCTTTGAGAACGCAGAAAGACACACTTGGGAATTCCTTCCTGTGAGGTACTCTTAAACTCTTTAATCCTGCCTCTGGAGAAAGCTTGAAAATCCAGCTGCTGAGATCAGCTGAAAATGGAACTTTAATTTCTCTTAGTAGTTGACTTTGTAGTCTTAGACACATTAACACAGAACCTCCCACTTTCTAGGATACCAGAATCAGATCATGTTCTGAAAAGGGTAATTTTTTTTTTAAGATAACATGTTTGGTAAAACCTTGTTAGTTGTTACATATTATGGAGCAACTGAAAACAAGATTAAAAAACAAAGAGACTTGCTTCCCTGGTAATGAGTTTGCAAATGTACAGTATAAGGTGGCAATTAAATATGCTCAGCACAGAGAAGTCCAAGAAATGCAAAAATAAAGAAATAAACTGATCACATCTGACAAAACATTCCCTGTTCTACTCACATATCTGTTTAAGACTTAGTCTTTTCCTAGGCATAGATGTTGCTGGATTCCCCATGCCTGGCTCCCTTGTCAGTCCTTTCCTGGCGCCACAGGAATAAGAAGGGCTACTGCTTCCAATTCAAAAGCCCATGCTCTGTTTCCACTGGCTCTCCTGGCCTCCTGCCAATTCACTTCCTGCTTCCCTAAGGATTCCTTGACTCTCTAGGATTCACTAACTATGGTTTTAACCCTTATAGGAAAGGCAATTAAGATTAGGTTGAAAGCGTTAACAACTATTGAGAAAAGATTTAGATAACTGAAAGCTAGAATGTCCAGAAGATGGTGCTCCCTTCCCCCCCCCCCCCCCTTTCACAACAACATGATAAAAAACAATATTGACTGGATTACTCATGGGGATCAGTTTCAGGTCATTACTGTTCCCAGTAGATACATCACATGGTCAAATCAATAATACAAAACTAACATTTGCTAAATGGAGAATCAGACAAAAATGTGGTATTTGGACTGGTTTCAAAAAGAGTTAGAAGTTTGGAACCCTATTAGAAATGAAAGAAGACTGTGATAAACATGGTCCTTTGAAGGATTTGATAGTTGAATGTAAAAGAATTTGAGAGAAGCTGTGAATAACTTAGCACTTTGTGTCTTAATGCCAACACGACTGTGTGAGTCTGGTTATATTATAAGGATATAATACCAGAGTGACTAATCTGAAATCTACAGCTACTTTTATTTTTATTTTAGAATACAAGAATACACTAGAATCCTGATTCAATTTACTAGTCTGCATAAAAATCCCTTTGTAGATAAACTCTTCAACTTTTCCCCTCAAATTTCTCTATTGTATGGAAAAGAGGTTAGCTCCCCCCACCCTCGCCCCCCAGCCCCGTCCCCCCCACATGCATTCCCCAATGGTAATAAAGATAAAAATTCAGTGACACTGAAGCCAATGGCAGTTTTGCCACTGAACAAGGGAGCCAAGTTTTCACTCAGTGCTGTGCAATTACTGCTCTGCTGTGTTATTTTTTCTGGGCTACTGGGTTGTCTCAGTTTGCTGGGGGAAAAAACTGACACAAAACCCCCAAAACTCTTTCCACAAATAATATCTATGATCCCAAAATGATTTCATTAAATGTTTTCTCTTTAAATACTTCTATTAAACACCTTTAAAACAAAGTGGAAATTATTATGCAAAGAGTTAAAATGCTTATCTGGGGATTAAAAGGTCACTCTTTAAGGAAAGCTTTGAGAGGTGAATAATTTAGCCTTAAGAACAAGAGTGAGGAGGAACTTCATTATAGTGTATAATTAAGTATTTTTAAAGGATCATACTAGGAACTCGGGAAAAGCCTGTTTAGATTTAAAAAAGGAACAGAAAAACAAGAAGTCAATGATCTAAAGCTGGTAAAACTACGTGTGGAAGAGATACTGACTAAATATTGAGAAGGATGATCTTGTGTTTCGTCACAGTTCAGTACCTTTAAAAAACAGGTGTTCAGTTCTTTGTTCTTTCTTCTAGTTCTTTGTTCTGCTTGCCTCACATATCTAATATGATCTTGGGCAAGTGTTTTTAATCTCTCTTTGTCTCAATTCCCCATTTATAAAATTATGATAATAATACTTCCTTTATCCAGCTTGTCTATTTCCTCCTCTTATTATTTGGTACAGAACTTACCATAATGGGCCCCCCAAATGTCAGGTGAGGTTCCTAAGCACTCGTGTAATACAAATCATAATGAGAGTAGGGAGCTTCTTCTACAAGAACATTATCAGTAATGCTCTAGAGACCCATGGAAAAGTGACTAGTACACACAAAGCAGCACGATGTCTATTTATTGTCCAGAAATGTTTTAGGATATTCATGTGATGAATTGCCCCAACATTAGAGGCTGGAAGAAATAGACACTTTCCTTAAACTTCAATAAGTTAGCTACTTACAGAAGAATAGGAGAAGTTTGAATAATGCTTCTACTTGGCTTTGGCATCTCAAAGCTATAATAATATTGCTTGTCTCATAAACTGAGTGAAATGGAATTAGTCGCCAATGACAAAAAAAGTACAGTGCTTTTTTAGGTCTTTGATTAAGCTAACATCCTTCCCAGATGGTCTGGGTGTGTAGGTATTTTAATGTACATCAGTTGCTTTTTAAAAATGTATTGAATTATTTCATTACAAACACTCTCCATGTTTGCATGTAACTTTGTACTAGACTGAGATATGCTAGTACAGATGTTCCTAAAGCACTCTGGTTTACTATTAATTCTAATAAATCTGGGTCATTACTAATTCTAATCTATACTTTTTTTTGTTTATTAACACTACAGAGACATTACTGAGGTGTTGTATACACTACATATGTGCGGTAGCAGGAGTAGAGTATTATTCAAACACACACACAGTCTGTAGTAGCTATTAATTCTTTCCTTTTATTTTCTCCAACAACTTCTCCATTTTGGCCTCCTCTTTTCTTAGGCAGGTGTCTAAGGGCAGTGTGGAGTGGCTTTGCATCTGCATCTTCTCATCTCCTTTCTTCATAACTTGCCAACAGCCTTGGTGGCCTCTCAGGCTACGTCTACACTACACTTTTTTTTTCGGAAAAAGGTACGCAAATTGCGCTCCACAATTTGCGTACCTTTTTCCGATTCTTTTTTCAGAAGAGTCTTTTCTGAAATTTGGCCCATCTACACTGGGCCAAATTTTGGAAAAATGTCCTCTTTCGGAAAAGCCCTTCTTTCTTATAAAATGAGGCAGACAGGGCTTCCGAAAGAGCACATCTGCTCTTCCGCAAAAAATGTCAAAAGAGCAGACGCGTTCCCTGAACGCGGCAGTTTTTCTGGGATACCTCTGGGACTACTCCGTAGTCTGGACATAGCTCCAGTAAGGTGGGGAGAGGGGCAGCTCCCTGCTCCTGGAAGGGGTGGGGCCAAGGACAAAAGGGGCGGGGCTGAGGGCAGCATTTTCTGCCTCCCATCCCTTAGCACTGCCTGGAGCATGCACTCTTGTTTTCTGGCACGGCGCTCCAACAACTATTTAAAGGGCCCAAGGCTCTGGCTACCGCTGCTCTATCACTGAGCCCAGGGACAATTAACCCTTTTGCCCCTCCCTGTTGCCAGGCCTGTGAGTGGCAGCAGATACCCACATTCTGTAAAACAATATACAGATAAATCACACCCTTCCTCCCTGGCTTATTATAGGGAGAGTAATCCCTGAAAATCCTCAAACCTTAGTGGGCCATCTGAATACTCTGAAGGGGTAACAGGCTTACCAGTTGCAATGCTGAGCCCAACAGAAAGGCTGCCAAGATACCTGCCCACCTTCAGCTGGGTTTCTAAAACAAGGGGGAGGAAGGAAACATCTGCAGAGCACAGGAACCAGAGAAGGAATAGAAACAATTGTTAACAATGGATTCCCACTGGGTCAAATCACTTGAGCCTTTTCTGTGTCAACTGGCTTGCTCTGGGGAAGATACAGACAAGGAGTATTTTAATACTCAAAGCTGTCTATTCATGACATCATGTAGTATATCAAATTTAAAAGGGACCTTTTATTTCCTGTGCACTCAAGCAGTAAGAATTCAACCTGCATTTCTTCAGCCAGCTAAAGAGAGGTGAGCAGTATGCTGAAGCACGTACTGCAGAGAGCAAGAGAATGGAATTCTCTATGGTTATTACAAATGGAATTTAATAAAAAAGTATTAAACTCATTGTACCTGACCCAATGAAAACAGTAAAGTCATATGAATATGAAAAAATCACATATTATAGAATATGGAAAATGTTTGAACAATAATTACTTCAGTTTGGCATTATTCTTTACAACAGCTCTGAGAACATAGCTTTTGTTAAAACACTCTGATATTAAGTGAAAGGATTCAAAAACACATTGGATTCTATGTCTGATAGTGTTTTACTGTAGAAATATATTTTGACTATTAATGCACTTTAGCAGATGTCTGAAGTGAGGTGTGTCTGCTAACAGGGTTCTGTGTACAATTTAAAATCAAAGCATAAGATTGCTTATGCTAATTCCACATCTAAAACATTTACACTATATTTACTAAGAGACAAGGGATATGTACAGAGGAAGTTATCCCAGCTGAAGAAACCTGCTGAGAATTGTCATACAAATTTCAAAAGAAAGAATAGTTTGAAATAATAACACTCTACAGTTAAAAACATACATTCACAATAACTCAGGAGATAGGCTGAATGGACCGAGTAGAGGCAATGTTAGCATCTTTTAATATTTGGGTATATAGATTAATGAACCTCTCTTTTTTAATTCTCACCTCTTAAGACATTAAAATTAGACTGGGAAAAACTCCAGTGGAGGTACTAATAGAATTTAGGGATCAGAAAAAATTTATGTGAAAGTTTATTAGATAGAAAAGGCCTATTGGGTCACCTGTGCTGTTTCTAACTTTTATGATCCTGTGATAATTCATGGGAAAATGTTCTTTAAACTGTCTCCAAATAGCATCCTTAAAAGCAATGGAAGACTGCTGGGAACGATATCCACACTCCAAAATGCTGACTGGTTAGCACTATGATATGGTTCTAGGAAAAATGTTAGTGTATCCTAGTATCCTCAACCCCAGCGTTATAGTTCCATTACATGGAAGGAGGCAGAATTTGGACAATACAAGGATTGCTTCACAGACTGGGTATAGGGTTGGGCAGGAGAAGAGAAAGGTCACCTAGATATGTATATCTGTCTGTAGCTTCTGGGCTGCAACAGTAATTTCTTGTAGATCCAGGGACAGTTTTTACTCCAGATTTTACTCCTGGCCTCTCTCTCTCTCTCTGTGGAAACATCTTTTTAATTAGTGTGTAATATGCAATTCTGAAGATTAATGCTTAAGAACTCAGGGTACATTAATGCTTAAGAAGATTAATGCTTAAGAACTCAGGGTACTTCCAAAATAACACAGTCCACATCTACACTACAAGCAGTTATTTTGACATAATATTGAAACAATGTCGAGCTGGAGCACTCTTTACTCTGACTCCTGTAACCCTCATTTTATGAGGAGTAAGGGAAGTCAGAGCAAGAGTGCTCTACCTCAGACTTCCTGCTGTGTAGACAGCTCCAAAAGCCAAAATAAGCTATTTCGACTTAAGCCTCACAATGTACGTAGCTCCAGTTGCATAGCTTATTTCATCTTTAGCCCTGCTGTGTAGACGTGCCCTTAGTCAAATCAAACTCACAGTGTATTAAAACCTGCATTCAACTAATATGAATTTTGGAGAATTCAGACACTGAATGAGCCAATAGATTGCTATACACCCATATACGTTCAACAAGTTTTAAATAATTATATATAATGCAGTATAACCCAAATCTCCACAGAGACATTGAACGTAAATTGCAAAACATGTGAAATAACAAATGAAACACATTAGCTTCTTCATTTTACTAAAAGCATGTGAGCAGTAATTTTTAAGTACACGCGGGCAGTAATTTTTAAGTTCTTCTATATTTTTAATTACATAGTCTTTTCTCCACCAAATAAAAACGTCTAGCAAATAAAATTGAAATGGCTTACCAAAAATCAGACTAGAAAGCATAGTTACATTATACCACTTTTTACTGTTTTCTAATTTTATATATTCTAATTATCCTGCATCCCAGGGAATGTAAAATCACCTGAGAACATATATGGAATGGAATATATTCTCAAATGTTTTCAAAACTACTGCCTGCTTACCTGTTTTCAAGGATATCAAATTAATTCCTGTACAACTGAGTATGGAATGTATATACTAGAAATGGTGGACCCAATCCTACAATCCTCTCATATGACTCAATAATAAATCAACTTCTGCGTGAGTCAGGGTTGCAAGTCTCAAATAGGTATTTGATTAATTCAAATAGGTATCCAGCAGACAGATATACTTGAAGGGGATCATTTTTGATGCATTTGATGGACTTCAAGCAATACCTTAATAAATAATCAGGGATGGAAAAAATACATCTCTAAATATTAACATGTGGGGAGACAACTCTCGCAACACATGGTAGAGATGTCTCAAGGTCTTCTTTCACTAAGAAGATAATGTACAAGCCATAGAAATGTTCATCTCCATTTCTGATTTAGCTTTGAAAACTGTGAATTAGCATAGACCTAAGAGCAGTGGCATATTACAATACTGCCTCACTCTGAATATGGATCTTCTATTAACATCAGTGTGGACTCAGTAAGAAGACTGAAAAAACTATACAGCCATAATTCTTTTAAGGTTACACAGCTTCATTTGCTAAAATTATCTGGAATATAGTGAGTGTTTGATAAGTGACTGAAACCACTGCCTGTTCTTTATGCTATCTCATTATGAAGAAAGTTGAGAAAATGCAAAGATTTTTCTTTGTAAATGGAAATCATAAGTATGCAAAAATCCAAAATATTATTTCTGTTATGACATTTGGTAATGAAGTGATCTTATAACATTATTGGGTCAGCACGACTAGATAATATTGCTGTAACCATCAAATTCCTTTCATATTATTTTAATTTGGAAAAAAACTGAGTTCAGTATGGGAAAATTTTATGATGAAGCCTAAAAAGAATGTATCTGATTGAAAAAAAAAGTTTCACCATTATATGGAGATTTGCTTCAAAACTTACATAAGGCCAATAGTAAACATAACACACTATTGTGCAATAAAACATAATAGAAAGAAAATGTCAACAATTTTTGTATTGCTTGAATACTTAGATACATGGGGGAATTGCAAATAAAATATGGTTTATTAAATATCTTACATATTATCTACCTAATAACATCTTGTCAAAAGACTAGGTCTTCAAGACAACAATTGACTATATTTAGGTTTACAAATTCAGGATAGTTTAAAGATGTTGATGCCTATTTTTTATCTATAAATTATAATATGTGTAAGTTCCTGAAAGCAATTTAAATTGTGAACTCTGGAACTTAAATAGATCCTTCAGTAAATAAATGTACCCAGCAGTGACAGATTTGTAACCAATTTTTTTCTGTTTTTCTGCAGAGAACATGGAATTAAAATGAATGCTGCCATCACATAATCCTTAAAGTATGCTGTTGAGACAGATTAATCATTCAGTGCAAATTCACACAGAACACCAATACATTATATGGTTAGTCTGAGCAATGGTGCTCATCAGCTGGATGGCAATCCAGATCACCAAGTGGAACTTCAGACACCTTTCAAAGTCTGATCTGTTTCTATTTGCTGCAATAAATTAGGCTTGAAAATACTGCACTTTGTGCCCGATCCAAACCCCACAGATACTAATGGGAGTCTTTCCATTGACTTCAGGGGGCTTTTGTTCAGGCCCTTTGATAGTCACCCAAGATGTGCTAGTGTATAAAATATAGGCTTGATACGAAAAAAAATAAGCCGCCTACTATTTATTGGGAACAACAAAATGTACCAGAGAGGTTCATTGCCCTTATGATCCACACTGGAATGCCTTAATATACTTGAAAATTCAGTTAGTATTGAGTTTAAAACTACGATAGATTCTCAGGTAAGTTCATACATCAATCTTGAGCCAATCTTGAGCCAAATCTTTTGGTAATTGTACTTTGATAAACCTACATTGGCTTTTCCACAAAGCAGCTAAAATAAAATAAGATTGGGGAAAGAAATATGAGAAATGTTCATGTGGCTACTGCTATGATGGAAAGATTATGCAAAAGAGTTTTCATAAGGAACTTGTGAATGTTTCTAGTTTTTTCCCTTGAGAATAGGATCATTTGAAAGTTAAAATGTGCCAACATGAGACACAAAAATTCAACATTCAAAATTTCCAGAGGTGAGGCTGCTCATTGAAACATTGAATATTTCATGTTTCAATGCAAAAATGTAAAAGGTAACATTAATCACAGGATATAGGGATGGATTTTTAAAATAGGTCACAATGATTATGATGCTCCTTTCTCAACTTAAAGTCTCTGAGCCTATCACTTTAATGGAGGAGCAAGGCAGAAGAGTGCTGAACTCCCCATCCGTGAAGCTCAAATGCCATCATTTATTTGGGTCCAACGCAGTGTTAATGGACTTCGTGCCAAATATCCAATATTCAAATTTGGCCCTAACTCTAGGATTCAGCTCATTCCTATCTGAATCCTCTTGCCCTGTCCTTGTGAGAGGGAGGTAGGATACACCTGAAAGGTGCTTCAGTCTACAAGTGCTTACCAGTCTCTCCTTCTCCCTCCAGGCTCAGAGGCTCCACCAGTTATTGCCTAGAATGATAGCTTTTAATCCATTTTCAGTTGAGGGACATCTGCTTTGATCATCTCACCTCACCTGATATCAATCACCAGTTACGATGCAATTACAATGGCACTTATAATCTTAGGATATGTCTGCACAGCAGCGTTATTTTGGAATAACTGACGTTATTCCGAAATAACAAAGAGTGTGTCTACACAGCAAGCCATTATTTTGAAAAAAATGGCAAGCTGGAAGACTTCTTACTCCAACTCTCATAACCCTCATTTTACAAGGAGTAAGGGAAGTCGAAGGAAGAGGGTTCGCGTAGCTGAAGTTGCGTAGCTTAATTTGACTTTTGCCCTGTTCTGTAGACATGCTCTTACAGTCTTAAACTTACCCTAAATCTGGACTTCCAGAATACTGTGAGACAGGTGAAAAAAATGCTATCAATGCCCTAAAAGAAGAATTCCCTCCTGTTTCCAAAAACTGGTCCCAGCAGGCTAGGAACAAAATTCTATTCTATTTCCATCCTAGGGCAGGAGAGATGGGGCACCAACCACAGCACAATGACTCTTTCACATCCTAAGTTCTTCACATTCAGGGTGTGGTAGAGAGCATCAAGCCTCTCCCCCTCCCCCACTAGTCAGTGGGTGCTGGGACAAGTGGAGAAATCTCTCCTCCTCCCCAGCACCTCTCTGCCTAACCACAATACGTGTTCCATGCTGGGAAGGCCCCTAAGTAGCCAAGCCTGCCCTTCCCTTCCCCTCTCCTCTCAGGTCCCAGGAGCCCCAAGTCCCTTTCTTCCCTTGTCTGAACGAACATCATCTCCTAATTTTGGAGGACCGGGGGCTGCAAGTGGCCCATAATGAAAGTGAAAATATTCTTGATGAATTTGAGCAAAATACACACATTGAGAGAACAATTAAGTCTGTATACAAGCCTTTACTGTGTATAACAAAAATGTTATTCCTGTTTGCCATCCATCAGGAAATCCATTCAGAGTAAAAGAGGCTATAGCTGATCAGTGCTCAAAAGTAGTCAATGGAATTTCTCTATACAGAGTAATGTTAATGCACAGGCACTAGGGAGTCTGCTTTTAACTGATACCACCAGCTGCTATTGCAGAATAAATATCAAGTTAGAAAAACAAACACAATTAAGGAGGGAGATCTAATGAACATGCATGGGCTTTGTTTCAGAGACGCTGAGTATCTCTAAAGATCAGGCTATTAAACTTCAGCAACAAACATAAAGGGTAGTAGTCCTGTGGTACCTTAGGGCACATCTACACTACAACAGTATTTTAACATAACAAGGTGAGCATGTACACAGCAAGCCTGTTATTTCTAAATAATTTCAAAATAACGGGCTTCTTATTCCTCGTGAAATGGGGGTTACAAATTTCGGAATAACACCTATCGCACAATAGCTATTTCGAAATAGGGTGTGTGTAGACCATGCAGTTGAGGTTATTTCAAAATAAGTGGCCTCCAGGATTCTCACAGCTGCCCTCGTGGCCGCTCTGTTCACATTTATCAGAACTCTATAATTTCCCTTCCCCTGCAGCTTTTAAAGCTGCAGCCAGAGGGGAAAGGGCTTGTGGCACAAGGAAAGCCCTGCTAGCCCTGTGCCACATACCAGCAGCCTTCACACATTTTGCTGCCACCATGAGCAACCCCCGTGCTCCCACCGAGCCCTCCAACAGTTGCAAGGGAGCCAGCAGCCAGCTCTCAAGCCCCTGCCTGGGGATGAAAGAGGAGATCCCTGCCAGGTTTGGTGTGGAGATCCTGGATATCTTTGAGGTCTGGGGAGATGAGGCAAACCTCCAGGATCTCTGCAGCAGATGCAGGAATGCCAATAGCTGCAGCCAGATGGCTGACAACCTGGACCAGAAGGGCCACATGTGCACATGGCGGTCAAGGAGCTGACACAGGCCTACATGAAGGCACCAAATCACCCCCCTCACCCACTCCTGTAGCTGGCCCGACATGGCACCCCCCATTGGAATGCAACCAGCTGGACACAACCTCCCTCCCCTCAGTTTCCCCCTCCCCCTCATCTGCCCTTTCAGCTGCAGTTTGAAATTTTTTTCCTTTTATGCTAAGTAGCTGTCGTCTAAACAGCTTCTGTTCAGGAAGTCCCCAATAATATTACATGCTTGTTAAAAATCACATTGCCTTAGTAGGATCAGTTGTATTTCTGCTTATGAATATGTACGAGTGCATGAGGAAGTGTGAATGAGAACCACCAATCATGAGGCAGAAAATCATGTAATACCTTTTATGGCTGTAAGGAAGAATTTTGCAAAGTGCTTAAATGACAGTCAGGTGGGATCTTTTGCCTTGGAAAAATGTAACAGTATGCCAAGCATGGGACTGGACTGGAAGCAATAGAGCCCTCCCATAGCTCTGAAGGGACTTCAGGGATTCGCCGTTGCCTCATGGCTGATCTCCAGGGAAGCTGTAGCCCGGCCAGTCTCAGCCACCTTTGAAATCAAAACTAACTCTCGCTGCCTACTGCCTGCGTCCAAACTGTCAGCATGAATGTGATGTGTATGTATGTGTGTGAGTATTGCTGCACCATTAAGAATCTGTACCAATAAACAAGCTTCAGAGCTGCTCAAGTTCACCCTTTGTCTGGGCTTATTCCTTGGCTGATTCCAAGTGCAGGTAACAGTGCCTGCTCTTGTTCCTCCAGCTTCTCTCCCTAGCCCCAACCCCTGTGGCCACTGGCGGCCCTGCACAAGAGGTGCTGGGGCCACCTGAGGCAGGTGCCGGTCCCAACCCCATCCCTGAGCTCCACTTCCTCTTTACGCCTCCCTTCTACCTCCCACCTCCTCCCAGGATCTTTCTCCAGTCCCTCCCTAGTTAGATTTACCCCAATTAAAAATTGTTCCAAAACAAAAAGTCTTGTTTATTTTATCAGCAGGTGAGGGGCAGGAGAGGGGGACTAAGAGGGCAAGGGAGGGCAGGAGAAGGGAGGGGTGGAAATGCACACTGGAGAACTGCACACTGGAGAACTGCCTTTTGGGAGGCCTGGGGGAGAGTCTCACAGGTGTCCTTGTCTGAAACTGTCCCTCAGGGCCTCTCAGATACACACAGCCCCTTGATGGGCCTGCAGATGGCAGCCATGCATGGCTGCTGAAAGGCCTTTGTGAGCTGCTCAACCTCTGGCCCCCACTTTGGAAGAAACGTCTCCTCCATATTTTCACAAATATTGTGCAGGACACACCACTTGGGGGACATTCCGCTCACCAAGGTCCAGGCAGGTAAGGAGACAGTGGAACCTCCCTTTGAGATGGCCAAAGGCTCTCTCAACCACAATGCAGGCCCTGCTGAGCCTGCCATTAAAACGTTCCTTGCTTTGGTCAAGGTGTCCTGTGTAGGGCTTCATTAACCAGGAGGACAAAGGGCAGGCTGCATCCCCCATGCTGCACATGGGCATATCCACCTCCCTGACACCGATGGTGTGGTTGGGGAAAAAAGTGCTGGCATGCATCTTCTGGTAGAGGAACATGCAGGTGTCATGAGCCTTCCCTGACTACTGACATTGATGATCCATGGCCTCAGTGATCCATGACAGCCTGTAGCACCATCGAAAAGTACCCCTTCCGGTTGATATGATCTGATGCCCAGTGGTCAGGGGCCTGGATGGGGGATGCCATCAATGCTCCCTCTCTCTGCACAATTTGGGAAGCTCATGGCGGCAAAGCCAGTGATTATGTGGTCCGCATCGCACAGGATGATGACCCTGCACAGCAGGATGGTGTTGATGGTCCTCACCATCTGTTGGAGGAGACAAACAGTGAATCACAGGCTTGCCACAGCCCTCAGGAGGCCACCGAGACCAACCATCCTTCCGACACACCAGGACCAACCTCTAGTTACCCTATTCCCCATCAAGGCTTTGCGAAAGCAGGACTGAAAAACCTTCAGGGAAGGAGCTTCCACCACCCCCCTTCCCTAGGGAACCCCATTCCAGCAGTTCACCACCCTCCAGAGATAACAGCACAAGAGTCATACCTGCATGAACATGGCCCCAATGGTTGATCTCTCCACACTGAACTGGTTTCCAACAGAGTGGTAGCTGTCTGGTGTGGTGAGCTTCCAAAGTGCAATGGCAACCTGCTTCTGGAGGCGGATGGTGGGTCACATGTGGCTGTCTCGTTGCCTGAGGGCACAGATGAGCCACTCCCACAGCTCCAGGAAGGTGTCCTTTCTCAAGAAGAAGGTCTGGAGCCACTGCTGGTCATCCCACCACCCCATGATGATCTGGCCCCAGCAGTTGGAACTGATGTCCAGCCATCAGAAGCGGCAGTGCACAGTGTACAGGAAAGGGCAGGAGGGGTTGTGCTGCATGAGCAGCACCTGGAGAGAGGAGACTCCTCTCCTTCGTCTACCTTTGAGGGACAGCAAAGCCTTTTCACTGCCTGCTCTGGTTCCCCTTGCAGACACTTCATCACTCCAGCCATGGAGCCAGACCTGCCTCCAAGCATTTAATGGCTCTTAGACCTCATGCCGTACCTCTTGGTGCAGTTATTGCAGACTGCCCTTGTAGCCCTGCTCTCCTCTCTAGAGACAGAGTTCGGTACAGTTAGTAGTGAATAGTTAATCATTTAAAAAAACAAACCTTTATCCATTTTTTTCATAGGTAGTTAGACTGTTAATATAATGCCCAGATCATTGGGTTTCAAATGTCGTTCCTCCTGCAATGACCCCATTCCACTGTCTTGGGGAAAACTCATGTGTCGCAGAAATGCCCCCACTATGCAAAATTAAAATGTAGAGCTCATTGGGACAGAGACCTATGGCTGATGCTTACGCTTTTAAAAAAATCTCTACACCCAGCATCAGACCCAGTCCAAGATTCTGAGTCCCAACACACACGAAAAGACTAAAAGCCTGCGAAAAAGCTGGCCTCTTTACCTCACAAAGCTACAGCATCTAAAAGGCACAGATCAACCCTGACTGGAGCCTGAAACACATTTACAGCCCCCGAGAAGCACTTCAGGCAGAGCATCAGGATTGCAGTCACTTCCAGGACCTGCTTCCTGAGGCTCATGCTTAAAAGGACCCCCCCAGGGCAGCATAATGATTCTCAAGAATTACAGTGGGTGGCTTGGGAGAAGGGATGGAGCACTGCCTGCTGCCAGAAGTAACCAGCAGCCAGTGTCTCCCCTGAGACAGAGCCATCTCCTCTTCCACCAGTGGTGTGTCAGTCCTTTGTAGCTGGATAGCTTCCTTAGCCTTAGATGTCTCCACATGAATACTTTCAAGGAATCCCTCGTGGACACAGATGCTCTTCAGGCTAGCCACTTCCTCCGTAGCTCTCCCACCTGCTTCCTGAGAGATTCCACCAGCAGGCACCTTTCACCTTGGATGGTCTTCCCAGCCTGGATTTCTGTAAGTGGGAAATGCAAGCCACAATCTCTGCAAAACCACACCAGGATCTGTATAGAGGCATCTGTGGTCATTTGGTCTTTCTGACTATAGGTGCAGGTGGAGGAGACAGGAGTTATGGCTTTGTGACATCTAGGCATGATATAGTAGTTTCATTCTCTTTACTTATTGGTTTCCAGGTCCCTGGTAATGGAAGAGCAGAGCTGCCTGCTACCCGGTGCATCACCAGGTGGCAGATAGGAGGCGGCCTCTCTTGTGAGAGGTCTGCTGCAAAATACGCATGTCTCATTGTGCTATATGCAGCAGCAGCAGCAGCAGCAGCAGCAGCAGCAACGCTACCAGGATGTGATGGGACATCGGTTGGCATCTGTTGTACTGATCAAAAATCACATGTTCCCAATGATGGTGTTGTGACATGGAGAGTGTAGCCTGACATTAAATAAGTCTGCCGCCCACACTGCCTTGTGGGTTAGCCCGGGAGGGTGGAAGGCTAAGGGAAGAAACCCCTGAAAGAAAATCCCTCACTGCCGTGCAAGCAGTTTCAGGAGAATCAAAGGCTACAGGAATAAACCCAAACAGAAAATCAGGAGTGGAGACCCTAAGGTGGTTAGCAGGAAGGACGCGTCCAATCTGTTTTCTGGCATCTCCTACAATCAGTCCAGTTCCCAGCGTATAGACTTTTGTCTTTCCTTTGGGCTTAACTGGAAGGATCGAGAGGGGGATATTGTCCTTGGGCAATGCACAATCTCCATATTATTTCCCCAGGCAATGCAGCAGAAGACAACATGGAGAGGACACTCCATCCTTGCTCTTAAGCATGGTCATAACATGGAAAGTGGCAGATACCAGTTATAAGCCTTCCTAATTGGCAAAGAGGAAAACGCCAGAGGTCACTTTCGATGGTGGGAGGAGTCATTGCACTCCACTGGTCAGCTACCGCCCACCTTAAGCCGGGCAGTCCCCGGACAGTTAGGTGCTGACCCACCACATCTGCCCGTCTCATTGGGTGCATGGGACTAGACCAAAAGTAAAAAAGCAGACAAAATCACATGCCTAGCAGTAATAGAAAAACCTCAAATTTCAGACTGGGAACGTGGAACGTAAGAACCATGTGTCCTGGACTTAATAATGATTCCAATGATATGACCATAATCATCAGAAAATCTGCGCTAATAGATCAACAACTCATCAGGTTGAACATCAATATTGCTGCAGACTTGCCAATTCTGGATCCATAAGAGAATCCCACTACACCTTTTTTTGGCAAGGAAAACATAGTGATGAGAAACGCCTCCACGGAGTTGGTTTTGCCATTCTCAACTCGCTGCTCAAGTCAATAGATACGCCTAGTGCTGAATCTGAGCGCATCATGACTCTTCGACTATTCACTGAATCAGGCTACGTCAACATCATCAGTGCCTATGCACCAACTCTGACAACAAATAGCGCTGATAAAGATCACTTTTATGAGAGCTTGCAGAAAGTAGTTGATTCTATCTCATCAGATGAACAGTGCCTATGCACCAACTCTGACAACAAATAGCGCTGATAAAGATCACTTTTATGAGAGCTTGCAGAAAGTAGTTGATTCTATCTCATCAGATGAACAACTTTTCATCCTGGGAGACTTCAATGCAAGAGTGGGCATTGATACTTCATCATGGCCTCGGAAAAATGAATGAGAATGGCCAAAGGCTACTTGAATTTTATTCTATTAATGAACTCTGCATAACAAACCTTCTTCCCTGGAAAAGAATGGCACAAAGATTCTTGGCGCCACCCACAGTCAGGCCATTGGCATCAACTGGATTTTGTCCTAGTGCGAAGAAAGGACCTAAACCCACTAAAGTCCACATGTATCTCTCATAGTGCTGACTGTGACACGGACCACTTCCTCATTGTCAGTAAAACAAAACTAAAAGCAAAAAGTTCCATCGAACCACACTGTAACAAAAAGCCAAAAATTAACTGTGTGAACACAAGGAATAGTGCTAAATGTGAAGACTTTGCCAAAGCCTTTGCAAAAATGTGGGAAGAGAATGTACATGTAGAATCAGTTGAAGAAACATGGCATACTCTTCGTAGTGCTATTTATGAAGCAGCCCATGAAGCTTTTGGTGAAAAGAAGTCATCCAATAAGGACTGGCTTGAGAAAAATGCTGACAGATTGATGCCCCTCATAAAGCAGAAGAATGAAGCATATCTTGAATACATCAAGAATCCATCCGACAACGCGAAGGCCAAACTACAGCATGCAAAAGGCCTACTCCGGAGAGGGATCAGGAGCTCCATAAATTAGTACTGGATAGATATTTGCAGTAATATCCAGGTTGCCTCCGATACAGGAAATGCAAGAGCCATGTATGAAGGCCTTAGGAAAGCTTTAGGTCCCAACATTGCTAAGATTGCTCCCCTAAAAACTAAGGAGGGTATCTCAATTACAGATAAGAGCAAGCAAATGGCCAGATGGATTGAGCACGTTTCAGAGCTATATTCAGAGGAACAAAACATCATGTCAGAAACCGGAGACTTCACTCCCACTATGGAACAAATGCAAGAACTTGATGCCGTGCCAAGCAAGCAGGAACTGATAGATGCTATAGACGCACTGTAAAGCAGAAAAGAGCCAGGCACAGATTGCATTCCTGCTGAGGTACTCAAGCACAACAAAGACTGTCTCATTTTCCCCTCTTTATGACCTCCTTCTGAAGTGCTGGATGAAAGGGGAAATACCACAATATATGAAAGATGCAAATATTGTCACCTTATTTAAGAACAAAGGAGACAAGGGAGATTGTAACAACTATCGTGGCATATCTCTCCTTAGCATCGCAGGTAAAGCTTTTTGTAAGAGTCATCTTAAGACGCCTCCAGCTGTTGGCTAATCACATATATCCTGAGTCACAGTGTGGTTTTCGTACAGGAAGATCGACCATCGACATGATCTTCTCCCTTCGCCAACTACAGGAGAAGTGCCATGAGCAAAATATGTCACTTTATATCTCTTTTGTGGACCTCACAAAGGTGTTCGATACTGTTAGTTGACAAGGACTTTACCTTCTACCTGAGAGAATAGGCTGCCCACCAAAACTATTTCAGCTGATCATAGCTTTTCATAAGGGTATGAGACCTACTATCCAGTTTGATGGATATACATCAGATAGCTTTCAGGTGAACACAGGAGTAAAGCAGGGCTGTGTTCTTGCCCCAACCCTATTTGGAATATTCTTCTCAGTCCTCCTAAGCTGTGCATTCAAGAACTCACACGGCAGCATCTACCTCCATACAAGATCTGATGGATCACTTTTCAATCTAGCTAGACTACGGGCGAAAAGCAAGATAAAGAAAGTGCTTATCAGAGAACTGCTCTTCGTTAATGATGTTGTTATTGTAGCTCATAATGAAACACAACTCCAGGATCTTATGGCCCAACTGTCAAGAACCTGTCAACAATTTACTCTTATCATCAGCGTTAAGAAAACTGTGGTCCTTGCACAAGGTAACACGACTCCACCATGTATTATGCTAAATAACAACCCTCTGGATGTTGTTCTGAAGTTCTGCTCCTTAGGTTCAACCATAACTAGCAACTTGTCATTAGATGCAGAAATTAACATTCGTATTGGAAAGGGGGCTATTACTTTCAGCAGACTAACAAAACGTGCATGGGCAAACTCAAAGCTCATAATTAGAACAAAGATACTTATCTACCAGGCATGTGTGCTGAGTGTTCTTCTCTATGGATCAGAAACATGGACCACCTATGCAAGCCAAGAAAAACAACTTAGCTCTTTCCATCTCCATTGCTTATGCAAAATTTTGAACATCAAATGGCAAGATAAAGTCCTGAATGAGAAAGTATTAGAAAGAGCTGGAATGTCAAGCATGGGAGCCATCCTGCATAACAGAATGCTACGGTGGCTGGGTCACGTGAAGAGAATGGACAATAACTGCATCCCAAAGAACATTTTGTACGGAGAACTGGCAGAAGGAACAAGACCAAAAGGATGCCCTAAACTCCGTTTCAAGGACTACTGCAAAGCTGCTTTGGTAAAGTTTCAGATAGACATTGATAGTTAGGAAAACCTGGCAATGGATAGAAATACCTGGTGTCAACACCTCCGCAAAGGACAAAACCACTATGACAAGACTTTGGCAGAAAACCAGAACAAGAAAAGAATGAAGAGGAAAGAACAGATGATAACAACTAACACTACTACAGCATGGAGCTGCACCTACTGCAGCCGAACATGCCTTTCTCGCATTGGTCTATTGAGCCACACAAAACATTGCAAAAAGCGACCAGTTTAATGCTGCATCCCACCGTCTTTTGAGATGTATGGAGGCCATGAACTTATTGGTTTCAAATGATCAGGTAGGCATTGATTTCCTGTCCCAGAACTGCAGTGGCAGCTTTAAGTATGTTAATCTTTGCCAGTTCCATGACTTGTTTTTCTTTTATTTCCTTTTGTCTAGGAAATAATTATAATTTCCTTGCAACTGCAGATTTTGTAGACAGTCGCCCTTATGAAAAAGTAATATTCTTTGTATACTTCAACTGCAATTATTTTCACCTTTGCCCCTGCCACATGCAGATTTCCATAATTTCTAAAGTGCAATAGATGTCCTTTGGGAATGAAAAATCCTCCTGCTACTCTAGTTCTCATCAAAATCTTTTACTAATTAATATGTAATTGTAATTAACTGCTACATTTTTATAGGACAAATTCAAGCATAGTACATGGAAAGAAATAAAAGTAAATGGTTTAAGTAAACATAAAAACATTTTCACCCTATCAAAAGAGAATTACTTTCAGTGGATGGCTTTAATAAATATGCACATTATAGATTTTTCATTTCACTTCCAAAACTCCATAACTATGTTCCAGTATCTCAAAAGTAGCCAATTCCAATAAAGCGTCTGCATTTGATTTCATAAAAAGAGGCATATTTTTATGTTAGTGCTTGGAATAAATATAAATTCCCTATTTTTAATTTACAAGAGACATTGAATTTTATAGAGGGCTGCAGATCAGCTGAATAATCACACACCTGCACAAAATTTCCAGCTAAACTATTATAACCTGAAGGAAGCTACTTGTCAAGCAAGAATCTTGATATAGACAAGAAATGACTTCAAGTCTAATATTCTACAGATTAGCATGAAAGAATGTCACATTAAGAAAAAAGTGCTAGCCTATAAAGTTTATGGCTTGCTGTAATGGGGTGCACTCACCCCTGGCAAGTGCCCTGTCTCAGTGTGCATGCCTCAACTTTGTCTTTGGTGACTCAGTTTTCTGGCCAAATCACATAGCCTTATGTGTGAGATAAAATTAAACCCCTATCAGAATATAAGTCCAATGGGGGCCTGTCTGCAGCCCTATCTCTGGGCTTGCTCCTCAATTAGTCCATCAGGGCCTATCAAAGTACCCTGGTTCAAACTGTCTCTCAGCCCATTCTGGGCTCTTTCAAATTGACCCTGCCCTTCAAGCAATCCCAGCCCTTGTATGGAGCCATGACCCCTAGGACTCCCTCACTGGAGACACTTAGTCTCTCTGGGCCTTTCTAGCCCCAGCTCTTCAGCTGGGCCACTAAATGAGTTCAATTTGCCTTCTAGGGTATATCAAAGTCCAGACCACTTTCTCAGGGACTGTGAGGGGGGATCCAGGTCCACCCTCCACTCCTGGCCCTAGAGTAGGGACTCTATAGATAACAACCATCTGCCACATTTCTTTAAATAAACTGTGTCATTGTTACAGTTCCCTGGGCCACTTCCCCATAGCCTCAACACATTCTTCATCCTTACCTCAGGGCCTTGTCCTGGGCACCTTCCATGTTCACCTCCGCCTCTCTCAACACTGCTCTGTCCAAGGTGCTTTAGCTCCCTGAGCCAGCCAGAAACATCATGCCCTCTCCTCCAGCTCTATCAAGGAACTGATCTTTGCTCTGCACTGTAGCGTCTTTTATATAGGCCTGTAGTGTCTGGACTGACTGCTCCCTGAAATCCCTTTCTGATTGCTGCATCCCACACCACAACTCTAGGCGGCTTGCAGAACACTCTCCACTGCCTCTTCCTGGAGCAAGATGTGGCAGGTCCATGAGACCACCAGCAGGGGGTCCACACCATCACACTTACCTATTTTGTATCTACATAAATTGGAGCTTTTTGATTGTTTAAGGGCCATGACACTCTAGTGAACCTAAATAAAGCCTCATTATAAATTACTATGTTCACACAGAGAATAAAGGTGTGGATTGCTTATGCTAATGTCATGATGATATATTCAAGGCATGTGATTAACTACCCATATTCTAAAAGGAATAAACAATACAAATAGAATTGAATTAGTTAAATTATTCAGTGATTATTAAGAATTTAAAACAAAACAAAAAAATGATTACAGAAAAAGTAATTTTTCAATTTTGCAGCACTTAGTTCCATAAATAGACTTTACTCTCATGAATAAACCCATTGATTGACTACTTTTATGAGTAGGGATTCCAGGAGAATGAATGGGAAAAAAGGGTTAGTATGTGCTTGTATCGTTGATTTACTTATGAACTCCATTACCCATAACTTTAAGTACTGAATATAGTGAATGTAAAACAAGTTGTGTAGTTTACCTCATATAATATCTAATGTGGCAATGGTTCTCTGATCTACCGACAAAGAGTCTCACAACACTATGCAATTATTAATACTATAATAGGACACAGCTCAAAATGAAGTGGTCTATTTCTACTGGTCTGATAATTACTTGAAGAATTACTGTATATTCAGCGTGGCAAGAGAGGCATTAGAATATGATTTTCTTCCTGTCATTTCAGAAAGCAAGAGTTATCTCAACAGTGGTACAGGAGTTGCCCCCAAAATACTTTCTTTTTTGGGGGGGGCAGGGAGGAGGAATGATATATATTGTAGTTCTTAATGGATCAAAAGATTTGGTATGCACTTTTGGCAATAAATCCACAATCTAAAGGAAGGGAATTCTCTTCCAAACCCTTTCCCCCAAAGAGCTATTAATAAAAGATAACTCTGAGAATATATTGATACCAAACCAAGCAGTTTCCCGAGACTTGAACTCTTATTGAAGTCGCACTGAGCCTTTTATCCCCATCAGAAAAATGTCTAAAATGACTGATGTGTTTACCATGATATTGTCACATTTTTTTCTTTGTATTATTATGTACATTTCATCCCATATTAAAGTCTAATGGAGATGTCTTTCTAGACTCTTTCTGGAGATAAGTAAGACTAGCTGTGTACTCTTGGTTTAACTGCATAGCAATTTCAGCCTCTAGATAGCCTATTTTGGTATTGATTGACAGTACATCTGAAATTGTGAGCAATCTTTTTGGTTGTTCATGTCTCACCTCCACAAAATTGAAGAATTAAAGAGGACCTCTTATGTGGAAGCAGAAAAAAAAGTAAGTAACCCAGAGTTTTTCTTTACTTGGTGTTACCACTTTCAAATTGGAGTTGTAAAAAAAAAAATAGGAGAAATGTCAATGGAAGTTTTCAGCATTGCCATACACCAACGATAGCACCAGAAAAACATATAAGTCGAAGTCATGTCTTTATGTTTAGATTTTTCACCACACACAGGTTTCTCCTACAATTTGATGGAATGGTGTTAAGTTACTTGAGTTGATTCAAAGTGAATAGGATGTAATTAGAGGAATGTTGGGAAGATCTTCAAAATCTTTCTCAATGACAGCACTAAATGACCTACTGCACAACTTGAATGTCTACTTCAATGATGCAGAAAAGAAATATAAGGGAAAGTTCCACTGGGTCTAATTGGTGCCAGCTTCCACACTAGTATTTTTTTCCTTATGAGCTCATACGTCCCTCTACAAAGATGAGGCCTGTCTCTGATCACACACCAGTATAAACGTGACAGGGGACACCTCCATGGTACCCCCTTATAGTCCAGCAAGGCATGACTCATCTTGTCACAAACAGGCAGTTACCATCTTTCACAGGATCTGGTTAAGCAGTGCTTTAGCCCCCCGGATATGGCATGTGTAAGTCCTATCATTTCTGGAGTACTGATGTCCAAATACATAAGAATTGGATACTGGGTCATCCAAGGAGTTGTTAGCAAGGCCCCACCCTTCTGCTCAGTGTTTGTCTTTGTGCATTCACTGCTTCTGTTTGTCCTCCTGGATGCTATCATTCCATCCACTGGGAGATTGGTTCACACTGTCTCAGACTCTTGGCACACAGAATTCCCTCTGAGAAGAAGTAGTAAGAGTTCTGGCCTCTTTTCAGGCTGGTACAGAACCAAGCTAGACTTTTTCCCTTTGCATAAGAATGGCTATACTGGGTCAGACCAAAGGTCCATCTAGCCCAATATCCTATCTTCTGAAAGTGGCCAATGCCAGGTGCTCCAGAGTGAATGAAAGAACAGGCAATCATCCAGTGATCCATTCCCTGTCACTCATTCCCTGCTTCTGGCAAAAAGAGGCAAGGGACACCATACTGGCTAATAGACATTGATGAACCTATTCTCCATGAATGTATTTAGCTCTTTTTTAACCCTTTTATAGTCTTGGCCTTGTATTATGAGTAAGAAGCACTTCCTTATTCACTTTCTCTGAACCTCCATCATATCCTCCCCCTTTGTCATCTCTTTTTGAATTGGAAAAGTCCTAGTCTTATTAATCCCTCCTCATATGGCCCACGAAAGCTCATACCATCTCTATATGTTTTGTTAGTCTATAAAGTGCTACCAGACCATTTGTTGTTGTGTTTTTAGTTTATCTAGGATTCAGCTCATTCCTGTCTGAATCCTCTTGCCCTGTCCCTGTGAGAGGGAGGGAGGGTACACCTGAAAGGTGCTTCAGTCTGCAAATGCTTGCCAGTCTCTCCTTCTCACACCAGGCTAAGAGGCTCTACCAATTGCTGCCTAAAGTTATAGGGTTTAATCCATTTTCAGTTGAGGGACAGCTGCTTTGATCATCTCACCTCATTTGATATCAGCCACCAATTATGTTGCAATTACAATGTCACTTATAATATTACAGTCTTAAAACTTACCCTCACTCTCATTAACCTAACCCTGGGCTTCCAGAGTACAGTGAGACAGGGGGAAAAAATGCTATCAATGCTCTAAGAGAAGAATTCCCTCCTGTTTCCAAAAACTGGTGATTGGTCAGACCCACAGCAGGCTAGGACCACAATTCCATTCTATTTCAATTCTAGGGCAGGGGAGATGGGGCACCAACCACAGCACAATGACTCTTTCACATCCTAAGTTCTTCACATTCAGGGTGTGTAGAGAGCATCAAGCCTCTCCCCCTCCTCCACTAGTCAAGAGCTGCTGGGACAAGTGGAGAAATCTCTCCTCCTCCCCAGCACCTCTCTGCCTAACCACAATGTGTGACACATGCTGGGAAGGACCCTAAGTAGCCAAGCCTGTCCTTCCCTTCCCCTCTCCTCTCAGGTCCCAGGAGCCCCAAGTCCCTTTCTTCCCTTGTCTGAATGAACTTCATCTCCTAATTTTGGAGGACTGGGGGCTCCAAGTGACCCATAATGGAAGTGAAAATATTCTTGATGAATTTGAGCAAAATACACACATTGAAAGAATAATGAAGCTCCTCTGTCCATTACTGAATTTCCTCTTTGGGTACACAAATCCCTTTCTCTTCCACCACACTTTCCTCACTATACATGTTCCGTTTCTCTGAACAATAACCTCTGTGAATATATAGATATGCCCACATGCACATGCTATCTTTATGTCAGAAATTGGTTTTTCCCCTTTAATAGCCACTAAGGCAATTATCTCAGCATGTTCTGCAGCAAGCAACTGAATGCAACATCTAGCCAGGAGGAAAATTTTGACACATACTATAATCTAAAATGTATTACCTTCAGATCTTTAATCAATGGTAACATTAGCAGCTCTCGTCTTTGGCAAGGCTTGGATCTATTGACCCTCAAAGACATATGTTAAAAATTGACTCTAGTTTATCTCAGAATTTAATCTGAGTCTGTCACTAATTAAAATATATGCAACATCGCTCTAGTATTAATCCTGATTGTAATTAAGATGTGGATCATAGTTTCCCATTGTAAAATTTCAAGTTGTATCCGAGGGAGAAAGGAAGCATTAAAACACAAAATCTCAAGTAATTCATAAGGGAAGCAAGTCAGTATTGTACAAACATCCATGGAGATGACCCAGCTGTAAGATGACCCTGACGCAAAATAATCATTGAAAGACAAAATCATCAACTAGATTTGAAAGCCAGATTATTCTTTTTGGATATGTCTGGGCTCTGGCATTCACATTTTGGTTCAGAAATGCCATGAGAGTCTAATTGCAGAATAGAATATAAATTTCTCCTTCCTCCCTTCCTCTCAGTGAATACCTTCCTTTCAGAAGACATTCTTTGTGGTCCCAAAGCTTCTCTGCCCCACAACATCTTCTCATGCTTTTTCCCCACGCTCACAACCATTCTCTGCTTTATGACGTGGAGAATCCTTTTTGCTATTAGTTGTCATTGTTATTATCATCATTTCCCTATGGGTACATCTAAACTACATCCCTTTTTTGATAAAGGCATGTAAATTAGACGTGTCGAAATTGTAAATGAAGCGGGATTTGAATTTCCCATGCTTCATTTACATAATGGTGGGATCGTTCGACAGAAATGTCCCATTTCGAAAGATCCTGTAACCCTCAAAAAATGAGGGTTACAGGATCTTTCAAAACAAGGCATTTTTGTCGAAAATGCCCCGTCTAAACTGCTGGGGGTTTTTCCGAAAAAGGCCCGTTTCGGAAAAAAGTGGCAGCTGCCATTATGCAAATGAAGCACGGGCAATTCAAATCCCAGCTTCATTTGCAATATCAACATGCCTAATTTACATCCCTTTATCGAAAAAGGGATGTAGTCTAGACTTAGCCTTAGAGGCCACCAATGAAGGCTCGGGGCTCCTTTGTGCTAAATGCTCAATGTAGCTGTAATGAAAGTCTCTGATCCAAAGCATTTACAATCTAAATTTGCGCAATGTCTGGGATTATGCATAAAATTTAGAGTTTTACTGAGATTAGTCAAATTTAACTTCCTGGAGGATAGATTAGTGGGATCTCACCAGCCCAAGAAGGATCTAGTACCGCACCCCAGCCAGTTTCAAGCCCTTGTCTCTATTTACTGGTTAAATAGAAACACACATACCCCAGTAACACCAAAACTAACCAATTTCCCTGAACCACATGGCTGCAGTCCCCAGAGACTTTTCCCTTCCTTCTCATAGTTCTGGAAGGAAGACTCTGCCATCCTTTAAATCTCCTGTTAGGTTATGTGACTGAAAGGCAATCCTTAGCTCTCTCCTGGCTGTTCTACATTATCATATGGGGTTATATTAGATTGGAAGGAAGGAAGGAAGGAAGGAAGGAATTTGACAGGTGGATTACTAGCTATAAATAATTGGCCCTTCTCTACCAACTGCCCTATTAATATAACTTCATTTTGGGGGGCTATGATTAGTTTGTAAAATCTCTTTTTTATATTTATGTTATATTTAACATAAGTCCTGTGTGTTTACTGCTGTGTGCCCCTACCTTCAGTCTTCCTCTATTAAACTACTGTAAAAATGCTTTCAATTTTGGTAATGGGTGGCTAGGAAATTCAAGCTGTTGCACACAACACAGCCAGTAACCTGCCGAAATTAAAAAGAAATGTAAGCCTTGGAATGGAAATCCTTTAGTCATGATCTTATTCTGAATGGTACTTCATCGCAGAGGGGGTAAGGCAACATTGCAGCTGGACTGGTCAGCACTCAGGAAAGAAAATGGAAAAAGATGAACTGATAAGAGGGATTTTAACATCTTTAGCAAGGACGTGGAAATAACACAAAACCATCATGAATAAAGTTTGCAAATTATACAAAAATAATCCAAGAGGACAAATAGTTGATTCAGAGTAATCTAGATTGCTTGATAAACTGGGCGCAAACAAACAAGATGTGTTTTAATATATCTGGGAACAAAGAATGTAGGCCACACTTACAGGATAGGGAACTCAATCCTGGGAAGCAGGGACTCTGAACAAGATTTGTGGGTCATGGTAGAAAATCAGCAGAAAATGAGTCCCCAGCGTGGCCAAAAGAGCTAATATGATGAAGGGAAGTATAAAGACAGGATCTCTAGTAGAAGTAGAGAGGTTACTTTACCTTTGTATTGAGCACTGGAGTGATTGCTACTGGAATATTATGCCCAGTTCTGATGCCCACCATTCAAGAAAGATATTGGTAAATTAGAGGTTTGTTTCTGGTCTTCCACAAACCTTCCCACTGACAAAGATACAGTTTTGGGATGGGGAAGACATTTTGAGAGAACAATGATCCTGTTATGATGAAAAGTTGTGATTTTAAGGTAAAACTTGAGCTGCTATCAGCTGTACTTTGATGATAATATTGGTGTTTCGTGATAATGCCTGTTGCCTATGTGATCGCTGTAACTGTTCATTTTGTTTTGCTGCAGTTAAGAAACACCACAGGAAATGTTATTTCCCGGCCATAAAACATGACCACTATTCCTCTCAGTCTCCCTAAGATAAAAATCAAGTGAGAAACAATGACCTTTCCAGAGGAAAGAAAGAAGAATGTAATTATAATCATTCATGAAATTCAAAATTAATTTCAAGGAGAGGAGAGGAGAGGAGAAACCTCTCTGAGAGGCCTGATTTGTATAACCTCATTGCAAAGTACCTTTCTCCAGGTGAACCACTATTAAAATCAGTGGGGCTATTTGTGGAATAAGGAACTATTCAACATGAACGAGGAAGGATTGCAAAATCTGGTCTAACATTTGTAAATCCTTTAATTTAGGACTATGTCTTGCATATTTTCTCTCCCTTGCATCTATAATGCTATCATGGGGTTGTACACTCATCCTTCCCCCAGGAAGTTACGCCCCAACTCCACACATCCAGCACACATCCAGTTTCTCGTCAATCCTAACCCCTCTACCTTCCTGTTGTGACCATAGGGCCTAACTGCAGCAGTTAATACTCAACACCCCGCTTGCTGGGGCAGCACTGCCTAGTGGCCAGAGTCAGTATGCAACCACTCCTCTCACTGGGGCAGTGCGGCCTATTAGCCGGAGTCAGTATACAAATGCACCTCACACTGGGGCAGTATGGTCTAATAGCTGGGTTAGGGGGGTGAGGCAAAGGGGAGTAGGGGGACACAGGCCCTCCCTACTCCACTGGATCCCAACCCAGGGCCTTAATAGCAGAGGCGTGGGACTCTGCTCACTCAGCAGGGAATCCCACCACAACACACTGAGCTTCTCAGGACTCAATCTCCCACCCTAGGCTACTTCCTGCTGTATTCAGCTGAATTTCCTCCAGGGTCCTTCCTCCAGCTCTTCTGTAGTGCTTGTGTCCTGCTGGCTGGTTTCCTGGGCCAGTCCTTCTGGTGGTTCACCTGCAGGAGTTCCAGCAGCTCTTCCTTCCTCCTGGTCCTCGCCTGGGGCCTGGGTGTCTCGCAGGCTGCTTCTCAGCTCCAGTCCCCCTGGCGGTTTACCTGTAGGTGCTCTGGCAGTGCCTCCTACTTCCTTAGCAGCCGGCTGTGACTGAGCCTTTCTCCAGGCTTTTACACCTCAGATGCAGGGCCGGGGAGACAGGGTTTCTTCAGCCAGTTGAGCTTGTTTAAGCCTAGCTTTCCCTGTACAGGGCTGGTACACCCCGTCACACATGCATATTTGTATAAAAACTGGCTTCTGGACATCATCCATGTTTAACAATCCAGTCTTTTGACTCAGCTTATTCCCATCTTAAACTATAATTCTTGATTTGTGACACTGTCATTTAACCATAGAGAGAATGACTCTGCTAGACAACCAGCTAGCTTTTAGTTCATAGGGCAGAGTTTCATGCACTAATCTCCAGAGGTCCCAGGTTTATTTCTGCCCATAGACAATTGGCATCTGTCAGTATTACACTGATAGCTTGTATATTTCTTGAAAAATATTCCCAGTGGGTGGTGGTGTTGTGCTTATAGCAACAGAGAGCCTGACTCTGGTTTTGTGCCAGTTTGACACGGTTTAAAATGACTTTAATGGAGGTACTCTTGATTTACAAGCCTAAATCAGAATTTGGTCCATAATTTTAAATGGGATTAGTGTTAATCTTTTTGAGAATTTAATTTCATTAGAACTGATCAGTACTTCCTTTCAAATAACCAAAGGAAGCAGTGATATAGTTTTGCTAAGGCGTTAGTGTATCTCACATCCTTAAATCATCTGGTGAAAGCACCAGATGAGTCTTTCCTCCCTTGCTTACTTATCATCCCAAATCATCTAAAGAGAGGTCTAACATAGCAGACATTGTTAATGTTTCCAGGCCACACTCCAGTGACTTCAATGGAACAGCATCAGCAGAAAATTTGGTTTTTCTCTCTGGAAGACTTCTGAATTTTGTTTTTATGTCATCAGTCTGCCTTTCTCTTGTGTTTCAGATCTTTCCCCATTCCACTCAGCTCGCACGCCAGGGATGGGGAAACAGCTTCATGCCATTCCTCCTTCTTCTCCTTCCCCTTCAACATTCCCTCCACACCAAACACTCAAAGCAGTCCCATCACCTTGAATGAGAGAAAGAAAGGATGAAAATTAGGAAGACTGTGGAAAGTTTAGATAATGTTATACCTCAACTACAGGGCATTGATTGGGCAATAGTTACATGGGTTCCAAGCCTTATTCTGCAGGCTTCCCTTAAGTAATCCAATAGCAAAGACATTTCATCAGTTGGCACAAAACAATGGCAAAAATGCTACAGTCAATTACTGTTCTGAGCAAACTGATAAGATGATGAAATCATCCCAAGTTCTGAAGACAAAGTTGACAGGAATCATTAAAAATAAAAACACAACAATCCATCCATTCTGATCACTCTCTTGAGACTGGCACAGTTCTGGGCTCTGGCTCAAACTGCAAATCTCTTCAGTTCCAAGGACTTTGAGGAAGATTACTTGTTTTTAGGGTCCTGTCAAGGCAACACTTCTTCCTAGCTTGCTAAGGATTCATCCCCACAGGAGCAAACACAGAAGCAAAATACTGTTTCCAAGTCAGAACTCCAACTCTTAATAAATATATCTTATAAATTACATTTTGCCTCCTCTCTCAGGGACAAGAACCTTGAGACTACAAAAAAAAATCAGCTCTTAACAAGTATTAGCCTTTTAATTCTAGTATCCTTTTCTGTTGAGGTGATAAAGCACACTGATGGAGTATCCATCACCCGACTTCTGCCCATGGGTCATTGCACAGCCTTAAACAACCACAGAAACCAGAAGATAAATCTTTTGATGCCATACTTACAATTCTTTAGAGACATTTTGAGCTAATGCCAGTGTTTATCCCTGGGTGGTTTCACTGTTGTCAGCAAAAGCAAAGTGTTTATAATGCAGCTTGCATCAAAACTGAAACACTCTTCCAGACACTGAATCTGGGCATTACTCAGAGAAGGTACCTGCAGGCTAGTTTGTGAGCATTATTCATAATGCAGGATGCAAGATCAACCATCAGCCTTCACCAGTAACTGTCCAAAAGGCACAGAATGAGGTACTGAAATTAGCTGGGAACAATGCATTCATTGGGTACCATAAGCATTTGTATTCCTGAGTTACCAAAGAGAATACCTTTAAGTAGCAGCCTTCAGGCTCAGAATTACAGTATGAGGACAGTCTTTACCAGACAGAAAATGTGATTATACAGAGTATTAAGGATGAACCCCTGTTTACAGAAAAAGAGGTTTGCAATGTGCCCTGCTCTGCTTTTATAAAAAGTAACTATATGCTGGAATAAAGTTTAAAAAAGTGATTTTTTTTCTAGACTGTGCATTGCCACCTAGCAGGGTATTTTGAAAGCAAAGGCCTAGGGGACCATATGTGCATCAGAGCATAATGTTTCTATCAGGGAGGTTTGCAGAAATGGAGCACTGTCTTTACTTGAACCAAATATTCTGTAGCTGACAGAATACATTTAAAGACAGGAAGGCAATTGGTGATTTGTTTTCCTGTCAGGCAGATAGCTCAAGGTCTAGTCCTGCAAGGTGCAGAGCACCCAGATCTCATGATCTGTCCCTTAGTCTTCTTGTTAGGAAACTCTTGCAGCCCCTCCTGATAGAAACAGATACACAATTATGTTTTGTTTGTGATTAGAAATTAGATGTATTGAGTTTTTTTCATACCCCACCACTTCTGAAGACAGAGAGTTATGCAAAAGGCCATTGTGATTTTATTTATTGATATACATGAAATTTTCAAATAGTGACATTTTATTCATAGCTTCTATCTCTTACCTTTGAAAGACTCATTTATGTTTGGTCGACTTCATATTATGAATTAATATGGCTCATCAGCTTAAAAAGTCCATGAAGAAAAACCAGTCACTCAGTGAATACAAAAATAAAAATAGAGAGATTTTGTCTGTCTACCAATATTTACAGGCTTGGAATCCTCTTACTCTTCCCACTGCTTCTCATCAAGAGAAATCCTTCCATGTCTTCTTCAGTTTTCTCATTTGGGAGCTCACACATTCTTCACAAGAAAAGGTACTTGACAGTTAAATATATTACTTGGAGAGTCTTTGGACTAAGAAACTAAGTCCCTTACTTTATCAAACACTACTATTGAATGGGGAGCAAAACCCCCGAAGATACTAAATCTTCAGACCATGAAGGGAAATGGAATGGTTTTCTAATGGAGTATATCTGACTGCCTCTGGCTTCAAAGTCTGCTTACTGGGGCATAGATGACCACTCAAACACAGACAGATTTGTCACTTTGGCTTTCAGAATACCCATCTTGTAAAACCATAACATAATTGCCAGGACTGTACTGGCTAGACCTTCCCTTGCTATTCATAAGACTTCTGAACTGGATTTAATTTCATGCCAGATTTGACTCTGTCAGTGAAAAAACAACTCAAATGATTTTTTAAAGAAATGCCCAGATAATACTGGTCTTGGTTACAAATCTTTTTGTGCTTCATAATGCAGAACAAGAAGAGATATTTTGACTATAAAATCCAATCACAGTTATTATTCTGAAGGCTACTGCGGTAGGTATGCAAACATTTTGTAGTGAACAGCTAGCAAGGACATACCTTTACTAGCACACTGTAACAAGGGGGTTTCTGGAGACACTGTTAAGCGTATCCATTTAGGGCAAATTACTTAGAGACAGGCCTACTTAAGGTATGTCTACACAGCAGAGCTAAAGCCGAACTAAGCTACTGAACTTGAACTAATCAATTGCGTAGCTTAAGTTGAAATAGCTTATTTTGGCTTTTGACACTGTCTACACAGCAGGAAGTCTGAGGAAGAGCACTCTTCCTCCAACTTCCCTTACTCCTCATAAAATGAGGGTTACAGGAATCAGAGTAAGAAGTCCTCCAGCTCAACATTATGTTGAAATAACTTCCTGCTGAGTAGACATGGACTATGTTATATCGAAATAGCGTCAATTATTCTGAAATAACACTGCTATGTAGACATACCCTTACAGATCAAGACTGGAAATTCTCCACTATAAGGCACACCAAACCAGTCATAAAGAGTACTTCTGTTCACCACACTGGTTAACAAGATGCCTACAAGCAATTCCCTCAGATACTCCAGTTCTCTTGTGCCATCACCAGTAACATTATTTGTACATGTTGAGGGGCAACCAACTCTTGGAGACACCTCGAGCCTAATTTTCTTTGATGGGGTGCCTTTATAGGGCAGCTAGGTAGCCTCAGTCTATGCCCTCGGTGTTTTTGTCAGGGTATTGTGGCCCAATGACCCCAGTCCATATACACATCCCTTATACTCAGGGTAATGGTATAAGTCCGTAGGCATGTCCCTTATATTAAGAGTAATATGGCCCGGCGATCTAAGGCCATAAGTAAATCCCTGCTATTTAGGGTAATATGACCCAATGACCTAAGTTCATATGCAAGTCCCTTATACACAGGATAATATGTCCCAATGGCCTAAGTCCATATGCAAGTCCCTGTTACTCAGGGTAATACGGCCCAAGGCCCTACGCGGGGAAAATTCTCCCATATGGACAGGGCCGGCTTTAGGAAGTGCGGGGCCCAATTCAAACAGTTTTGGCGGGGCCCTCCACCACCCAGGATTTTTTGTTGAGCAGCAAAAAAAAAAAAAACCAAACAAACCGCACACACACAAGTTTTGGTACATTGCGCCATATATTATAAATATCAGATTGGTTAAGCTGTTACCCGAGAGACTTAGGTAAGCAATTGCTGTGGAGCCTAAACAATTAATCAAAGCCTATCCCCCACAGAAGCCAAATTTGGCCTGGTGTTACGTATCTATCACCGCTGGACTAACAATCACAAATCAGGCCAGACAAGGTTTAGGGCCAAACCATGTATTTGAAAGTTAAAGGCACACAACAACAAGCAACTGCAACAAACCCACCCTATCCCAGAAGAAAGAAAGATAGAAAGGTCCCATACACAAAAGGGGTATACTTTACAGAATAGGAGACAGCGGTGGATGCCTGCAACCTACAGTCCCTTGGCTAATTGAAAGCCTTAGGAGAGGATCAGCAGGGAGATCCCTCCAAGCGATGATCTGGCGATTGATGCCTGCGACCTACAGAGACATGTCTACATCTGCTGCAGGGAGACACCTCTGCCTGCCTCCATCCCTCTCCTCCAGAGTCTACAGCCCCATTGCAAAGCGGGGGAGTAGAAGGAAAGAGGCTGAGGCCCATCAACGGGACTGAAGCAGTCATGAGCAAGCCATGCCCGGGAGCCATTCTCCTGTCCATTGCCGGTGCAGTGTTGCTGCAGGCACGCTGAAATGCAGTCACTTCTAGGATGGGCTGGACAGCTGTTTAACACCTGCACAAGGTTTCAGGCAGGGGGCAATGCGGGCTGTCTTCCTGCAGAGTCTCCATCAGAACTACCGTGCCCTCCTGGCTTAGGAAAAGAATAAACAGGAGGATTGGAAATTAACCCATCTAGTCTCACGTCCACTAGGCAGGAAATGAGCCATCTACATTAGGCCCCAGCTGGAGTGTCATGTCCAGTTCTGGGCGCCACATTTCAGGAAACATGGAGAAACTGGAGAAAGTCCAGAGAAGATCAACACAAATGATGAAAGGTCTAGAGAACATGAGGTATGAGGCAAGGCTGAAGGAATTGGCCTTGTTTACCTTGGAAAAGAGAAGACTGAAAAGGGATATGAGAGCAGCTTTCAAGTATCTAAAAGAGTATCATAAGGAGGAGGAAGAAAAATTGTTCTGCTTGGCCTCTGAGGTTAGGATGAGAAGCAATGGGCTTAAATTGCAGCAAGAGAGGTTTAGGTTGGACATTAGGAAAAACTTCCTGCCTGTCAGGGTGGTTAAACACTGGAATAAATTGCCTAGGGAGACTGCGGAATCTCCATCACTGGAGATATTTAAGACCAGGTTAGACAGACACCTGTCAGGGATGAGCTAGGGCAACTCAACTTTGGAAGACCCAGGGACCACAGTGATACTTACAGAACATGCTGAGGGCCTCAACTTAAGTGTGGTTGCATATGCAAGCAAATATATACAAATAGCTTCTCTCACACTGACAGGCATGAATACAAAGATTAAGGCAAGGCTACACAACACACAGGCCCCATTTAAGTCAGTTCTGCTGATATTAATAAAATGCAATATTTACCCGATTTCTACCCATGTGACAACACTTTTCATGAGCAATGAAGTCCAAGAATTTAACTACTAAAACGCATATCAACAGAAGATCATTACACTGACTACTTCTTTGTTTTGGCTCCCACTCGCCGGACACGTGTTGATCCCCACATAAACCCAAACTGCACCGCGGGTGGCAAACAAACTGGCCATGGGCAGCATACCAAGTTATTAATAAATATTTTTAAACCTTTACTTTTTCTCTCTGCTGCCATGTCTCCTCTCCTTGCTCCATCATCTCCCCTGGTGCCTGCTGCCCCCCAACTCCTCACCCACCTCTGCTGTCCTGACTCCTGCCCTTCTCACTGCCCTCAGCCCTTCTGCGACCTGCCCCCCTCCACCAGCCCTTCACTCCCACAAGTCCCTCCCCCTTTCCCTCCCTCTCAGCCCAAGCCCAAGCCCCTCCCCCTCCGCCGCACAAGCCCCTTTCCTACCTTCTGCAATCCACGTTGCGGGGCCAGAGTCTGCACTCAGGCCCTGGAGTCCAAACCCAGGGCCGGAGGCAGTCACGCAACATGCCTCCCAGGAGTTTTAAAATCCCGGGCCGTGACGTCACGTCATGCCTGGGCCCTGCCCACCTGCAATGCCGCGCAAGGCAGCAGTCCACGGCGAGGGGGAGCCGCACATGGCAGGGACAGTCTGGGGCTGAGGGGGATGCTCTGGGGGTGGGGTGGGAGGATGCGCGGGGGGACCAGTGGGGGGGGGACCAGGGCCCGCTCCAGGCAGAGCCGGGGGAGAGACCCAGCTCCACATATTGTTGGAGCAAGGCCCCCAGCTCTGTAACTCGCTGGCACTTCTGGGTTCAGGGGCGTGGGACCCCCTTAGGCGCGGGGCCCAATTCGACCGAATAGGTCGAATCGGCCTGAGGCTGGCCCTGCATATAGAGGTATGTACGGAGGGGGTAGGGGGACCCAGGCTCTCCCACTCCACCAAGTCCCAGCCCAGGGCCCTGTTAGCAGTGGATCCATTCACTGCTCACTCAGCAGGGAATCCTACCAGAACACGCTGACTGTTTGGGGAGCAATTCCCCCCCTGGGGGCACTTTCTACCAGTACCTGGCAAATGTCTTCCCCATAGTCTCACATCGGTTCAGAGGCTCCTCCAGTAGCACCTCTCAGCCTGGCTGCCGCTATTTGGTCTGGCTGCCCTTCCTCCCCTGGAGCTTCTTCAGTGCCTCCTTCCCCTTCTGCAATCAGCCCTGAATGAGCTGTTCCAGAGGTTTTTATAGTTAGTCTCCAGTTGGAGTATGCCCAGCAGTGCTGTGGAAGTTGGGCCCTCTCAGCCATCTGGGCCAAGGTCACCCTGTCAGCTACAGTGTGGGGTTGATATACCGTCACAGTACATATGAGAGGTTAGGTAACCCAATCCCACCAAATAAAAAGTTAAAAAATAACTAATAGTCTTGCAGCACCTTAGAGATTAAAAAAAGTATAGCTGGTATCATGAGTTTTCATGGGCACACTCCAGAGTTACAGACCTAATACAGCTACCCTCTGAAATCAAATAAAAAGATTTTTCTGACCCCAAAGGACCAGTCACATTCCCACATCAATTTATAGTTCAGAATCTTACCCAAGAGAACGATGTTGCCAATCCTTTAAAATCTGAAGGTTTATTGAAAGGAAGGAAGGAAATACATACATCAATTGTAAAGTTTTTGGTGCAAGTTTGTAGTGGAGATGGAGTAAACTGCTGACTTAAGTCAAGTCTCTGGAGTACATCCACCTTAGAAAGTCCTTTGTCCTTTGTCCTGAGCTTCAGCTTGTTGTAAAGATCCTCCACAGGTACGAGGCAGGATTGAAGGCCAAATGAAGAGATTTCCAGGGCCTTTTATAGATCAGCAGCCATATAGAGAGAATCCCATTGTTCTCACTGTGTAAAAGTCTATCCCAAAATGAAGTTTGGAGTCATACGGCCAAGTCACCTGTTCATGCATGACTCAGTTCTTTTACAGGTAGAAGCCATTGTTCCCATGCTAATCAGAGATTTCGAAGAAAAACTCATCAAATGTAGATTGTCACCTCCCAAGGCCCATTGCTAGTCATGTACTTCTATTCAATTGACTAGCAATCCTTTCACAATAGGCTGCCCAAGCCTCCTGTAGATGTCTACCAGAAGCAAACATTTGAAATACAAGTACATAGCCAATACTTAAAACTTCAATTATAAAAATGATTCATGCATACAAATGGAACAAACATAACCAGTGTATCATAAGCTTTTTATAGAGCTCACTTAGAACGCAACACTTTATATAAGATTTGTTGTAAATATATAAAATAGTGGTTGCAATAAAGATCTCTTTGTTCATATCATATTCCAAAAACTTCACACACATGATTCAGGTTTTAAAGCCATAGATCTCCACAAAATTATTCCAATTACTCAGACATGTAAGATTCTCAATTTACCTCAACCTTTCTGGCTAAGTTATAACCTTTATTAAGTTTATTGAGTTTGGATTGCTCCATTCTTCACAAAACATATATTGCACCCTGAGCATGATGCAGAATAGTCTTAAGACCAATGTTTTCATATGTGAATGCTCAAATAAAAGTGAACTAATTTTGAGATGCTAAGAACTCTGCACTCCCACGGATTCAAACAATGCTGATACCAATATAAGAACCTAGATACAATGTTTAATAATATTAAGATCTTATAAATCTTAGATCTGATGCACAGATTTCATAGCACTTGTAAAAGGAAGATAATTACCCCATTCTAGAGATGGGCAAAATGAACCACAGAGTAGTTTGACAAAGGCCACACAGAAGATCAGTGACACAGCCACAAATAGAATGTGGTCTTTTGACTCCTAGACTACTACCCTGTTTATCAACTTGGCACTGGTTACTGTTACAAATGAGAATGGCCCCCAAAGAGCCGAAGGAGGGGAGTGCAAGCCTGCCAGGAGCAGGTCTACAGTAGTTTTTGTATCTTCGTATTTGGAATCTGTGACATAGTTGTCAGTCCTGACAACATCACCACACCTATGCATCGGGCACCTGTGGAATAGGTGAATTATGTATGAAAATTCCCTTTCTGCACAAGCTTCGGGGTTCCATTATATATAGAGAAAAAAAGATCTTTATGTTTCTATGTTTCTAATTATATAGGATTACCTCAGCCAATGGATCATCTTTCATTTTGTTATATATATTTTCCCAGTTCTTCATACAAACTTTTTTTACTGAAATCTTAAAGTGCATTTCTGTTTTAAGAATGGAATTTATATAAATGACACAGACTGGTCCCTTGAGGTCTGTGAAACAAAGCTGATTTTACCTGACCTGAGAATCTAGCCCATTCCACTTTTCTAATATGAACATTAATAACCATGTTTTATTTACTCCTGGATGTTGGCTAGAAATTCATGGAGTTCTGCTGATTTACACTTTAACCCACAGTTAAATTATGAATCATAAGCACCTTCATTTAATCTATTTTTGTAGTGACATTTTTACAAAGCAAGGCCGCAATTGAAAATAGAACTAATGCAATAGCTCTAGGAGTTTAAATGCCTATTCTCACAATCTCCACAAAGTATATGAAGTAAAACTCATACTACTGTGCCAAATCATGTAATCCACAGGTGGTGTAATACCAGAGATTACAACCCCATACTTTCCCAGTTTCAACTGAGACAAGCAGAAACCACTCCAGAAATTATCCCACTATTTAGAACTAGTCATTGAAATCAGGATGTTCTGAGGTCTTCATATATTCATAGACTGTACACTAGGAATGAGCAATCTTATTTTGTCAAATTTCAAACCCACTCAAATGCTATAGGTTCAAAAGTTTGGTTTGAACTTGAACAATTTAGAAGAGGAACAGTCAGGGAGCAGAGAAGAATAAAATCCATCAGATAAATGGGATGTAAAATGAATCAGAAAGCTGGTAGGTTGAAAAACAAACAGAGATTGTGTAACAAGCAGATAGGAAAGGAAGAGAGTCTAACTAGCATCCTTACTTGTTCCAGACTAGCTGCCCATCCTTAATACATAGTACAGACATTTCTTGAACAACAGGTATGTTAGCAGGAGTGTTGTAAGCAGGACACAGGTAGTAATTTTTCTGCTCTACTTTGATTAGGCCTCAACGAGGGTATTGTGTTATTTCAGGAAAGAGGTGGACAAATTGGAAAAAGTCCAAAGAAACAAAAATGATTAAAAGGCCTAGAAAACATGCTTAAGACCAATTGATTCCAACTGTTAAAAGTTATGTATGTGCTGAAGTTCTTTGTAGGGTCTGCTTGTGGACTGTAGAGTACACACTTCAGATCACCCATTTCCAGAGAGCCTGGTCTCCTGCCAATGTTCTGTCCTGTTCTATTTTAAGGATAAGGCAGGCAAGGTTGGAAGCTGTGATGTCCCACCAGTGTGTGTGAGGCACTCCAAGAGGTCTTCTGTCTGGCTTTTGTGGGATCAGATCCATGAAGCTTTCAGGCTGGTACAGACTTCAGCATAAAAAGCAGGAGCCATGCCACCTGAGCCAGCACTGAGTCACTTGGGAAGACACTGGAGGGTAGTTGGTTCAAAGCCTGATCTCCTTCTTTGTAACATGATGTATTACTGTCATATAAGCAATGATATGAGGGAGAGAGAGAGAGAATGAGAATATCTCTTCTATATTCATTATGTGTACATCATACACTGATGGTCTTAAGATAATCTTGGAATACAAAAGAGAATTAGCATGTGTTTTTAGCTAATCAAAGCAGCCTGCTTCTCTACCATTTGAAAGGTACCCACAATCTATCATGTATTTTAAAAGTACAGGGACCGTCACTAGAATTTTGTGGTACCTAATTATTAAATTATTTTATTTCCTGGATTTAAAGTATCAGTAACATACTTAAAGCCACACCCTGCCACTCCACCAAATGGTAGAGTCAACCATGACAACACAAGGCAATAGTCCTATAAAATCAGTATCGGCATTGGGTTGCATAATGTAAAGTTTAACATTGCCAGAAATTAAACTGTTTTAAGCCAGTAAAGTATATATAATATATGCAGCATTTTTTAAATAACTCTCTTAATTACTTACAAGCTTCTACTTTCAAAATCTCTCTGTAATATCCCTGCCAACCTGCAAGGTGCTAGGTACCCTCAACTTTCATGGAAGTCAATGGCAATTGTGGTTGCTAAGTACATCAGGCATTCAGTACCTTGCAGATTCAGACCCTCAGTCATTCCTGCAGTCCTAGAATTCTTTTATTCATGGCACAGCTATCTGTGTGGAGGTTTAAATGGCTCCAGGAAAATGCTTTCCCCTGTAATCTTTTGGGTGTCTAAATTCAGTAAAAAAGTAACTGGTCTCATTATTCATATCTATTTAACATGGCTCCTCTTATATAGAAATGCAAGGTATCCAGAGGGACATATAACAGGCACACCAGATAGATCACTGAATTGAAATAAAAATCAATATTGAGCCATACAGCTCCCAAACTACACCAAAAATAAAATTGTTTTCCACTGTAAATGTAATTTAAAAATATAACATATTCAATACATTTCATATTGATTATTTTAGCAGTATTTCTGAAAGCTAATGGATACAGTCTGTACCTGCTTTAATGTACTGAAGTACACATACTACTTTTGTTGTCCTAGCAACAGCTAGGAAAAAATGATCTCACAAATAAAATTCAATGGAAATGCAGTGCTTTACCGAGATAGACAACCTGAATGATTTGAAAATATAGAAGCTTAAAATATACTTTATAAACTTGAGTCAACATTTTCCTAATTAGCCCAGAACTGGGATTGTAAAGGAGAACAGAGAGCAAGAAGGGTAAATGTGCATATGAGTAAAGGGTAGTAGTCACTTAGCTAATTTATCAGAGTGGAAATAATGCATAAATATTGTATTTGCTTTGGGCACAATTTTCTTTAAACAGCATGTGCTACTGGTTGGAGCAGGTTAATGTGAATCAGGACTCTATACCCAGGTCTGCTACTACTGGCTCAGTCTGTAGCTTTGGGAAAGTCAAAAAGGAATCTAATCACACAAGGTGTTTATTGCGACAGCTCTTTGGACCCACAGAAGTTGCAGCAGACCCAAGGCTACTCCATTCTCTGGAAGACAGGAATATTTGTCCCCCAGACCATGAAACAGAACAGTATTGAAATTGTTAAGAAAATTCCTTCAAATTATTCCAAAATATCATTTCATTTATAAGATTGCCTCTTCCATTCTATGAAGAATAGAAATAATTAAAATGATCCAGATTCTGCAAGCTGCATAATAGAGCATGATATCACTATCAACTGCATAATATCTGGCCCTATGGGGCTCCTCCAATGGAATTAAAAGGGAGGGATATTTCTTTTTGGTGTACCAATACCTTCAATTATCGATCCTTAAGGAAAAGGATAATCAGATAAACATATCTGAAGATTCATATGAAATGGGAAGGAACTAAGAGCAAGATATAAATCAAAGAAGCTCTGGAAGAAAAAAGGAGAAACAGCATTGCCAGATTTATGGTTAACTATATAGTCACATTTATGTTAGATTAAATCTGAGATGATCAGATCAAATATAAAAGCAGTGAGTACTTTTGAGGGATATTTCAAAACTAACAAATATTTGCAATTTGCCAGATGTAATATTAATACTTGCTGCTGCAAAAGGGAAACACAAATAAGATTAAAATGTTAAAAAAGATTAAAGACTAAAAAAGGTTTGGCATTGATAATGTTGAGCTAATTACATTTATACAATTTTAAGAAAATTACAGGAGTTTTGTGTACCTTCTTAAAGACATTATTTAGAAAATCACAAGAATTGGAGACAGATTAAACTAGTTTAATTCCCAATAGAGGAGTATGTAATGAAAGTACAAGATAATTAGATTTATTTTGGTTATTTATTTTAAAGGTACACTGTATACACATTTCTCTACGTGACCACAGGGTGATATTGACAATACCAGGTCATGTTGGTAAAAGGAAAACAACCAATACATCCACAATATTGGAAGGTTATAATGAATAGCGATGATGCTAGCTATTATGGCAAGCTCCCCAGCCTGGAAGAATGCCAGTGGAAATGTTTATTGAATACATAGCAGGTGAAACCCGTCATTGACCGGGCAAAGTCATTTTGCATAGTTTACATTTATAGGAAAGTTCAAGAAATTAAATATATGTAATAGAATTTTTTATTAATGTGCTTACAAAAGAGAAGTAAAAGCACAGTTTTAAATTTTTAGGATTTCAACTTCAAATATTATTCATTTTAGTGAATAATTACCATACAAAGTACATTTGAATCAGGAACTCATAAAGCTTCCATTACTCCTTCCGTAACTAATTTGAATTATTTTGTGGTTTGTAATAATAAAAATTTTCTTTGCACTACAATGACAGTTGAGCAGGTGACTCGATTTTAATGATGTTAGCAAATATTTTTTTATGAACTCATAATAGGCATTACTTTTTTCTAATGAAAAACAAAAATAATCATTTAAACCTTTCACCCAGCATATATGTAAAAAGTAGTTGCATTCAGCTAATTTAAGTGGCAGGATTGTTTGTGCAAAATTTGGTATCTATAGGTAATTATGAAGTATGACTTTATTTTGCACAAACAAATCCACAAACAAACAAACTCTTCAAAATATACAATAGATTATTGCATGCCAGTCTTATCCCCGCACACTGAACAAAATCACAAATCCTGGAAAGATTGCCATAGCACATGGCATTCTCTTCATATTTCTGCACTTGGGATGGAAGAATCCCAAGCACTGTTACAGGCTGGGGACCAACAGGCTAAGCAGCAACTGGGTAGAAAAGGACTTGGGACTTATAGTGGATGAGAAGCTGGATATGAGTCAACAGTGTGCCCTTGTAGCCACAAAGGGTGCATTAGGAGGAGCATTTCCAGCAGATCTAGAGAAGTGATTGTTCTCCTTTATTCGGCACTGGTGAGGCCACAATTGGAGTACTGCGTCCAGTTCTGACCCCCCCCCCCCCAAACTATAGAAAGGATGTGGACACATTGGAGAGGATCCAATAGAAGGCAACCAAAATTATTAGAGGGCTGGAGCACATGACTTATGAGGAGAGGCTGAGGGATTGGGGCTTATTTAGTCTGCAGAAGGAAAGAGTAAGGGGGGATTTGATAGAAGCCTTCAACTACCTGAAGGGAGGTTCCAAAGAGGATGGAGAGAGGTTATTCTCAGTAGTGACAGATGGCAGAACAAGGAGCAATAGTCTCAAGTTACAGTGGGGGCAGTTTAGGTTTGATATTAGGAAAAACTATTTCACTACACGTGTGTCTAGACTACAGGGTTTTGTCGACAAAAGTGGCCTTTTGTCGACAAAACTATACCTGCGTCTACACTACCGCCGAGTTCTGTCGACATAACGTCAGCAGAACTCGGCAGTTTTGTCAATGGCGGTAAACCTCATTCTACGAGGAATAACGCCTTTTGTCGACAGAGTTCTGTTGACAGAAGGCGTTATTGCATCTACACTGTCCTTTGTGTCTACACTCTCATGTCGACAAAGCAGCTTGCTTTGTCGACAGAACTGGATGTAGTCTAGATGCTCTTTGTTGACAGAAGCTTTGTCAACAGTATCTGTCAACAAAGCCTCTGTCGACAAAAGCCTGTAGTCTAGATGTATCCTAGGAGTGTGGTGAAGTACTGGAATGGATAACCCAGGAAGGTGGTGGAATTTCCATCCTTAAAGGTTTTTAAGTCTCGGCTTGACAAAGCCCTGGCTAGGATGATTTAATTGGGATTGGTCCTGGACTCAGTGATCTCCCAAGGTCTCTTCCAGCCCTATGATTCTATGAACTTGAACCACCAGCAAAGAAAAATCAGTCTTCTACTGGAGGATGAAAATGAATATGAGTTGGTCTACATTGCTTTGGGTCATTATTTAGCAGAACCTGTCATCAGTATGGACACAGTTCTCTGAAATGGTGTCTGAAGCGTGGAGGGACATATGAATCCTGAGCACATCTGGCACGTATATATCTTGTGACATGGGCTATAACAAAGCCCTGAGAAAGCCAGTTCTCATTTTCAGATGACATGATAAGGAACAAGTGGGCAGTATTATTTTCCACAAATGTAAACGAACCTGTTTGCTTGAACAATTGGCTGAACAAGAAGTAGGACTGAGTGGACTTCTAGGCTCTGAAGTTTGACACTCTTACTTTTGAATAAGTTTTTGTACATAATTCTACATTTGTAAGTTCAACTTTCATGAAAAGGAGATTGCAGTACATTACTTGTAATGGAGGAATTGAAAAATACAATTTCTTATGCTTTTACAATGCAAATATTTGTAATAAAAATACAGAATGAGCACTGTACACTTTGTATTCTGTTGTAATTTAAATATTTGAAAAAGTAGAAAACATCAAAAAATATTTAAATAAATTGTATACTATTATTGTTATATAATGCGATTAATCACAGACTTTATTTTTAATTGCTTGACAACCCTATATAAGAGCTATTTCAGGAATATATATGCTAAATCACTTATTATGATGCTAGGGACTTGTTCTGCTTGCAGATATTAAACAGACAGACATATCCTTGAGAAAGTAGGAGCAGTAACAGTGGGCTTTTCAAAAGTGCTCAGTGCTGGCCTAAACTGTGTTCACATAAAGGTTAATGGCCTTTTTCACTTCAGTATCAGCAGAATCAGGCCAATGCTCCGTATTTTAAAAACTGGACCCTCAATTTATTTAATTATAATTTTTATTTATTCTTCTTGTTGTCTGTTACTGTTATATATGTTATTATGTCTTGCATACCTCTTTACGAAATCCATAATTTATAGTGCCATATGTGCTGTGTATTCTTACATAACTGGCAAATCCCTCTTAGGCTGCTTATGTAAGAAAATGTGTATAGCCAACTAGTCTGCTTACATTTAATTTTTAAAAATTAGTAACACAAATATCCTAATAGTCTGGTAAACCTTATCAAATAATTTGTTTAAAAAGCAAAATATAGAGAGATAATCAACTAAATTCTGCATTACATCCTTCTGTGCCATCCCAATAGTTGTAATGGATGCCAGTGGTGTTGCCTGGGGTGAAAACAGGTCCAGAGCATGACCTTCTCTGATACACTTTGGTAAAGAAAAGAGAACAGAAAGACATAAATGAAACTGCAGAGATAATACAGATAGTAAGAAGATAATATATCAGGGTTGCACTTATTTCAATGCCACTGAAATGAACCAACATTCAGAACTATCAATTCTTCACAATAGCCAGTTAAAGCTAACAGTTTTAGGACTGAGATGCAGGTAGTCCCGATGAAGGAATAGCAGATAATCATGAAAAGACTTCTCTGGCACTTAGGGAGGAGATAAACTTGTACTATCCATTTCCAAAAGGAACATCTTCTAAACATAGTCATACCCCAGATAGGTAAGCAGCCTCATGCCCCACCAAATAATTGCATCCTATTTAATTTATGGAATGATAATCAAAAGGTTGGGCCACATACTGGGTCCAGTGTCATAAACTTACTCATGTGACTGCTCATGTGAGTAAGAGTTCGCAGAATTAGGCTCATTGGCTCATCTGCCTTCATGACTCAGCATCATGACAGCAAATAAAGAGAAGGTAGAGAAATATGAACAAAATAGGTCAAAGTACATCAGCAAGAAAGAAAATGTGAATTCATTAAGCACTGAATGTAGGGTATTAACTGCAGGGTATTTTCTGCACTGATTCATGGCTCTGCACTACCCATGCTGGTATCCCACACACAGACTTATGGTCTTATACTTGTTTAGATAGACAACAGCTCTGTGGTAAACCCACACAGTTGCTTTTCAAATAATGAATGAGTAATTTCTGGCACCAGTTCTTTACAGACAGTCTCACAGCTTAACTGGAGCTTCACTGTTATACTTACTGCGCTCAGACTTACCCTCTCACTCAGGATACGTCTAGACTGCACGCCTTTTTTGACAGAAGCTTTGTTGACAGATACTGTCGAAAAAGAGCATCTAGACTACAACCAGTACTGTCGACAAAGCAAGCCACTTTTTCGAAAGAGAGTCTAGACGCTAGAGTCTAGTCTATCGAAAAAAGGCGTTATTCCTTGTAGAATGAGGTTTACCGCCATTGACAAAACTGCCGCCTTCTGTCGACTTACTGTCAACAGAACACGGCAGTAGTGTAGACGCAGGTATAGTTTTGTCGACAAAAGGCCACTTTTGTCGACAAAACCCTGTAGTCTAGACACACCCTCAGATTGTTTTTTATTTTTCTCCACAATTCACTAAGTGATAGCTCAGTTGACAATGAACAATTAAATGAGAACAGAGGAGATTTAGGGAATGCCTACACTTACAGTGCTGCAGCAGGACAGCTGCGCTGCTGTAGCACATGTAGGTGAAGATGCTCTATGTATGTTCCCATCAGCATAAAAGAACCAGCCCCACGAGCAACATAAACTATGACAGTGGGAGAACCTTTCTCTGCCGACATAACAGCGTGAACACTTGAGCTAATGTCAATGTAATGTATGTTGCTTAGGGGTGGAATAGTCACACCCCGAGTGACACAAGTTGTGCTCACATAGGTATTAATATACCTAACATTCATGTCTCCACTTTGAACATCTGCTCACGTATGAGAATTTTAAAAAAGTGCAGCTGTTAGGAGAAGTTTAAAAAAATCAGAGGACAGTGTACAAAATAAAAATCCAAAACATGTAGCAAACAGTTCAGGCACATCTTTTAGACATGAAAACCAAAATCCTCTCCTCGGCACCCAACCTGTGTAACTCATTTGGGTGTAGGGGAATTTCTTAGGGCCAAATAGGGAGGAATCAGTCCCACCTTAGTTCATGGAGTGACAGTGACATCAGATGAATTGGAATGGAAATTACAGAGGCATGGGTACATACACAAAAGTGCAACAGAAAGAAAGATGTTACTTATCAAGTGTAGGACCAGTGTTAATGAGGCTAATCAAGTCAGGGTGATGTGGCTCATTCACAGGAGCTGATGGGGAGATGTGAATATCAAGAGAGGAGAAATTGCCTTTGTAGTGCATTAACTAGTTTAATTCTTTATTCAGGCCTAACTTGATTGTATCAAATTTGCAAATGAATTGGAGATCAGCTGTTTCCCTTTGTAATCAGGTTTTGAAGATTTTTTTTGTAGGATGACTACTTTCAAATCCATTACTCAATGTCCAGGCAGGTTAAAGTGTTCCCCTACAGGTTTATGGACAGAGTTGGCAATGGGGTTTGTCACATATCCACACAAGCGACACCATCACAGAACCTAACCACATAAGCCACACCATCAGGGGCACATCCATCTGCACATCCACTAATGTGATATATGCCATCAAGTGCCAGCAATGCCCCTCTGTCATGTACATGGACCTAAAAAGATAGTCTCCGCGCCAAAGAATAAATGAACAATTCAGACATCAATAAAAGTAACATACATAAGCCTGTGGAGTAACTTCTTGTCTCTTAGGCTACATCTACACTACTACAGCCGTTTTTGCGCAAAAACCCATGGAGCATCCACTCCTCAAGCGCGTTTTTGCGCAAGAAAGTCTACAGTCAATTGACAGAACAGAGGGCTTTTTGCAGTGTAGGTAAACCTCCATCTACAAGGCATAACTCCTTTTTGTGCTACAGCTCTTGCGCAAAAAGGCACGTGTGGACGCTCTGCAGGGATTTCTTGTGCAAAAAGAGCCTATCAGAAAAAACACAGGTACTCTGATGGCCATTCTGTGAATGGCAATCAGAGCTTTCTTGCGCAAGAGCGACCATGCAGAGTGGATGCTCTCTTGTGCAAAAGTGCATCGCAAAAGTGATACGCTTTGAGATATGGATGCACTTTTTGGGCAAGAAGTTTTTGTGCAAGAACTCTTCTGCAAAAGGCTTCTTGTGCAAAACCCCTGCAGTGTAGATGTAGCCTTAACGTTAAACATGGAACTTCTCCATGGAATTAGCAGCTTGATGAGACAAATGGATTACCACAGGAAAATAAGTGCAACATGTACTTCATATCAGCTTTTATGATAGTCATCTCAAGGCACTGTACAAAAATTTCAGACAATTAAAATAATTACAGAACTCATTTAAACTAATTAGAACACTCTGGTGGAGAGAAAGGTCTACGTCTCCCTTTAAAAAGGTGGGGCTGTATCTCTAATGATGAAAGTCACAAAGTTTGGAAATGTTGAGCCAACTGTGGCAGTGCCCCTTTTAGCAGTTAGAATATATAACACATGGGACCCGGATCAGATTCGGGGTCTGAAATTTGGAGCTACTGACATTTGGAAACAGCAGAATTTTACAAACACGTTATACTTCAGGAAAGAATGTGAAAAGAGGTATGCTGTGACAACATTGGACAAACCCTGGTTTTCTCATTCACTGAGGTCAGATATAACATAGCATCAGTTTAATAAAACAGAATATGCTCTGCTGGCTGGCTGAACTAGATACAATAGGCATTGCCATCACTATGTGCGACAGAGAAAATCTGAAACTGAATTTCCCTTGATTAAGTCAAGGCTCAGTCTTGCTTCAGGCCTCAGATGTTGGCTATCTATTTACAAATTAGCTTGGTTAGAAAGAAAAAACCTAGACGGGCATAACATTAACACCCAAACCATGTCAAACTTAAGAAAAATAGAAGCAGCTGCTGTTGGTTTGGCCTGGCATAGCCGCTATCACTGGCAGCTGCAGGAACTGTTGTACTGTTCTGCTCAGCAGTAAGCAGGGTACCAACCACTATAATAAAACATAAGTAAGTTCCCAGGAATTAAACAATCAACTCCACTGGAATGTTAAAATCTATTCTGGCAGCACAGAATATAAAGCAACCATGAAGAAACAGGTGAGTTTGACAGGCGGGGGAGGAAGGAAGCCAAGCAGCAAAGTGTGGGAAGGTGTGAGGAGGAAAGGATTGTGCAGACATGGATCCCACACAATATAAAGAGGATCTTTGTAACTACTGTTGTAGTTATAGCTTTAATTCCACAGATGTCTATGATCCATTCAATATATCATGAACAGTCAAGGAAGTCATGGCAGTGTCATCAGAAAAGAGAAAATAATTGATTCCATTCACACTTCTCACAAGGTAAAAACAAAATCTGATTCAAATGTGATTAAAAAATGAACTAATCCTTGTTTCGAGCAATGAAGTTCACTGCAGGAGAAGAAGAGATCTTGCTAAAATGTCATCCATTGCAGAGTACAAATACCGACCGGTTCAAAATTAATGGTTCATACTTTCAGACATTTGCAGCAAATGCCTAGCAGGCAGATAAGTTGCTCACCCCACTCGGAAGCTCTGACCATGTACCTTTGGTCAGTAACTATCTTTTATAATATATACATATATAAAGGCTGCCTTTACCATTGGTTTCAGCTAGCAGCTCAGGCTTTCAGAAATGTATTAGGTCTTTATACAGAGTCAATTCATGGGTCCTAACTTAATTCTTATTCATACAAAATTGTTACTGATTCCACTCCAGAAGGAGTTTTTCCTGAATAAGTATGCCACAATTGCATCCATAAATTTCTTAGGATCACACCACTAAGTTGTCTGTGTTATTGGTTAATATCTATCTTATAAGATGACAACATATGATGATTTCTACTATTGGGTGGGTGTCAATGAGTGAGAGAGAGAGAGAGGACAGAAAAATATCGTACCAGGCAAAATGCCATAACCTAACACTCTATTAATCTTGAGAGATTTAAATACAAAAACAGGAATAAAAATAGTGAATCAAAATGTAATGGGTTAACATGAATTAGGACAGACTAATGAATTTGGGCACAGCTCTTCTCTAATGATTATTTTACTCCTACATCACAATGAAAGAAAATAGATTTGAGTTCTCCAAATCAACTCCACTGGAACCAAATAAACTATATAAATGTACAGAGAAGATGATAAAGTGGTATTATCAACTATGAAATGTTGGCAACATGAAGGATGTTTCTAAGTGTCTGCAGAGCTTGATATTTACAATAAATAAATAAATGTCAACTACTCAAGTTCAAAGTGGTCAGTAACAGTGTATCCAGGACCAGAATATTATACAGAGCATATATACCAAAGGTTCAACTGACTGCTGGATACAGATCAGACTATATATATATATATATATATATATGTATCCAGCAGGCAGATGAAAGTGTAGCAGATACAAATCCATTTTCTCTCAGGTATCATCATCAAGATGGAAAATAATAGAAAAAAATAAGTTACTGGTTCAGGAGAAGAAGAAAATCACTAAAGCTGCTTTAAAACAGTATGGATTTTGAAATAAACAGATATAAGTTTAATTCTGATGTGACGCCTGTTTTTAAACTAATTTAACTCGATTGTCTTCTGTAGAATAACTTCATTTCCAACAAAAAACAGGACCATGTAGCACTATAAAGACTAACAAGATGGTTTATTAGGTGATGAGCTTTCGTGGGCCAGACCCACTTCCTCAGATCAAATAGTGGAAGAAAATTGTCACAACCATATATACCAAAGGATACAATTAAAAAAAATGAACACATATGAAAAGGACAAATCAAATTTCAGAACAGAGGAGGATGGGGGGGAGGTAAAGGTCTGTGAGCTAATGATATTAGAGGTGATAATTGGGGAAGCTACCTTTGTAATGGGTGAGATAATTAGAGTCTTTATTCAAACCTAGGAGTAAAGTGTCGAATTTAAGCGTGAATGACAGTTCAGAGGATTCTCTTTCAAGTGTAGTCTTAAAAGGCCTTTGAAGCAGGATGCAGGTAATCAAGTCGTTGAGACAACAACCACCTAACCTCAAGATGATTCTTACCAACAACCACAGGACATACCACACTAATACCAACCCTGGTACCTTCCCTTGCAACAAACCCCGTTGCCAGCTTTGTCCACATATTCACTCTGCTGATACCATTATTGGACCTAACCAAGTGAGTTATAAGATCAAGAACACATATTCCTGCGCATCCAGAAATATAATTTATGCTATCATGTGCCGAAAGTGTCCGTCTGCTATGTACATTGGACAAACGTCTCAGACACTTCACCAAAGGATCAATGCCCACAAAACAGATATTAGACAGGATCACAAAGAAAAAACAGTTTCTTGCCATTTCAACCAGAAAGGACATTGTCTCAACGACTTGATTACCTGCATCCTGCTTCAAAGGCCTTTTAAGACTACACTTGAAAGAGAATCCTCTGAACTGTCATTCATGCTTAAATTCGACACTTTACACCTAGGTTTGAATAAAGACTCTAATTATCTCACCCATTACAAAGATAGCTTCTCCAATTATCACCTCTAATATCATTAGCTCACAGACATTTACCTCTCCCCCATCCCCCTTCTGTTCTGAAATTTGATTTGTCCTTTTCATATGTGTTCATTTTTTTAATTGTATCCTTTGGTATATATGGTTGTGACAATTTTCTTCCACTATTTGATCTGAGGAAGTGGGTCTGGCTCACGAAAGCTCATCACCTAATAAACCATCTTGTTAGTCTTTAAAGTGCTACATAGTCCTGTTTTTTGTTTCAGCTACACCAGACTAACACAGCTACATTTCTATCACTATTCATTTCCAACAGTGTAGAATCATGTCCCATACATTTCGTTGTCTTCTCTGGGATTTACCCTGGTATAACTCCAATGTCTTCAGCAGAGTTAATCTGGATTTACACCAGTTGACGTGAGATGGGAATCAGGTTCACTCTCTACAAAGCTGGAACAGATGGCTATAAATATGCCCTAAGTCACTACCCACACACCCTACATGATCTCCTCAGCACTACCGCCACTAATGGACCATGAAGAAAAAGAATAAAACAAAAATTCTTAGACAGGAAAGTAAACGGATACAAAACAAGAGAGGGAACAAATTCTGAGCTCTATTCCGGACTTTATCTATTTAGTGTTTCAGACAGTGGCTTGTTTAGATTCATGCAATGAACTGGTACAGATGCTACACTGAAGGGATCAGTAGAGCTGTTACAGACAGAAAACCTTCTCTTAGGCAAGGTCTGAGCACTTATGCAAAATCAAGGTCAACATAAGAATAGCCACATTGGATCAGACCAAGGTCCATATAGCCCAGTATCCTGTCTTCCACAGTATTTTACAAAGAGTATGTATCGTTTCCAGAGAAACAGAAGTACAGAGAGAAGAAATGACTCTCAAAGTTACACAATGTTTAGGTAGCAAAGCAGGAAACAAAATACATATCTTCTGATTCCCAGAACCATATCACCTCTCTGAGCTCAACTGAGCCTCTTATTCCACTTGTGGTACTTGAAGAACTATTGAGATGAAGATCTGTGCTATGGAGGTATGTACCCTTGCAGGGGTGAGAGATTCTTACATGACAGTGTGCAGCCTCCTGAACCTTGAGTGTGAGCACACAGGACTTGGGAGTAAGCAGACACCGCATGCTCTTGGATTATGGGGATAAGGATAATAGCAACATGCTACTGGAAAGAGTCAGTAGCAGATCACAACCCCTGCCTTGTAGCAAACAAGAAACAGAGAAGGAATCAAGCTACGCTGCTCCATGGCCAGATTCCATTAGCTAAATGAGGGCTAAACGCTTCTCCCTTTATTGACCTCAGCTGGAGCAGGAATGGGTCTTCAATTAGTGAAAGATAAATGCCAGGACATGGCCTCTCTCCTACAGGGGGCAGGCAGCTCTGCAGGAGCCAGTACAAGCCTAGAACCAGCTTAAAAGCCAGCTCCGCACAAGCACTGGCTCCCATCTGCTCCCCTCCTCCCTGTGCTGCTGTTTCTGATACAGAGGCAGCAGCACAGGGGGCAAGGGGGAGAGAAGGGCTTGTGCGTAATGGTGAAGGTTAACCAATGAGCCCAGGCTCATCGGTTAACTTTTTAAACGTGTACACTAACACATTCCTAAGAGGGGTATTAATCATTCCCAGGCCTTTTCCCTCAAAGCACAACAGACCTGATCTTCATCTCATATAGGCAAACCAGGAGAAGCAACACAGCAGTCAACTGCATTACTTGGACTGTAAAGTCTTTTGAGAAAGGAGCTGCCTTTTTGGTCTGGGCATGTACAGCACTGAGTCCACGATGAGGACAATAAATCCTTCACTTCAGCAGCCTCATTATTCCTCTGAGCCATTTTTCTCTTGCACGTACAATCAGGGTCAGTATAATTTTTCCAGGTAAAAAACTGAAACTCCTTAACACCATAAATACCATTTTCAGTTGCTTTGAAGTCCACGTTAACCACACGCATAAAATGTTTTAGCATCATGACCTAATTTAGCACCACCTTTTATGCCGGTTAGCCCTGCAGAGATAAGATAGCTATGAAGAAGTTGGACTATTATAATGCAAAAATGATTTTAGAACATAAGAATGGCCGTACTGGGTCAGACCAAAGGTCCATCTAGCCCAGTATCCTGTCTGCCGACAGTGGCCAGCACCAGGTGCCCCAGAGAGGGTGGACCGAAGACAATGATCAAGCGATTTGTCTCCTGCCATCCCTCTCCAGCCTCTGACAAACAGAGGCCACGGACACCATTTTATCCCCGGGCTAATAGCCTTTTATGGACCTAACCTCCATGAAATTATCTAGCTTCTCTTTAAACTCTATTATAGTCCTAGCCTTCACAGCCTCCTCTGGCAAGGAGTTCCACAGGCTGACTACACGCTGTGTGAAGAAGAACTTTCTTTTATTAGTTTTAAACCTGCTACCCATTAATTTCATTTGGTGTCCTCTAGTTCTTCTATTTAGGGAACTAATAAATAACTTTTCTTTATTGGCCTTCTCCACACCACTCATGATTTTATATACCTCTATCATATCCCCCCTCAGTCTCCTCTTTTCTAAACTGAAAAGTCCCAGTCGCTTTAACCTCTCCTCATATGGGACCCGTTCCAAACCCCTAATCATTTTAGTTGCCCTTTGCTGAACCCTTTCCAAGGCCAAAATATCTCTTTTGAGGTGAGGAGACCACATCTGTACACAGTATTCAAGATGTGGGCGTACCATAGTTTTATACAGGGGCAGGAAGATATTCTGGGTCTTATTTTCTATCCCTTTCTTAATAATTCCGAGCATCCTATTTGCCTTTTTGACCGCCGCTCCACACTGCGTGGAAGTTTTCAGAGAACTGTCCACGATAACTCCAAGATCTCTTTCCTGATTTGTCATAGCCAAATTAGCCCCCATCATACTGTACGTATAGTTGGGGTTATTTTTCCCGATGTGCATTACTTTACACTTATCCACATTAAATTTCATTTGCCATTTTGTTGCCCAATCACTCAGTTTGGTGAGATCTTCTTGGAGTCCCTCACAGTCTGCGTCTGTCTTGACTATCCTAAACAGTTTGGTATCATCTGCAAACTTTACCACCTCACTGCTTACCCCTTTCTCCAGATCATTTATGAATTTTAATTGTTAGCAGTAATAGTAGTAAGCTATTTGGATAGGGTTTTTTTTTATTCTCCCAAGTATAACAATGCCTTTGTAAAACATATAACTGACAATTAATTAGCTATTTTGATAATTTATTTCATTAACTCTGAGCCAGCTTTGGGAACCCAGCATTGTGCACTGTAAAACACACAGTATGAAATCTCTGTCATGAATATCTTAAAATTAATTTAAGGAAAGATGAAACAAGGGTTGTGGCAAATAGAGAAAAGGAGCAGAAGGATGAAGGTAACTGTAATAGAAACCCAGGGTGTCATAACGAACAAGCAGCAGTAACCTGACCAGCCACCTGCTTGTCTCTTAACAGTTTGAAATTTACCATCATCTTTTAGGGTAGAAGTGGTTACTAAGAAGAAAAGGGCTGTGGCTTGTGGACTAATTTGGGGAAGAGCATTCCATGACTAAGAGGCATCATGAAAGAAATCCGGAAAGAACTAATGGGAGAAATAGATCAATGGATGATCGAACCTTGTATCACTGTAGTAACATACACAAGAGGCTTGAATGTGATGCATGTCACACACTGGAGTTGCAGGCAATGCAATCTAGTTGTCACAACAGGAATTTTGCCCAGTGGTCAGAGCAGAATCCAAGGGCAGAACTGGAGGAGTGGTCAGGGACAAGTCAATGATCAGAACTAGGCAGCAGGACAGAATTAAAGGGCCAAGCTGGAGTCACAATCAAGAGATAAGATAGTGCTTATGCCAGGGGTTCTGAGTAGGATAGGGATTAGCGCAGGAGTAGGCATAGGATGGACCAAGGGCCAGTACAAGAAGCAAGTCTGGTACTACTGCAGGAATGGAACACACTGATCAGACTGTGTGCTGTTGTTGCTACAAGGCTCAAATGGTGATCTTTTGGCCATTCTGTCCAATCAGGGAGCAGGGCCACTTGGGTGGGGTTTAGCAGGTCCAGTGATCTCCCGGTTGACAGGAAACATGCCCAGAGCCAGTTGAGTTCCAATGCATGGAAGAAGTGGTGCCAGTGGAGGAACTAAAAGAGGGAACTAAAATGGTCAGAACAATGGATCAGGATTATGATCCTAGCAGCCATCTTTTGGATGGACTTGAGAGCACTGCAGTGGGTATTAGGAACCTCAGAGAGGAATAAGTTACTGGCTTGAAGAGTATTTTGACCACAATGTCCTGAGGGTGACATTGTGGACATACATAGATAAATGGTCTCTCTTTTCATTTCTAATGTTTAATATCTATATTTAGATAAATGCTAACCTTTTCAGAAGTAAAAGTCAGTCTTCACAGATATTTAAATCTCTTCCACTGCTGAATTAAATGGCTCGCTGGTGAATTTGCAAACTGCCTTCTTAAAAGAAAGCAAACAAATGATTGTTTTGTTGAACACTGATTGGATACATCACATTTTCCAGGAATTTCAGACATTAGGCATGACTCATTATTCTATCAGGATTTAGTATGACAAGTGACAGGGAAACAAATTTTGATCAGTGTCAATCAATCAATCATGCATTGTTTCCAATAGGATGATATGCCAAATTCTTGACATACTAATAAAATATGCCTGATGCTAATAAATGATGACCTGTCAACTCAATTGCATACTGCATCTTTTATTTAAAGAGACTGCACTGTAGTGCAACTATAGATCAAGAGGAAAAACTTCAGAGGTGAAATTGACATTAAACTATGAAATTAAAACCATGAAAAGAAGATATCAGAATGCAAGAAGCACATAGCTAAATCATTTTACTTACAAGAAGACTTGGGGTCCCAATAGAAACACATCTTTGTGAAAACTGGTCACAAGCCAACAGAAACAATAGCAAAAACAAGCTACTGCCCTTACTGAGAAGATGGTATGTGTTTCTGGGGCAGAGGCGAATGGAAATCAGATACTATTAGTTAATTTTAAAAAGAAAAAGGATTGATATTTTGAAATATTTTCTACATTTTTAGATGTAGATTAAATGAAACGTTTAGACATGGAAAATAGGGATGTTGTTAAGGAGGGAAGCCACAGTGGGGTTAGCTCCCGGCAGGCTCTTAATACATTTAAAAGACTGAAGTGCAGCATGGGGACCCAGCGTGAGCTGGGAATCAGCTGATTCCCGGTTTGTGCTGGGTCCCTCCCGCTGCTTACCAGACTTAAATGCAAAACTCCCTACTGCATTTCTGCTTTTAAAATGTACTAAGAGCCAAGAGGTGCAGCATCTGGGGTACAAGCCAGGAATCAGCTGATTCCCGGCTCACATCCAGTCCCCAGTACTCCCCTGCCCCCTGCAGAGACGATGCTAGGGGAACCACCTTTTAAGCTGGCTCCCTGCAGCACCAGCTCCTGCTCCCCCTGCTTGCTGCCTCTGAGAGAGCTTTTGCTTATCGGATTGTCGACTAGTCGCTTACATCCGTAATGGGAAACAGTTCCAGCTAGTGGCCAGTTCCACAGTGCGCATGATGTTTTGGGCAAAACCAAGTGTACAAAATTTGCTGTGACTCATACAGAGGAGCTCATGTAGCTAGGCAGTGGGGGAACAACAATTCTCTAGGTGTATTGCAGATTAGCAGGGAATGTGCACGTTTAAAAAGATGTTTTGAGATGACCTTGTGGTTCTGTTCTTGGAGTGTCCCTGAAATATGCACAGACTTTGGAGGAGGCCAGAGTAGGAGAAACAAGTGAATTTGATTGAACTAATGGCAGCTTGGAATTTAATCCTCGGCCTTTCACAGTATGTACTGTGCATTGGATTAGAGTTTGATTTTAGTCTCATTAATGAAATAGCAAAAAATCCATTGGCTTCCATGCAAGCCAGATCGTTTACTCTGAAAACGCTAAAATAGGCAGATAGTGTCAATTACAGTCAGGGCCAATGCTACTAATATCAGAGAGAGAACAAAACGAGTTGTTACTCTGTTGTACTCATCACCACACCTCCCATGGGCAATGTGGAGCACCACAACAGTGGCAAATTACCGCCGAGGTGCTGGAAAGCTCACTGAAGTGTCACTGAAGCAGAACTGCAAGTTGTAGTATTGGATGTGCAACTTCACTCATTCAAATTTGCCTTCATGACTTTATTCTGTTTTAATTTTTGTATTTATTATTGTGCTGCTGCTTTTCTTGTTGTGTTTAACAGAACAAATTGTAAAAGCCAGAACCATGGAGAACATCTCAATTTAACTGAGCATTTGCACTGTGTTTAATGAAAGAAATTCCCCCTTAAAAGCAAGAAGAGTTGATTTCAATTTAGTATTTTATTATAGCTCATTTGTTTTCTCCTAACAGAGCATTATTCTCGCCTCTAGCTGTGGGCAGTGAATGCAACTTGTTATCCACAGCTGGGCTCAGCATTTTTGGGAGGTCCTTCAAAACAATTTTTTCAGGCCTTCTGCTATTCAAATGCATTCATGTCCTGGCCTATATGGCCATGCAGTTTCATGGATTGGCAGCCTTTTCTTCGGGTCATGCATACTTGATGTCTAGAGAAGCTGGCCAGGCATCAAGATGGTGAGGAAATACTCTGCAGTTTTTCACAGGTTGAAGGAGCTTTCTTCCTCCTGGAACACAGGATGGAATTGTGACTCAAACCAGTCCTGTTCTGCCTCTACCTCAAAACTGAACCTAAAATCACCAACTGAGCCAAAAGAAAGTTAATTATGATAATAAAAATTCATAGGTCTGGTTTATCACTGTGCTATACCACTTTCTCTTTAGTGTAATTCCACTAAATCAGTAGACTTTTACCAGCATTTAAGTGGAACAATATTCAGCTAGAAGTTAAAAATAATCCAAATGTGAAGCCGTTTTTTAATGTGAAGCAATGCTCTAACTTGGCCCTTGAAGAAAAAGCCATCAGTAATTTTGAATGGATATTTGTCATAGTTAGTTTTTTAGTTGAAATGAGTTTCATATGTACATGCCAAATGTTCAATATAAATATAAAATATTTTAACTAATACAGAAAACAAGTCACAGTCCATACATCTATATAAATTATGCAGTAAATATAGCATTCTATAAAATTACAAATGATAAATAAATTTACTCTTTTTAGTGTCACAACACATATAATCTCTCTATATTGACGAACCAGAGGCTCGAAAGATTGTCTAGGGGTGGCGTTTGTGGCGAGGGACTGGGGGCTGCAAAGGAGGAAGCCCGAGCTGAGATGTACTTAACCAATTGCTAACTTTATTGACTACACTTTTGATTATATTAAGTCACTGTCTCTGATTCGTCTTAGACAGTGCAGCATGCAAACAAAAAACACAACAAATAAAAACAATACAGTAATAATAAAAACTCCTCCTACAGCCAGTCCTTCTTTGGTTATCTTCGAACAGCTGGTGGAGTTAATCATTAGTCTACTTATACTTAGCAACTTCTAAATATAAAATGGTTAATTATACCTGACAACCTCTAAATATGGAGTGGTTAATACAACATAATAAGCAATACTTACAAGCCCAGTAACGATTACGATATATAGACAAAAAACAACGTATAGCATGCTCAAGATTCATGCACCCCTTTCGTGATTCGGTGGGTGGGAGGCAGCCTCGGGTGATCAGCTCCTCAGCCAGGCTGGACGATACGTGCCTTCTATCTTGATACGGAACCTCCCCCAGTTTAGGGCTCAGGGTGCTTTATACTATAACTTTGACATCCGGTGCCATATTAGGGTTCAGCTTTAGTTGATACTATGATTTGATATCCGGTACCATATTAGGGTTCCCTCCTTTGTGATATGACGTCTGCCTCAGGGCCTAGTGGTTAGTGCCTGATGCAGACATGACTGGCACAGATGAAAGCTAGTTATGTTTTTTCTTTCCCTGTTCCAAGTGCTTGTTAACTGGTGTATTATGACAGCTCATTTCCCTTTTTCCTATCTTGTCCTGTTTTTAGTGCTCGTTAACTTAGCTTTTTTTTTTTCTACTCTTATCTTCCTGGCCCAGGTGCTTGCTAAGTTCAAGTTCCGTTCACGGGGCTGTACTAGGGCTTGAAGGCCCCTGGCCCAGGTGCTTGCCAAGTTCAGTTCCGTTTACTGAGGACTGTGCTTAGCACTCAAGAGACTTAAGCGGCCTGTGTTTTCTGGTGAGGGGCCTTAGTGTGGCAGTATGGGCAATACGCACGAGGCCGTGGCCAAAATGACCTGCCGTACGACATATATAAATAAAACAGTTTTTCCTGATGGGCAGCAGAATGATGTCATCACGTTCTCTGATGCTCTCTGGCCATGAAAGCGAAAGCGGCCAGAGAGAGGAGGGTTGGCAAGCACAGCGAGCATGGGGCACAACTGACTAGTTTCCCATAAAAATCAAATATATATGATCCCTGTAATACATAAGAATGAACAAAATCGAACACAACAGACATTTTTTTAATGCTGACAGTAAAACAAAAGGATGCACGATAAATAGGACATCACTACATTTTTTGGTAGTTTAAAATTATAGCTACTACCTTACTATGCTTTTACACCTAAATAATTCTGCATTTAACAAAGGGTGGTTTTGAGAAAGAAGTTTGCTAATAATTATCAGTGTTATATAATTTAATACTAAATTACAATATCATACAATCAGTGTAGATGTAACATTCAATTTAGTTTCAAATATAGATTCATTGTTAGTAGTGGTATTACCATAAATATCAGTGTTTCAACAAACATAAGCCAGCTAAAGTGATGTTCTTGAAGTTCTGTTCCTGCATGATACTGAAAGGCTATGGTTAGGACTAGGTAATGCAGGAAAGAAAATATTAAATAAGAAATAATTTTATTACTACTGTAACTTCCTTATTTCACCAAGTTTTGCATTATTCAGGAGAAAATTAAATTTAACTTGAACTATTTAAAATAAGCAAAGTCACTGGGTAGATGCAGTAAATTAACAGCTGTGATACAACATTTCCTTTCACTTCCTAAAACATTTAGGAATTGAGGCTGTGACTTATGTATTTTTTCCACAGAATGGAGCGGAGTCTTACAGAATGCATTTGCCAGAAGAATAAATCATGATTGACAAAATGAAATTTGTTAATACAATGGTTTGAGGCAGTTGACAGAAATTTTTGTCAACAGAATAGATTAAGGGATTCAAAAAATGAATTTTGCAGATGGAATGGCTTTGATGTTTCTCATGAAAAGTATTTTGTTGACAGAATGGATCAGAGTGAAAAAATGCATTTTCTCAACACAAGGGTTTTAGCTCTTTGACAAAATGGATTTCTTCCCCAGATGTTTTGGCTGAGTTGTCAATTATTCTCTATGTCTGCCACTAACCAATCACATTGCTGTCGACTAAAAGCTTTCTTTAGTGGCAGCTATGGGAAAGATAGCTGAAGGTATTACAAGAGCTCAGCAACGAGGTCACGTTGAACCATTAGCTATGATTATGTAGCTAGTTCAATGTTCATTAAGTGCCAACTGAGCCAAACAAGGCTGTGAAATAAGAGATTTTTCATTATTTTCCTTTTAGTCCTTTCTTTCACCTTTAGACTAAGCTATGCCACCCATGGTTTGTCTGGTACACTATTTATTACAATATCCATTGGGTATTAATAGATTTTACTGCCTTTCTTTCTTATTATTCCTTGATTATAAAATCTATGGTATTTGCCCCTCTAATTTAGATTAAGGGTCCAACTCTACAAACATTTACTTTTGGGTAGGGATGTTAGCATGTAGCCATTTACACGATTAACTGATAAGCCTGAGCTCATCGGTTAATCATAATGGTTACACGCACTTCCCCCTTGATGCCTCTGATACAGTGAAGCTGGCTTCCCAGAGGCAGCAGCGTGGCGGCGGGGGGAGGCAGGCAGGAGCCAGTGCTTGGGGGAGCAGCCGGCTTAAAAATCTAGCGGCACCTGAATGCTGGCTCCCACAGAGCCTCATGCCCACCCCTCCCAGCCCCCCATGTTGCTGCCTTTGATAGAGAGGCAGTAGCATGGGATCGGGGGGGGGGGGGGTCAGGTGGGAGCCAATACATGTGGGAAACTGGCTTCAAACTGGCTCCCTGTTGAGCCAACTGTCCTCCCTCCACCATGCTGCTGCCTAACTGTATCAGAGGCAGCAACTGGGGGGAGGCAGGAGCTGGTGCCCATGAGGAGCTGGCTTCCCACAGAGGCAGCAGCGTGGGTGGGCAGGTGGGAGCCGGTGTTCCGGGGGAGCTGGCTTAAAAGCTTCTCCCTCGCACCACTGCCTCTGATTGAGAGGCAGCAATGCGGGGGGGGGGGGGGGAGGGAGAACGTGGGAGCCGGTACACATGGGAAACCAATTTCAAGCCCGCTTCCCCCCTGCATGTAAACATGTAATCGCTTAAAAAAATATCCAGTGTTTACACATTTACACAAATACATGTTTGTTTACATCCCTACATTTGAGCACTAAAGTCTAGGGGCTAGAGTGTGTCTTCAGGTACAGCTCAAGATGTTGCATAAATGCCACCCTTTCTGGCGTAGCCCAGTTGCGCAGCCTGCACAGTCATAGTTCCCTCTCTGTTTCCTCTGCGCACCAGGGAATGTGTAAGTCACATCATCCCATTGGCAGAGCCGCTTACTTCCCCTGGCGTGCCTGGCCAGCTTCTCTGCCTGCCAAGTGGTGGTGGGCAGAAGCTGGGCTTCTACTCCTTCCCATTCCCTTCAACTCCTCCCCATTTGCTAGTAACAGAAAGAATGCAGCAAGTGACCCCTGGCCTGGGTCACATGCTGAGCCGGGGCAGGTAACAAAAAAGACTTTGCTCTCTTACTTTTCTTCATGACTCAAGGCTGTGACAATCTAGCCCAGAACATTTGCATTTCTAGTTTAATTCTCAGAGTTTGTCTGACAAGTGTTTGAGCACATCATTGTCATTCAGGCCTCACCCTGGGAAACCCTGACACCAGGAGCACTGGCAAATGAATCTAATATTTGCATGAGCTAGATGTTGTGCAAACACCCCAAAATCAATACACACAAATGGGTTTTGCACGTGAAAATCCAACTATCTCTACATAGGAATTTTTCAGATGTAAAAAGAGAAATAATTGCTTATTTATACTTTCCTGCCCTGTCTCTATCCAGGAACTTTTACATGGAGACAGAAACAAAAATAGGCAGGGAAGGGACCATGTAGTTAGACCAGGCCAGCTGAATCAGGAGCAGAAGAAGATGAATTATTAGCAAGAGGAAAGTAATTGTGTCTGGCTCAGAGAAGGGAAAGGAAGGGAAGGGTCAGGGCAGGTACTCAGAAACCAGAGGGAGGCCAGAGGCAACAACGTAACCAAAGGGCCAGGCTTCAATGTAAATTCCAGCCCACCAGACTAAGGCTCCAGACCACATGTGCCTTGAGGGAAGAAACTGGACCATACAAAAGCAGAGTCACATGGCAGGAAGCAGATTTATCAGCCCAGACCAGAGTCTAGTTCTTCATTAGTAGCTGTCTGGGTAGCCATGAGTTTATGCAAAAAGAGCAGAAGTCCTTTTCAAGGCAACTCTCAACAGGTCATAGAATCACAGAATACTAGGAGTGGAAGGGACCTCGAGAGGTCATCGAGTCCAGTCCCCTGCCCTCAAGGCAGGACCCAATATTGTCTAGACCATCCCTGATAGACATTTATCTAACCTACTCTTAAATATCTCCAGAGATGGAGATTCCACAACCCTCCTAGGCAATTATTCCAGTGTTTAACCAGGTCACTTCTAAAGTACTCCTGTGGTCAGATGAAAAAATCATATTTGGAAGTAATTTTAGAGGGAGAAATATTTGGGAAATAATTCTAATTAGGGAGCCATAGACCAGGAACTCTCTCACTGATTCTTGGAGAAAACTGGAGAGCTACAGGACAAACTTTACATAGTTTAGAAAGACCTGAAAAAGGTACAAAGAACACTGCTGAATATGGGCAAAAGTGTGTAACCTTTATTCATGCTGACTACTATTCAGTATAATGACACTGTAAAATCTGATCCTAAATAGTTGTTATTAATAATAATACATATGATCAGCTTAGCTAATATAGCTGGTTGGAACCATATGAGTTTTGGATTTAAGCTCATGTCTTCTAAAAGGTGACATCTCCGTGTTTCTAGAGAAAGGAATAATGGGAGTGTTACATATTTCACTCAGAATGCTTTACATGATTTATTATATTCTGCATTCTAACACTGCCTGCTCTATTATCACTATTATGCAAGGTAAAGCTTCTGAGCTCTGTGAAAGGGCTTGTCTATGCTATACAGAAGATCAACCCTGCCACAGTCGATCTTCCGGGGTTCAAATTAGCAGGTCTAGTAAAGATGTGCTAATTTGAACTGAGAGGCCGTTCCCGTTGGTACCGGTACTCCTACTCCTCCCAAAGAGTAAGGGAAGCTGACAAGAGCGTTTGCTGCCTCCAGCCTCCCGCTGTGTGGACAGGGTGAAAACACAATTTAAGGTAAGTCAACTCCAGTTATGTAATTAACATAGCTGGAGTTGTGTATCTTAAGCCAACTTTTCCCTTGAGTGTAGATCAGGCGAAAGAGAATTGGCCCTTCCATAAATAACTACATAAATCTAATTGTCTGTGGCCATATATCCTCTGTGTAATCGGAGTTCTGATTAGCCTCTGTTTATTAAACTATATGCAGCTTTTTCTTCTCTTTCCTCTCTGCCTTCAGCCTCACTTTGCTTTCCACCTAGAATCCAGCTTTCCCAGATGATTAGTATTTTGATGGTTAATTCATACTGACATAGCACAATCGGTACTTCTGATTTACATTTTCAGCATCAAGTAGTAAGCACATTTTTCTATTAGGCTAAGTTCCCAATGCTATTTCAGAATATTTCTTGATGTAACTTTGGAGATAAAAGCCAACACTAGTGATAGCACAGCTGTGGTAACTGGTTGGAGAGACATCTCTTCTGCCACAAACTGCGAATGCATTCACTCTATGACTATGATGGCATCATGATATGAAATGCAAACAGAATTGATTAGTCAGTATGGCTCAACCCTTGTAGGCTTCTGGGGATGTACTTCCAAATGGAAGTGCAATGAATCTATTCTCCCCCCTCCAAACACAAATAATGTGTTTGAATTCACTGCAATTACAAATCATTAGCTGTCCATGCAATTATTCAGTCTGAGCAGGCAAAACTGGGTGCAGCTGAAAGTAAGTCAGTAGGCCCACTTGTTATATCCACATGTGAATATTCAGTCTTGGAAGATGGACAGATAAAAGAACATTTCACTTTACTCATATGCTACTACACTACCTGTATTTCCAAGAACATCAGGTAATTAGTCTGAGTTTACCACAATGATTCAGCAATAGTAAAACCAAGGAGGATCATCATTAATTAATTCATAATGTATTTGTATTGTTGTAGCTCCTAGGAACCCCAGTCATTGGCCAAACCCTCTGTGCTAGGCACTTAATCACAGGACACAAAGACAGACCCTGTCCCCAGAGATTTAACAATCCTATTGGAAGGACCAACACTGAAGGCCTTTAAAATTCAAGGGAGACATCCTGGCACTACTGAAAACAATGGCAAAACTCTCAATAATGGCTAAGATTTCACCCTTAAATTCTAGGGACAAGACTTCTCAAAAGATAGGAGCCTAAACTGAGGCTCCTAAATTCATATTCAGACTCTTAAAACTGTGGTACCTAACAGCAACTATTAAAATTGCCGAGGGCACTTATGAAAAAGGGACACTTATGATGCTTATAGCAATAAACCCTAACTACAAACCCTGCGAGGGCTATCAGTTACTCATTGACATCTCAACACTTTGGATGTGATTTTCAGCATCACTCAGCGCAAAGCTTAACTCGGCTTCCATTACATTCAATAGGGTCTTATCTCAGAGGGTACGTCTACACTTCCTCCCTATCTTGAGATAGGGATGCAAATGTAGCCTACCGAAATCGCTAATGAAGTGGGGATTTAACTATCTCGCGCTTCATTAGTATAATCTCTCCCGCGCGCTATTCCGATTGCCAGCTGATTTGAACCGGGAAGTGCGCTCCGGGCCATGTTCATTTGAATCAAACCCCTTGGTTCGAACTAATGTTACTCCTCGAACTAATGAGGAATAACATTAGTTCGAACCAAGGGGTTTGATTCGAACTAACGTGGCCCGGAGTGCACTTCCCGGTTCGAATAAGCTGGCGATCGGAATAGCACGCGGGCGAGATTATGCTAATGAAGTGCGGGATATTTAAATCCCCGCTTCATTAGCAATTTCGGTCGGCTACATCTGTATCCCTATCTCGAGATAGGGAGCAAGTGTAGACGTACCCAAAGGGAGCAGAATTTGGCCTCTACTGAATGTTTTTGAAACAAAAACAACCCCATACCATTTGTTAAGGATGTGTTTGGGTTGGGGATGGTGGTATTTTGCGCTGCTAAAATGTTTTGCAGATTTTTCCGTGAATCATTTCCAATACAATCCCTACTCAAATTTATAACTGCTGTCCTCAATATACTATTCTGTAAAGAGGATCAAACAACAGAAATGATTTTTTTAAAAGAAAAAATGCTTGGTTAAAACTGATACTTATTCGAAAATATTCTTGCCAGAGTTATAAATGATACTTGCTTCTTTCATGGAATTTTTCTTAAGTTTTGTTATTAGTCTATTAAAAGGGATGTTAATCAGTGTTGGAATGAAGAAGACAAAAAAATAGAACATGACATTAATTATCCATCAAGTTATGCTGTACAATACCTTAGCCAAGCAATCATGCTGCTGAACATGAATCCTTTCATCCAAACATCTCCAACACTTCTATCTGCACTGGCATTTACAGTAGCTCCTCTCTTGCACGTTAGGAGAAATGTTCATCTCGAAGAAATGGTTTCTGAAATGCAATTATATAACAGATATGTTAATGCATAATTAGTTGACACCTTGTATGTAATGTAATATAACTACATTACTCATCAACATTGTGAAACTGCTATCAAGCTCAATGTATTTGCATTTTATAGCGTGATACCTTTCTTTGTTACATTAAATACGCAAATGGGATAACTCAGGAGACCTTTGTTATTACAAGTTTGCAGATGATGAACATGTATATGTAATGAGAATACTGTGAACCATGGAGCAATTCTATTGCCATTTCATAGGACACTATTTCTTCTACTGGGACACATTGAAGAAGTAAGGAAAAGAGAGAGTGAAATTACCATCTCAGAGCTGTAACATCCCATACATCTCTTGACTAGGTGCTGTCAATCAGCAGAAATTCATCTTTATCTGGCATCTATTGTAGAAGTCGCAGCAAAGAGGTCAAGGACTAAAATGGCAATGGAAACTAATGGTGAGATCCAGAAAGAGACTAGAGGATTGCAGCATTGAGCACCACAAAGCTTAAATTTAAAGTACCTAGAAAAATCCCAGGAATAACACTGTGATCCAAGCCACTGATTTGTGCATCTAGACTCCCTAAACAACGAATAGGAAGAGAGATGCACCTTAGAAGGTCATCCAGAAAAACCAGTACACTAGGTGGGGGAAGCCACCTAAACTAGCAATGGATGATGCCAATGATAAGAGTGTATGCTAAGCCCTACCGTATAATTGGGGATAGGCATCTAAGTCCAGGCTGCAGGGTGCTGCTTCACTCTGGTAGTGATGCACCAAGAAGAACCTGAAGTCAGCTGCCTGAGGTGCCTCAGGCAATTCTTGCAGGAATGAGTTAGGCAGCTGCTTTTCTCTGTACAAGATAGCTGAGAAGAAGTTGGTACCTACCTTATAAGCTTTTAGTCCAATGATTAAAGCATCCTCCTGGGATATGGAAGAGCCAGGTTCAAATCCCCCCGCTCTTCTAGAGGAGAAGAAAGGATTTGAACAGAGATCTCCAACCTTTCAAGAAAGCACTCCAACCACTGAGTTATGGGATATACTGATATAGGGCTTTAGCGTCAGTTTTCTAATGGAAATCATCAATGCCCACAGCTCCCATTAGTGATGAAATTATATTTTCATAATAACTTCCATAGGATTTTTAATTTAATTTCCAACTGAGATTTAACTAAACTACAACCTCCATTACAGTTAGCCAGAAAATGTAGTCAAAATAAATTGGAATATCTTCTAATTACATATTTAATTTTTTAAAAAAATAAATATTATATATCTTTTGCTACTCATTATTTCAATGCCCCGAGCCATTGGCTTCATGCTGCTCCTTGTCAATTTCCCACTGGGAAGAGATGCAGGTCTTACAATCCGAGCACACACAGAACAGGAACAGTGATTTCAAGTACCAGAAATGCCTAACAATTTGTGTCTTGTCTCATGTGAAGATGCTAGAAGTGCCCTGATTTTGATGAAAGATGCTGAAATGCAGAAACTCCAATCAATAATAAATAAAGAAAAGAGGTCTCCAAGTGCTTCAAGCCTAAGTGAAACTGAACATTGAGTACAGGACTCTAGTTATTACTGTACATTTGTATTCTGGTAGCAGCCACAATGTGCTAGGGAATTTTCGGACATACATGTAGTGCCAGTCTCAAAATTATAATCTAACACCCTCATTCTACAACTTGATCCACAAAAGATGATCCCTGGGCCAGCATGGATCCATCTTGCAGGACTGGGATCCAAAAAGACAAGCAACATATGAAGGCTGAAGGGAGAGGGACAAAAATTATTATGTATACATAAGGTATATTTTATTTTTTTAAAGTACATTACCTCTAGTGTGCTAACATAAGATGGCCAATTTCATGCAGGTGACTTGGTGGAAGAATCTTGAGGAAAGAGTAATGGTTTCACAAATCTGTTAAACAGGGTAAAAGGGCAATATGAAAGAAAGTGCAAAGTAAGATGTAGGAGAAGGACACCGAAAATCAGCCAATGTTGCCATTGCTGGCAGAATGGAGGAAGCAGGAAGGAAGGGAATAAGGAAATTGTGATGCGCTGGATTACAGAAGCCCCCTTGGGACTGTCCCCCAGTGTACTGATCAAGGCACTGATGCCTGCCTTCCTGTCCTCTGAGGCTCCCCAAACCCATGTCCTGCAATATCAGAAGCTCTAGTCTCCCCCAGGCACAGAGTTGGAGTTACCGGGCCCAGAAGACCAACAGAGATGCTGAACCATCTCAGCTCTGGAAGACCTCAGTTACAGGGACTTGACAGAACCCAAGAACCTAACCCACAAAAGGGACCAAAACCCCAAATAAATCCATCGTACCTTTTGTACAAGTTTAAGCTGTACCTCCCTTAACTGGAACTCTGTGGTCCAGCAACATCTATGGTCCAGCAGGAGGTCAGGCTGTGGAGCAGGAGTGGCGGTGGGGAGTGGGGGCTGGCAACCCAGCCAGGAACCCTGTAAGTGGGGAGGGGCAGAGGAGCAGCAGGGAGTTCTGGCCCCTGCAGCTGGACAGTAGCAAGGGGCCAGCAGTGGCAGCCCCAAAGCTTCGTCCACGGCCACTGAGCGGCAGCCGCCGCAAAGCTCTGGTCCCAGCTGCCAAGTTCATGAGCTGGCATTAAATCCTTACCCTAAACAGTTGTTTTCATAATCTCTTTCACAAGCTAAGCAGCCTTCTAGCTTGGGCCCAATCCTTCCCCCTGTTCAGTCTAAGATTTTTCCAGCAGGCATCTTAGGTGGTAAGTCGGGGGTCTCCTGGCATCTGGTGACCCCTTTCTATTGTTTGGTTTCTCCCCTTTATCTCTATTTTCCCAAGGCAGGATTTCTTTGTGTTCAGTTCAAACTTCTCACGTGGAGCAGAAAAATACCTGATCCAAAATGGGTCCCAGCATTAGATGGCATGAACATAAGAACATAAGAACATAAGAATGGCCATACTGGGTCAGACCAAGGTCCATCGAGCCCAGCATCCCATCTGCCGACGGTGGCCAATGCCAGGTGCCCCAGAGAAGGAGAACAGAAGACAATGATCAAGTGATTTATCTCCTGCCATCCATCTCCTGCCCTTGTTATGAAGGCTAGGGCACCATACTTTATCCCTGGCTAATAGCCATTTATGGACCTAACCTGCAAAAATTTATCAAGCTCTTTTTTAAACCCTAATAGAGTCCTGGCCTTCACAGCCTCCTCGGGCAAGGAGTTCCACAGGTTGACTGTGCACTGTGTGAAGAAAAATTTCCTTTTATTAGTTTTGAACCTACTACCCATCAATTTCATTTGGTGTCCCCTAGTTCTTGTATTATGGGAAAAGGTAAATAATTTTTCTATAATCACTTTCTCCACACCATTCATGATTTTATATACCTCTATCATATCGCCCCTCAATCGCCTTTTTTCCAAACTGAAAAGTCCCAGTCTCTCTAGCCTCTCCCCATATGGGACCCTTTCCAAGCCCCTAATCATCTTAGTCGCCCTTTTCTGAACCTTTTCTAATGCCAATATATCTTTTCTGAGGTGAGGAGACCACATCTGCACGCAGTACTCGAGGTCACATATCTTTGTAGAACCAACCACAGTTTGGGCTAACAGGAAAAAGAAAACCATTCACAGGTCACTGACTTGATCACCGAGCTATCAAGTGCCTAAAGTATCACTAATGGCTTTTACTAGAGTATATGGACTAATAAAACACATTTCCACTTAATATTTCTAACTTCACCTACAAGAAAGATACATGCACAAAAAGGAAATATACACATTCAGGGGATCACAGGCTCTCAAATGATAGGTTACATGACCGGTTTTTCATAAAGAATATTTGAGTTATGCATATTCATAAACCAAGAGAAAAGAGCTGTTAACTAGGAAGAAACAAGAGTTGTGAAGAACCTTGAAGGAAGCTTGAATTTGTGATAAAAAAGGGTGGAAGAGGAATCAGCGGGAGGCCTTGAACAAGAATGGTCTGGTTAAGCAATAAGCAAAGGGAATGATTTTAAGAGCTGCGTTTTGTACAGATTGGAAGGGGTGATGTGAGGATTAGAGAGGCCTGAGAAGAGGCATTTGCCATGAAATGGTGGTGAAAAAGACTTGCAAATATACTAGGATAAAGAAAATTATAGCACTGTGCAAGGAGAAGTTATGTCAATATGGGAGATCATTGAAAAATATGTTACTTGAACTAGTATGCCTTAGGAGTAAATTGAGGGAGCGAAAAAGAAAATAAAGAGGTCTAAAACTATTGGGATGATAGACAGAGAACTGTAGGACATTATCAAGGGTCACTTGATTGAGATTAGTGAGAGTCATAGTGATACAAGGCATTGATCTAGGGAGAGTTTTATGATACCAAATAAAGATTATTATGAACATGATTAGAACCAAAGGGTTTAAAAATAAAGAGTAATCTTACAAATGTATAAAATGCTCTTGGTATATATAGGGAAATAAGTGACAATACTCAGGTTGACAAGAAATGTCTTCTTAGTTTGATGTTGTGTGCATTTTAATACAATATCCAGAGTTTTAAAATTATCCTAATATAAAACTTCAACAAAAGCTGATAGAGGGCTTACTGTATCCAAAATTTACATGATAATATGAGTCGTTTGCCCATAATCAGCAGAATTATGAACAAATTTATTCAGATAAACCATTTTCATTCAAAATGACATTTCTATAAAAATACAGAGAGTTGATCTTGGAATGCCATTCTGAATAAATTCTATTCAAATAAGTATTTGATCTGAATATAAAAGTTTCTCTGTATGCCCAGCTGCAAACTGAATATTAACTTAAAAGTTATAAAGTACACACCTTCCAAAAGGGCTTTCTTTATTTCTGTGATGCATGCTGTTAAAATAGAGACAAGGACTGAAATCTGATTGTAGAAGAGACCCATTTTTGAACACTTCATATACATTGATAAGCAGTTGCTCACATTACTCACACAAGTAGTCCCACTTAAGTCAGAAACTGGCCTGGGTTCTTGAAAAATTCATAGATATTGCCATATGATCATTACAAACTCTAGCCTTAGGGTTTGCAATATTAATGGCATCACAATATTAAATATATTTTGTTCATTTTTGTCATTAAATATGAAAATGTTTTATATTTCTTCAGTAGGAATCAGACATTTAAGAACCAACACACCCATCAGAAAAAAAACCCACACAACCATTACTACACTAGATCAGATTTAACAGTAGGGGACAGGACTTAAATTCATTTGAAGATGAATTTTTGAGGATTGTTTTGTGTCTCTTATAGCTGTTTTTTCTTTCTTTTTGGTGAAATGTAGATATTCTCCTAACCATACCAGTCCAAGTCCGCTGCACCAGTTCCCATCAGGTAGGTGTCCAAAGTAAGACACGTTTCCTTCAATAGATAAGAATGTTGCCTGTTAGAGTGAAATTTTATAAGCAGGAGAATGAAACCCAAATTTGTTAGTTTCATTTTCAGTGTAAGTCCTGGATTTTGTAGATGGAACAAGGTGCCAAGTTGGTGTGCCTGAAAAGAACCAACTTGTGAGTTCTGTAGCTAAAAGCATGAGCTTCTGTTGCTTGAGCTAGAGGACCAGAGCCGTTAACTCAATAGCAGATTCCTAAACTTGCATACATGATAAAGTAGAGGGAGAAAAGAGCCGCACTGTTTTAGCATGGGTTACAGCAGACGTGGCCAACCTGCGGCTCATGAGCCACATGCAGCTCTTTCCCCCCACCAGGGTGCGGCTCGCGAAGCTTCCCCCCCCCACCTGTGGCTTGTAAAGCCACCCCTGTGCCCCCAAAAACGGCTCTCTCCACCCGGCTCCCTGTGCTGGAGAATTAAAAATGGTGTTGGCTGGCGGGAGCCTGATGTGGCCAAAAAGCCTCTAAACACATTTTCTTAAAGGGGCAGAGCTTTTTTTTTTTTTTTTCTCGACAACTTTGCCCCGGCTCTTCATGCTGGATCCACTGATATCTTGGCTCTTTGCCCAGAATGGGTTGGCCACCCCTGACCTACTCTGATGAGGGGTATTCTTTTCTGACCAAACCTGAGGATCAAAGAAGAGAAGCACCTAAACGGTCTTAGATGTAATGTTTATTTCATGTGTCTCTGTCCTAACTCTACCCCATATGTATGGTAGAGATAAGTACTTCATGGTCAGGCTGGTTAAGACAGTTTACATCCACAGGGCTAAGCTGTGCATTTTCTTTGGGAACAAAGGGAGGATTTTGACCTCAAAAAGGGAAAGAGCTGTCATGGGAAAGTACTACAAACTACCATTCACTGTTTGGCTGGAAATGGAAGTTCTCATGTTGATTCCTATAGATAAGTACATTTTCCAAGACGTGAAAGAGTTGTATTTCCTATTGTCCCCGTGGAGCCCAGAAGCAGTTATCCACCTCTCAACTAATAGCTTCTGCAAAACCCTTACATTTGTCATTGTTTTGGTTCCTATTTTTTACTTTAACTGCCTCCTCTTGTTTATCACCTGGATGTCAAGCAGGTCATTATCAGACAGGTTAATATCAAAACAGGTAGCCCAAGGGCCATATATTTATTAAAAAAATATTACACAACTCCCTTATTCTCCACAGATAAATGTGACTATGTATATAATATAGATCAGTCTTTGAAATCACCACCCTGTTTCTAATGATTGCTATGGCTGACAATCCATACAAAAATATAAGAATAGAATGTTCAGTCACACAAGTTAGTATATAAATTATAATGTCCAGGCACAAGCTTTTCACATGACAACACCAGGAATACCTTCTACCCAAAGACTGTAATATCGCCAAGTACATTATGGAGATTTCTACCTTTCCACCTATGAAATATACAGAGCCATCACTAATGCAGACATAATACCAGAGCACAGGAATCATTGCTGTGTTCATTCTGGCAATTTGCAGCTTGCTGTTATTCAAACACCCTTCCTTATTGCCCCGGCACTGCCAAATGTCATGTGATTTTTAGGGTCTAGCTCATGATCTTTGAACACTTGGGCTATGTCTACACTGGCGCGATCTTGCGCCAGAAATATGCAAATGAGGCTAAGCGTGGAATATCGCCAAGCCTCATTTGAATATCTAATGAGCCACCATTTTTGCAGAAGAGGCTCTTGCACCAGAAGGAGCTGTCTACACTGCCCCTTCTTGCGCAAGAAAAACCCTCTTGCGCAATGCCGTTACGCTGATTATTTTCAGGAATAACGGCATTGCACAAGAGGGTTTTTCTTGCGCAAGAAGGGGCAGTGTAGACAGCGCCTTCTGGCGCAAGCGCCTCTTCCGCAAAAATGGCGACTCATTAGATATGCAAATGAGGCTCGGCAATATTCCACGCTTAGCCTCATTTGCGTATTTCTGGCGCAAGTTCGCGCCAGTGTAGACATAGCCTTGGGGTTGGCAGTGCTGTGCCAACCCAGCCACTTGTTGTCCATGAGTTCAATCCTGAAAAAGCCATATATATCAGCCCTAATCCAGAAATAAAGTTAAGCATGTGCTTCAGTGTAAGATAGATAAGCATGTGCTTAAGAAGTATACTGCCACGTTTCTCAAATTGTGGGTCCCGACCCTCTGGGGGGGGTCGCAAGCAACTTAGAGGGGGGTTGCAGCAACTTGGGGGGGGCACGAACAACTTAGAGGGGGGTTGCAGCAACTTAGAGGGGGCGTCATGAGCAACTTAGAGGGAGGTCGCGGTATCACAATGTTTGAGAACCCCTGGTATACTGGATTAGATCAGACAACCTTAGCACCTTGCAGAATAGAAGCCTATCTTGTTACATGTTATAATAATTAATAATGAAAGCTTAGCTTTGGATCCCCTTTCCAAAGCACTTAGGGTCCCGTACAACATAGCACATATAATAGGAACATAATTAAACACCAGCTTCCTAAATGCAAAGAGTTAAATAAAACACATGAAAGGTCCAATTTGTATAACAGGAAACCCGGGGTTGAAAGAGAAGTTATTAAATAGAGATCCAGTAGCGTTTATTCTAAAATCATCCAGGAAGGAAAAATAGTTTAAGGAGGTTTTGTTGTTGTTGTTAATAGGAAGAGGGATTTCAGGTGGAAGAGACTCCTGTAGCATTTCTCCCTCCTCCAGCAAAAGCACAAATGCCTGCCCACATCAGATATAACAGTGGGAATCAGACCCAGAAGACAGCGTAAAAGCACAAAGAGCCCACAGTCAAGGAACAGACACTAAATGAGGTCAGAGTCAACACCAGGTCTGAGGGCTTTAGAAGACAATAGGCCTACATTTTCCAAAGGGACTTGTGATTTTAGGTGACTCAATTTCAGGGTATCTGAGTTGAGACACTTTAAAAGCGCTTTCAGAAAACTAAGCCCCTTCAAGGTCTCTCACGTTCACTAGCTGCTTTTGAAAACTGAGCCTTTGCTCCAATTTAAAACCAATCTGGCAACCAATAATAATGAACCCAAACCATAATATAGCCATGCAGTTCAAACCAGTGAACAGTTATTAAACTGAAAGTGACAGAGCAGCAGTTTGTCTGTTACAGCCTCAGTTACAAGGGAACACGTTGCTGTTCCAAGATCATTGTGGGATAAAAGCAATGCCAGTGCAAACTGCACAAATGGAAACAACTTTTTGCTGTTAGCCTTCAAGAAAAAGTTCACTTTGTGTCATTTAATTTGGAGTTTTATTGCTTCCCACAGGAGAGTAGTGGACTTTTAAGCAATGACAGCCCTGAAATGCTGATTGACATGTGGGGTTCATTTTAAAAATTATTTAAAAATCCTCCTTGCTTTCCCCCATTATTGGGACTCCAAGGTCTTTCACCTCCTAAACCCACCAAATGTCTTGGTAAACAAAGGGTCTCATAAGAACATAAGAACAGCCATACTGGGTCAGATCAACGGTCCATCTAACTCTGTATCCTGTCTGCCATCAGTGACCAATACCAGATGCCCCAGAGGGAAGGAACACAACAGGTAATCCTCATGTGATCCCTCCCCTGTCACCCATTTCCAGACAAACAGAGGCGAGGGATACCATTCCTACTCATCCTGGCTAATAGCCATTGATGGACGTAACCTCCATGAATCTATCTAGCTCTTTTTTGAACCCTGTTAAAGTCTTAGCCTTTACCACATCCTCTGGCAAGGAGTTCCATAGGTGAACTGTGCGCTGAGTGAAGAAAAACTTTATTTTGTTTGTTTTAAACCTGCTGCATATTAATTTCATTTGGTGACCCCTAGTTCTTATATTGTGGGAATAAGTAAAAGAACTTTTTCTTATTCACTTTTTCCACACCAGTCATGATTTTATAGACCTCTATCATATCTCCCCTCCTCTTAGTCTCCTCTTTTCTAAACTGAAAAGTCCCAGTCTTTTTAATTTCTCTTCATATGGGACCCGTTCCAAATCCCTAATCATTTTTGTTGTTTTTTTTTAAACTTTTCCAAAGCCAATATATCTTTTTTGAGACGAGGCAACCACATCTGTTGCAGTATTCAAGATGTGGGCGTACCATAGTTTTATACAGAGGCAATAAGATGTTCTCTGTCTTATTCTCTATCCCTTTTTTAATCATTCCTAACATTCTATTTGCTTTTTTGACTGCCACTGCATACTGAGTGAATGTTTTCAGAAAAGATTTCTCCCTATAGATTGCTAGATTGTCCAGGACAAAAAACCCTACATTTTCCGAACAGCCACAGATTTTCACTCATTCTAAATAAACATTATTTAATCAACCTTTCTGACATAGGTCTATGGTTACCATCTCATATAGAAACATATCCTGATACTTTATTTTCCCTCCACTGGTTACTACTGTATTGAAAAACAACAGACCCGAGTATAATAAGTCCAGATCCAAGAATAAATAAGGGAAGAAGGAAAAAGGTGAAGGGAGGAAAAAAAAAAGAGACAGTGAGTAGATAGTGCAAATAAGTTACAAAAGTGCAAATAAGTTACAAAAGTCTGTTTAGAACCATTAGCACCTCCATTGTTTGGTTGGTTGTTTACGTCATTAAAAGATGGAAGATAGTGTGCGACCCATCCTATATCCGGTTCAGACCATTAGCATAAGAATGAAACTTATGAATGAAGTTCCAATCCTTCTCTATGTATTTGGCTTGTGGAATTTGTCTGAAACAAAACAGCGACTTGGAGATCCATTAATGAGTGTCCAGGAAGATTAAAGTGTTCTCCAACAGGATTTTTTGTGTTGCCTTTTCAGATATCTGAGTTGTGTCTATTAATTCTTTCCCATAGAGATTGTCCAGTTTGGCCAATATACATTGCAGTGGGGCATTGCTGGCATTTCCTTCTTTCCTGCTCCCCGCTCCCTCCTTCCCTTATTTATTCTTGGATCTGGACTTATTGTACTCCAGTCATCTGAGGAAGTACGTTTTGCCCATGAAAGCTCATGATACCATCTACATGTTTTGTTAGTCTTTAAGGTGCTACTAGACTATTTGTTGTTTTTTAAGTTTTTCTTGTTACAGACTAACTCGGCTACCCCTCTGAAGCTACTGTATTGAAGTAATTTCTGCTTTTGTATAGCTATCAATCTTTTGGTTCATTTTTCAGATTTGGCTGTAAATTAAGGAGGTCAACATTCATGTTCTGTGTAGCATGAATTAAGAGAGAAGTTTTCTACCTCTCCTTCTCTGATATTGGCTATTTAGAATGATCATCCCATTTGTGAAGAGAGCAAACTTCATCACACAAAATCTACATTTAAGGGCTTGTTACTGGGAAAAGATCACTATCCTCAGTGACAGTGAAAATCCTGGTAAACACAGAGAGGTTTCTTATATAAGAAGTGAAATTGATACTGTCATATGAAAAAAATTCCAAAACCTATAGATGTAGAGATCATGCAAAAGGGGAGAGGATAGGTGCTCCACAGGGCCTGCCTTACCCATTCTATACAAGGGTATGTCTACGCTAGCCCCCTAGTTCGAACTAGGGAGGCTAATGTAGGCATTCGAACTTGCAAATGAAGCCCGGGTTTAAATATCCCGGGCTTCATTTGCATGTTCCCTGCTCCCCCTCCCCCTAGTCCGAACTAACTGCCCGCGGCTACACGCGGCAGTTAAAAGTTAATTCGAACTTTGTACGAGGTGTAACAGTTAATTCGAACTAAGGACTTAGTTCGAATTAACTTTTAACTGCCGTGTGTAGCCACGGGCAGTTAGTTCAGACTAGGGGGATTTAAAAATGGCGCCCGCCCAGGAACATGCAAATGAAGCCCGGGATATTTAAATCCCGGGCTTCATTTGCAAGTTCGAATGCCTACATTAGCCTCCCTAGTTCGAACTAGGGGGCTAGTGTAGATATACCCCAACAGAGTAAACAAAATATAATACAGGCAACCATCAAACGAGGGTGACTAGATGCTCTACAGGAAGAAAACGTCAACCTAGATAATTTGGGAATGAGTAGGTATGAGAGAGGAAGCCACAAATTCCTCCCTCCTTCCCTGTGTACCAGCAAAATCTCTTATACTGCAGACTGGCTTTCCAGCACTGCCTGTCTTTTAGTGTTCCACAAGAGGAGGACTGTTACAGAAAAGGCCTCTGTAGGGAATAGTTGAAGTAATGCAGCTCCCCCATCCATCCCAGTTGCATCCTTCCCCAGCCACTACTTTTTGTGGGATTCAGAGCTGCACAGAGAGGATACAGACTCTTACCGACACCGCAGGGTTCCTGCCCCCAGCAGACTTTTTCTCACCAGGAATCCTGTTTTATGCTGCTGGAAGCCTATGTGATCCAAAGGTGACTTTAGCCTAACAAGAGAAGTAATTTTTAGCATCAAAATGTCAGATACTATGAATTTGTTGCTTCTAGAAGACAGATGGAATCTTATCACCAATTTTATATAAGTAAATACACACAGATTCAGTGAAAGAGCTGTCCAGGGTCAGAATGTACCAAGAAAGTATACCAAGTATGCCTTTTTAGAAGGGCAGTTGAGATTTCTTGGAACAGAAATACTCATTATTCAAATATAACCATTGGCAGTGGAAAAATACTGGCTTCTCATGAATACACTGACTTTGTAATTGCTATTTCAGGTAGCAATCATTAAACAAGTAAAATAACCAATCCACAATACAGAGATAAGTATCTATCTATATACAGTACAGAAACACATATAATGATATATGGTACATTATCAGTCATATGCCCTTCAGCAGGGTCAAATACTGCAGAAACTTCTATTCCACCATGATCTTAAAGAAATTATCATCATTTGCTGTTCTAAATATGGTCACATTATTTTCTGTGAGTGTCAGATTTACTCTGCAATATTACATTTTCTAACATTTAGTTTTCTAGCATTTTTCCATGACTATCTGTGTAGATTAGAAAGGTTCTTAACTGTTATCTGTAATAGATTTTGCCTGTAGCAAAATTCATGCAGGCATAATAGAAGAACAAAGTGTACTCTGATGAAATTGCAACCATAATTTCCAGATGCCTGACATTTATTGCTTATTGCTATTAGAATTCAAGTGCCTATTTGTTTTGTACTTTTCTTTTATTCTTGCATCACAAATGTATAATGGAAAAAAGATATTTTAAATGCCGGGTTAAGTATTACGGATCAACACAAGGCACCAGCATAATCAATATTACTTAAACACACTCCTAGGCAATTAATTTTTAAGGAATCAAATTGTTGTACCACATCAAAATTTACAGCAATACAATAAAGGGTGTTACATTCTTTATTGTTTAATTAAAAGAAACATTTAGCACTGATGCAGCTAACTGTTGAGACATTATGGCATACAATTTCCTGTTTATCAGTGTGAGATATACAAACAGCATTTACCGTACATTTTATATTACACACTGTTAATTAGACTTTATTAAATTTCATATGCTTATCAAATTATCAAGCATGATACTTCAAAACCCCAGAGAAATATGCTGTAATGCATCCAACTGTAACCTACGCATCTATAATTGCTTCAGCATTTCTATTTAGCACAACATAAGTTTTATGTACAGTAGTCTAGTAAACTAGACTCAGGGCTTGTCTTACTATACAGCACTGCAGCTGCACTGTTGTAGCCCTATAGTGAATATGCTATTACATCAATGGCAGTTCCTCCCGTCAGCATAGTAAATCCATCTCCCTGAGAGGCGGTAGCTATATCAATGGGAGAAGTTCTGCTGCCAAACTCTGTCTTTACCAGGGGTTAGGTTGGCATAATTATGTCTCTCAGGTGGTGTGGATTTTTCATACCAATGGGCAACATTTATAGGTGTGTAGTATAGACCTGGCTGTAGAATCACTCAAAATCACTCCATGCTATTTAGGGGAAGGTATCTACAGATGGACCAAACATATGGGTATGGTTTCTTTTGAAACCAAGGGCCAAGATATTTGCAACCACTAACGTCAACTGAATTTGTGTCTCAGACTCTCATGCTATAAAGCTGTTGCCAAAATATCACAGACATGCATCATATAAAAAGAGAAAAAATGTGTACATGTGCACCCAAAACAGATGAGCATTATCATACACCTGTAACAACTTTCCTCCTTTTGATGCTTACCTCTGCAGACACATCTAACACTACTAGTTATTCACCAAAAGTAACAATATTCTGTCACTTAGGAGATTTAGGCCAAATTCTTAATTCTGCTACAGACTTCCTGTGTGATAGTGTGCAAGTCACTTCATCTTTTTGTGTCATAGTTCCCTATTAGTACAGTGGATATGACGATGTTCCCCTTATCTGTTTAAGGAAGGAAGAAAAGGATAGGTGCAGATTTATGCCCTCTTGGACTAAGGAACAAACCATGTATTTCTCAGTGACCTTCAGATTCACAACATGGTCCCTGGTCTAATATGGGGCAGTATTGCTATATACCTTAGCAGACCTAATGGTAAAAATGATGGGTCCCTAGTAGAACAAGTCCCGGAGGGTATGTCTACACTACAAAGTTAATTCGAACTAACAGCTGTTAGTTCGAATTAACTTTAATAGGGGCTACACATGCAAACCGCTATTTTGAATTTAATTCGAAATAGCAGAGCACTTAATTCGAACTAGGTAAACCTCATTCTACAAGGAGTAATGCCTAGTTCGAATTAAGCAGTTCGAATTAAGGGCTGTGTAGCCACTTAATTTGAACTAGTTGGAGGCTAGCCCTTCCCAGGTTGCCCTGGTGGCCACTCTGGGCCAAACCAGGGAAACTCTTCTGCCCCCCCTCCCAGCCCCAGAGCCCTTAAAGAGGCACGGTGTGGCTACAGTGCTTGTGCCAGTTGCAAGCCTGCCAGCACCCAGCCAGCAGACCCTGCACCTGGCACAAGATAAGCCAGCCACCCGCTACCACCCAGCCCTCCACCACTTCCCAGGACCAGGCAGCTCCCAGGAGCCTGCCCGGGGCCGCAAGAGGCGGGCGCCCACCTGGTCTAGTGCAGAGATCGTGGACCTCATCGAGGTTTTGGGGGAGGCCTCCAATGTCCACGATCTCCGCACTAGGCACAGGAACGCAGCTGTCTATAGCCGCATGGCTGCCAGCCTGGCCACCAGAGGCCACATGCGGACCCAGGAGCAGGTCCACTACATAAATAACGACCTGCGGCAGGTCTGCTCCAGGGCCTCCAACCAGGGGCCGACCCAGAGGCCTGCCCTCACTTTGAGGCCCTGGACCGCATCCTGGGGGCTCACGCAGTCCATACCCCCCGGGTGGTGATCGACCCCGGGGCAGAGGGCCCCGTCCCTGACATGGAGGAGGAGGATGCCGAGAGCCAGGAGCCTGCAGGGAGCCTGCCCAGGACCCAGGACCCCCGAGGCATCCCACAGAGCACATCGACTGTGTCGTCCAAGGCCGGGGAGGGCTCCACATGTGAGTGCCATCATGCTCCCCTTATGTGTATGGGGTGGGGGGTGGAGAGGGAGCCCAGGGACCATGCGCCTGGGCCTTGCCCACCATGGAGCAGCAGCTGGGTGTCATGCAGGGGCCCTGGCCCATTCCCCACACGCCGACCTCGCCTTGCAGAGGGGGGCTGGGTTTCACCCACTGTGTCCCCAGGGAGAACTGACCACTGCTCTTGTTTCACCACAGCCGCAGCACCTGGGACTGCAGGGCGCACCACCCCGCCTGCAACAGCCACCCGCACCCGGGCCAGCAGGTGCACCCGCAACCTGGAGGACTACCAGCAGCAGCACCTGCGGCTACTGGAGCACCAGCTCCGCACCCAGGACCACTGGGTCCAGGAGGACCTGCGGCTGCGCAGTGGAGCTTGGAGGCGCTGTAGGAGCAGGGCCGTGCCCTCCGCGGCCACCTCCAGACCCTGGTGGACAGGTTCCTGTCTCCTCCTGCTCCAGCCCCTGTGGCCGCCCCAGCTCTTGCTCCTCCTCCCACCCCTGCTCCCCCTCCCGCTTCCTCCGCCCCCCCGTCCCTCCTGCCCCACTCTCCACACCCACTCCCCCCCGACGCCCCTGCACCCGCAGTGCTGCAAGACGGGAGAGCCAGCTGGACCCCGAGCCCTGAGCTTTCCCTTCCCTTCCTCCCCTTCCTCCCCCTTCCAGTTCCCTCCTCCCAGGTTTTCCCCCTCCCCCTCCCACCCTTATTCCTCCCTCTCCCCACCCCAGTTATGTAAAATAAAAAGAGATTTTTGTTGCCAAAACAGGTGTCTTTATTTGACATTAGGAAGGGGGGTTAGGGAAGGGGAAGGAGGGGACGGTGGAAGAAGGCCCCAGTGGGGCATGCAGGGAGAGTTCAGTCCTCCTCCACCAGGAAGCTCTCCCGCAGGGCTTCCCGGATCTGGACAGCCCCCCACTGGGCCTCCCGGATGGCGGCGGTGCGGGGCTGCACGTACTGGCCAGCCATGTGGTCAGCCTCAGCCATCCAGGTTGGCAGGAAAGCCTCCCCCTTCCACTCACATAAATTGTGCAGCACACAACATGCTGCCAACCATGGGAGGGATATTGTGCTCGGCGAGGTCGAGGCGGGTGAGGAGGCACCTAAAGTGTGCTTTCAGTTGGCCAAAGGCCCCCTCGACCACGATGCGGGCCCTGGTGAGCCTGGCATTGAAGGCCTGCCGGGAGGGGTTGAGGTGTCCCATGTAGAGCTTCATGAGCCAGGGCTGTAGGGGGTAGGCCGCATCCCCTACCAGGCAGACGGGCATGTCCATGTCCCCGACCCTGATGTGGCGGTCGGGGAAGAAGGTCCTGGCATGCAGCCTCTGGCACACGGAGGAGTTGCGAAACATCCTGGTGTCATGTGCCTTGCCAGACCAGCCCACATTAATGTCCACGAACTAGCCCCGGTGGTCAGACACGGCCTGCAGGAGGACGGAGAAGTACCCCTTGAGGTTGATATACTGGGAGGCCTGGTGTTCCGGGGCACGGATGGGGATGTGCGTCCTGTCGATGGCCCCCCCGCAGTTGGGGAAGCCGAGGGCGCTGAACCCCTGGATGACTGCGTCCGGGTCAGCGAGGCGGACCACCCTGCGGAGCAGCGCCCGGTTGATGGCCTTGACCACCTGCAGAGAGACACAACAAACCGCGAATCACTGGGGTGCCCGGGTGGCTGGGAGTGTTCATTCCCTGGCACTGCCCCGTGCCCCACTCCCAGAGCAACCCCCGCTGTGATCCTGGCCACCGCAGGCGGCGTGTAGTACGGCCGGGACAGACTGAACCCTCCCGTGCGGGGCACTTTCCTCTCCTCCCCCGCCCCCCCCGTTTTCCCTGGGGCGGCCCATCCCCTCCTTGCAGCTCCCCTCCCCCCCCGGCCCAGTGGCCGGTGAGTGCCGTACCTGCATGAGCACTGCTCCGACGGTGGATTTCCCCACGCCAAACTGGTTCCCGATGGATCGGTAGCTGTCCGGAGTGGAGAGCTTCCACAGGGTGATGGCCACCCACTTCTGGAGAGGGATGGCGGGCCTCATGCAACTGTCCCATCACCGCAGAGCAGGGGCGAGCCACTCACAGAGCTCCAGGAAGGTGTCCCTCTTCATCCTGAAGTTCTGGGTCCACTGTTGGTCTCCCCAGCGCTCCAGGATGATGCGCTCTCACCAGTCGCTGCTCGTGTCCAGATGCCAGATGCAGCAGGGCATGCTGGCATCCGGGCACTGCTGCGGCTTCTCCATGTCCCCCAGGGAGGCCAGGGGAAGGGGCAGGGGGCTGACGTGCACCAGATGGTGCCAGGCACCCTCCAGCCATTGCTGGCAGGCTTGCAGCAGCAAGTCCAAAAACTGGAGCAGAATGCCCAGGGCGAGCTCTGGCTCCATGGTGCCAACTGCGGCAGCGTCCCCAATGGGAACCACCGACACAGGCAGGCAGAAAGGAAAACACTTTGCTGTCCCTTGGCGAGGTAGGCAAGCAAGCGGGAAAGCTGAGAATCGGCTGTCCAGGGGGGGTCCCTTTAAGCACGAGCCTCAGATAGCAGCCACACAAAGCAACTACTGACCTGATACCCTGCTGGAACCGGTTTCAGCTGCCCTTAAATGCGACCCAGCGTCCAATCAGTGTGGACGCGCTATTTCGAATTAGCAATACGCTAATTCGAATTAGTTTTTGGGTCTAGATGTGTTATTTCGAATTAGCTTATTTCGAATTAACTAATTCGAAATAAGCTAGTTCGAATTAGTGCTGTAGTGTAGACATACCCTAATAGACCAAGGCCCCCATCCCTAGGCAATACAGGAATGATAACAACAATTGCTGCTCCTAGCAGAAAGGTAATTTTGAAGAAGCGAGTGCCATTAAATGCCAAATGTACCACAGTCACTATCAGTAACACTTAAATATGTGCAGTGCGTCTTTGTAGAGCAGGAGTCATCAACTGTCAGCATCAGGGTAATCTGCTGGCAGGGTGCGAGACACTTTGTTGACATTGACTGTCCGGGGGCACAGCCTCCGCAGCTTCCAGTGGCCACAGTTCAACATGTCCAGCCAACGGGAGTTGCGGGAAATGGTGGCCAGCATGTCCCTGCAGTCCATGCTGCTTCCCACAGCTCCCATTGGCTGGGAACAGCACATTGCGGCCACTAGGAGCTGCAGGGAGAAGCGAGGAGAGGTATGCCTGCAGGCAGTCACCATAAACAAAATATCTCATGGAAGCCAGTGGATTACCATGATGGTTGCCGATCTCTGTTCTAGAGAAATAAACCTCACAAAAAACACTGTGGCTGTGTCTACACTGGCGCGATCTCGCGTAAAAGCGGCCGCTCTTGCACAAAAACTTGCTGCCTGTCTACACTGGCCGCGTGTTCTTGCGCAAGTACACTGATGTTCTAATGTATAAAATCAGGGCTTCTTGCACAAGAACTCTGACGCTCCCGCTCAGGAATAAGCCCTCTTGCGCAAGCGCTCTTCCAGAAGAGGCCAGTGTAGACAGGCAACATGAATTTCTTGCGCAAGAAAGCCCTATGGTTAAAATGGCCATCAGAGCTTTCTTGCGCAAGAGAGCATCTACACTGGCATAGATGCTCTTGCGCAAAAGCACATGCCAGTGTAGAGACACTCTTCTGGAAGAGTTTTTGCAGAAAATCTCTTCCGCAAAAGAGTTTTTGCATGAGAACGCGCCAGTGTAGACACGTCTTGTATGTGTTGCTTTTTCAATAGGTTCCAGTTTTTTGAAAATTCAGTTGTCAAATATCTTAATCCCAAATTACTGTATGATTACAGTATGAAACAACTGTAATTGCTGTAATTAAAGTCAAACATTAAAACTTACTAAAGTTAGAATACATATATGATAAACACCAGCACGGAAAACTGAACATATTACAAAAGGTAAATTCAGCTGTGTCACGGGGCAGACTCACTACCATGGCGCCTCCAGCTGGTAGCCCTGGAAATTAGCTCGTCCACTCCCTGGACGCCTCCCTCTAGCTGGTATCTCCCTGTGTTCTCGCTTCCCTCTCTCGTCCAGACCCATGTCATTCTTGGACCACAGCGTCCTCTTCAGGACACTGCCCTCCGGCAGTGCCCACTCTAGTGTCTCTGAGCCCCCTTCCGGGGGTTAGGTGTTTATCCAGCTTTGCACTCCAGGTTTCTCCCCTGCCCAAGGGCACCCTGTTCTCCTCCCAGGGAACACCCGGTTCCCCTGTACCCACCTTGCCACAGTGACCCACCGCCAGTCTTCATCTAGCCCCTGCCACAGGGGCAAACTGCAGTCTGTAATGGCCACTCGTCACTGGCAAAGGGGTGTGGACCTGCTGCCTTCACCTACACGCAGGTGTATTAAAAGAAACAAGTGTCACAAAAATCTGTTGCCATTACATATGCAAGTTTTATAATATCTATATTCTTCCTTTTATTTTAGAATAACATTCACATTTCTGCCAACTTTCATTATATACTGGAACACATAACTATTATTGTCTCTCTTACAAGAACTATATCTACAGGACTCTTATAGCACATTCCTTTCATTCCTCTAGCATAGTCCTTTCATCAAAAACTCAGCATCAGAGGAAGACTTTATGACCCTTGGTACATGAAAAATGTTTGAGACACAACACAAACCATTATTAGGTTACAGGTACAAAGTATTCATGCTTACCACTGGGCTGTAAGTCTCTTTGGTATGACACTGGTCATTTCTTGTTTGCAATGGAGTTACAAATACTGTGAGAACAGCAGACATCTCTTCAGCTCTTCTGGGACTAGGCAGTGCAAAGGAGAGAAAAATGAAAGTGATGTATTCTTTAAAAGTGGTGTCACACTTTCAGAGACTCAACAAAGCATGGGTTTGGCTGTGGGCTTGATTTCTAGGCTTTTGTCCAACTCGGTTTGCCCGCCAGTTTTGCGGTGACCCCATTCTTGCTGTTGGTGGAGTACCTAATATATAAACAAAAATCTGTTGCACAGCAGAGAGAGTGTTCACGGTAAGTAATAATGTAACTCTCCCATATGATGGCATAAAGTGGGAAGGCAGAGAAGGAACCTCCATTTTCCACTGCACAACCCAAGGGTACCAAGAATTGCACTCTTTGAGGTCAAGAGGAGGTAAGGTCCACTGTCCAGTTGCTCCCTTCTAGGAAAAATTTACCAGAAAAGGCAGGAGAAGGCAAAGACAGACAGATTAGTGAATATAGTACTCCACCCCCACTATTCTCCAGCCAGCTATATTGGGGAGCTATGCTGCAACCCCTGGATATAGCCATTTGTGTACTCAACCCACTGCAAATAGGAATCTCCTAGAAGGAATGAGTGTGTCCTGGATTCCTTGAAGCAAAGTGGCTAAGTGGCTCTATTTCTCAATCTGTGCATCTAAGGCAGTGTCCAGCCTTTCAGGAAATAATTACATGACAAAGATCTTCCTAGAGTTTTCAGCACATCAGATAAGGAGTAGAGTGCTTGCAGAAATCTACTTTTTTCATGGCCATACCCTCAGCTGGTGTAAATTAGTGTCAGCACAGAGTGACATCAACAGCACTAAACTGATTTTCAGCATCTGGCCATAAGAAGTCCGTTAAAACATACCTAACTCTGAGTGATTATTCAGAAAGGACATTGCTTAAAGTGAAGTTTCTTAATCTTTTGAGTAGCTTGGTATTGATTTCTCATGCTCCTGTCTTCAGAGCTTATTAAGGAATGTTTGATGAAAATAACTCATCCAGATGAAAATAACTCATCCAGATCAGTTGCAAACAAACCCAAAAATGTGTTTCTAACACAGAAACAATCCCAACAAAAAAGGAGATGCAAGTTCCCCTTTAGGTCTTTTCTTTTTTTAATCTTTCTTTTTAAGAAGTTAAACTCCTTTGATCAGCTCACCCGCACTAGTATTTCGCTGCTGATGCAATAGTGGCCTGGTGAGAAGCAGAAACAAAATGTGCAACAATAAGTACCTTTTTAGGAGGGGTGCTTTTAAAACAAAAAAAAAGTTTCTCATATTTATTTTATTGCCTGTTGAAATAAGTGCATATTCAAAGTACAAGTGGCATTCCCAGCTAAAATATCGTAATCATTCAAAAAAGGATAAGAGCTTTGCAGATACAGTAGGCATTAACTTGTGCATTCCAGGAATACCTGAATTATTTCCAAACCATTGGGTCTATCTCTACTCAATGTTCTCTTTGTCTAATCTCTTTGTGTAAAGAGAAACCAGAAGCAAGTCTGCACTCACTGCCTCTATCCGAGACATGGGGGTGTATTTTGGGAACAAATCTGAAATACAAAGCTAGATCTTTCTTTCCAGTGATTTTCATGTTCTGAAAGTGTTTACAGTTGCACCGACATTCTGTCTTGAACTGAATGACAGTTGGGACACAGCCTCTAAACACTGGTGCAGAAATCACATGCATGTTGTTTTATTTTACTTTCTGAGTGCCTAATCCAAAAACTTGACATAATCCATGCTCGAGCCAAATTCCTGCTCCACAAAATGGAGTTTTGCCTCTGTAAAGACTTTGGATTGGGAGGCATACAGCATATAAGTAACAAACAACACAGCACATACATTTAGGGAGGAGCCAGAATGATAAAATACATTATGAAAGCAAAGTCAAAACCTGAAGTCTATTTGTAGCCTAACAGTTACAGCAGGTCAACTTTAAAAAAATGAGGGTCTATTCCATTTTAAGATTCCATCAACTTGATACGTAGTGTGTCTATATGCAGGGTCTGATTCTCTGCTGCCCCTCCCTTAGCAGCAGCACAGAAGGTGCCTAAGAAAAGGGGGCTTTTTCACTGCCTTTGTAGCCTTCAGAATCCAAATTGCTGTTGAGGCTTGAAATGGCCATCAGTGTAAATTACAGCAATCCCCAGTATCCATAAGGATACCTCTAGACTGTGTTACATACAGCCATGAACTGAACTAGGGGGTACAGACCTGCCCTAGATACGTCTCTCTCTGCCTATGCCAACGCTCTGAATGAGGGCAGCATAGGGTCTCTGTAGGCACCTGCCTTGGGTTATTTCTTTCCTTGCTGCATGCATTGCCTTTACTGCCCCCATTCACCATCTGAACGGCACAGAAAAGGCAAAGCAGGGAAGAAACCTGCCCCAGAGCATGATGGCAAATAGTGATGGAACCAGTAAAAATATCAAGTGTTCCCTGTGTTGTCTGTTTCTTGTTTTATTTCATTCCTTTTAATCATGTAGGGTAGTGCCACGGGTGGGACTCTCCCTCAGGCTTACAGCCCCTTCATCATCGGGGTCGTCCCCCCGTGCACCTTCCCCCTTCCCGTGTTTCCCGTCACCTAGTTCTGCCTTACAGTTAAGTTCGTGACTCTGCGAGGAGCTCACTCAGTCTTAGCCTTGCCGGTAGTGCGTCTCTTGGCGTGAGGCGGGGGGGAGGGGACTCGGGCCCACCCCCACTCCGGGTCCCAACCCAGGACCCTTAAAGGCAGCGGCCTCTTGGCGCTGCTTGGTTGGTGGGGTGTTCCCCGAAACTCACCAACCCCCGGGGGGGGGGGGCGGATCAGGCCAAGCTGCCACCTCTAGCCCCATCCTGGGTCACTTCCTCCTCCTCCTTCCTGCCTGGGGTCACACTCCAGCCGCTGACCCTGGTCCTGGCCGTGCAGGGGGTCCTCCAGCCTTCCCTGGGGCACGCTCCTCCGTGCCTCCTCGGCTCCGCTGGTGATGTCCCGCTGGTGATGTCCCGGCTTCCAGCTGCCCCGGTACAGCCTGGGCATGCGTGCCAAGACGCAGTCCGGGCTCGGCAGCATCCTCGGAGCCCAGCACCTCCTCTTGCCGCGGCTGGCCCCGCGTCCTCCTTGCCGGAGCCTCCCCCGCCCTCGGCGTGTTGGGGAGTGCGGGGTGCCGGGCGCTTCTCCTCCTTGGAGCCCGGCGCCCCGTCACAGGCAGTATTAGGCCTTGGGACTCAAGGCAAGGAGAAGGAGGGAACAGAGACCCTGAACACCCCTGAGCAGCAGTAGCAGACAACTGAAGTTCCTCAGTTCCACAGAGTGTAGCTATGGCTCCTAGAATGTGCCCTGCTGGGCCACAGCCCAAAGGGGTAGGGCAGGCAGGTGACAAGGCCAAAGACTACTGGGAGGAAATAAACAGCAACATATACGCACAAAGATGGGTATTCAGGTGTGTTCCTTTTAAACAGAGAGAATGTAGCTTGTTAGAGAAAAGAAACTGCTCCCCAGTAAAAAAGTTTGGCCAGGCCGCTCTTGCTATAGTGGGCTGCAGTACTCCTTGAGAGAAACCGGCCGCACCCTTCCTTCATACCATTGCCTTTAGAAAAAGGGAAGGTGTGAAAAGGGGAAAATAGCCTCAGACTCTCCCACCCATCACCTTGGCGTGAGAACTGCGGGGCTTACCTGGTCGCATGAAACCTGCACAGTTTCGGCCCAACCCCTGGGACACAGACCCCCCCACTTGGTGACCATTGGGCCATATATGGTAATATGCAAGCGCAGGAAAGCGATGTGCAGATTTGGGGATAAATACCCATGGCACAGTTCGCTCTAGGAGGTCTTCGCAACACACGTACCACAGTGCGTGTGCCTTCTCATATACTTCAAAGCGCTGCCGGCCTGATCAACCGACCAGCCACCTCCCCCAACTCTCGGGCGTAACCAAGACCTTCGCAACCAAACCGATATCTTTGTAATGTTCTGTGTGCTGTGTAAGTTGGTATGTATGATTTGATTTTTTCCTGTTGTATAAGCTTAGTGTTGTAGTTGTTTTTGGGTAGTACATAAGAGTTTGTAGTTATCACTGTTATTTTATTACTGTAGCTGGATATTTTAAGATTAGAGACTATTCCCCTTGCCATTCCCATCCTTATATCTCTGACACGTTTTACTAGAAACCATAGAATAAATATAATAAATACTGTAAGTTCATTATTAACACGGTCTATTAAAAATCTTAGAATAAATACTATAAATTCACCACTGTCATAAATAAATAATTTTTATTTGATAAAACTGTCCACCTGGTTCTGTCCTTCCCCCCTTGGGTATTCATCATCGGACCTGTGATTCTTGCGACACCTAGAATGTGCCCTGCTGGGCCACAACCCAAAGGGGTAGAGCAGGCAGGTGACAAGGCCAAAGACTACTGGGAGGCAATAAACAGCAACATATACGCACAAAGATGGGTATTCAGGTGTGTTCCTTTTAAACAGAGAGAATGTAGCTCACCCTACATGCTTGGGCAGGGGAGTAAATGGGCAATAAGATGTTCTCTTATTGGTCTGAGCAAACTTGGTGGATACAAAAAAAGACTCAAACTCCAGAAATCAAAGAGAAAGATTGTTATACATTTAGGTAGAATTTGTTTTTATGTCTATATTTTTAAACTCTTAATCTGAGAGACCATCTCATGATTTTCTGAGAACTGCAACTTCTCAGCCAGCAAAGCTGATCACGCACAGAGAGAGAGAATGAATCTAAGAAAAGATCTAGCACAATTTACTTCCCACCTGGTGGAAGGGAGGAATCAGCTACTAGATAGTGAGTCACAATCTGGTCCTGGTGTGCTCCTATTACACTCCAACTAAATGCTGCCCATAGTCCTCAAGGCTAAAAGTAACTCCACAATCAAACCCAAACTGTTTAAACAACAGTGGTGATTTCCTGTATTTTAGAAGATATTAAGTGGGTGGTTTTTTTTTTAAAGTAAGGCATCTGCATTTGATCTGGGAGCTACTACCAGGATATCTTCCTGATGGAACAAGTTATACATGGTGAAAACACCAACCATGGCAAAATGACTGCAAACCTCCAAATATCCTCACTTGTTTCCCATCAAACACATGCAAACATGTTCAAAAATGTTCACAGGAGCAGCATCAGCTTTGCAAAACATTATAAAGCTGAAAGAGGTTCCCTATGCCCCGGCACAATGAGCTCCCATGCCCCCTCTCACCCACAGCTAAGACTCTCAACTCCACCTTTTCCTTCAGAATCCTGTCCCCAATATATGCTGAGAGATCAACATAAATAATACTGCATGTAATTTTTGTACCTGTTTGGTATGAAACTTGTTTTTGGACCTTCCCCAGTCCAAGTCCCAGCATCTTCCTACCACAGGGGTCTGAATTGTTATCTGCTGTTCATGATTGTCCCTCATGTTAGCATTCCCTGGAGCACAACAAAAGCAGTCAAGGTGACTTGAGTGGCAAGAGGAAGCAGTCAGCAGAGAGGAGGCAGCTATAGGAACAGAAGCATTGCTCCCTCTGCTTGCAGGAGGACCTCATTGTGGAGAAAACCTGGAAAACACGAACTGTTAAGGCTCAGACACTAAAATAAAAAGGATCCCAAATCAGTTATTTTTAAAGCTCATGATTTTAATCCAGTCTCGTATGTTTGCAGAGCTGAACCTCATTTTTGAACCCTTAGGGTTGGCAAAAGTGCATCCATGTGCAGCTCAAAACTTAACCAAACACTTAACATTTCAACGTGAGTGTTTTGCTCAATAGGAAATAACTTAAATACATGCTTATCATTAAACTTAAGCATGCACTTAACTGCCATTTACTTCAACTGAATTTAAGCATATGCTTAAGTGTTATGTGTAATAGGGATATTTTGCTCACTAGCGGACTTGTCTAGACAGTCCAACCCAGCAAGCACATTGAATCAGGAATCCTCTTTTTATTCTGTGTTTGTACAGCCCTTGGAATCAACAAATCCTGGTCCATGATTAAGGTTCCTAGGTGCCACAGTAATACAAACAAATCAACAGCAGCAGTGTAATGAAGTAACTAGGCATAATGGGCTAAATTGCAGCTTTGACTCTAAACTGACTTCCTTTCATGGGGAATTTAAGATCGGGCCATAAGAATAAAAGCCCAATGTGGAACATTCACTGTCAATATTTTTCTCATTTCACTGAATGTATAAATAATAAGACTATATCTAAAGGAAATGCATAAACAAATGGTTAGATGTACGCTTTGATCATCATTTACCTTTTATGCATATCCTTTCAATATCATGCCCCTATTAAACAAAACACAACAAACAGAATAAAGAGAGCCCTGTCCTTAACAATTAAAATTTAAAAATGTACCTTGCATCAATCTATTATAAATAAAATTTGTTACTTAAAGGTGAAATATATTTTATTTTTACTGATGAAGCTGACCTAGCAACTCACTCACAGCTCTGCCTTGCTCCTCCATAAATTAAAGGTAGAATTCTGGACCTATTAATAGACCTATTAAAATCAATGGGCGTTTTGCCCATCAGTGGGGCTGGTATTTCACCCTCAATATATTCTGTAACTATATTTCTTCTGGATCTGTGCATAGTATTCTTTGTGAAGTCTGAAAAGAGACTTTATATAACATTCTGTTATAATGGTGCACTTGGGGCAGATTATGGGAAAGATTACTTCATATATTGTAATGGGTTGAACCTCTCTGGTCTGGAACTCTCTTCTTGCAACAGCCATGGTTCTACTGGACCACAGACATTGCTGGACCAGATAGCCCATGGACCACAGAGCCCAGCTGCAGAATTTGCCAGTGGCTGGGAGCAGAGCCAGTCTGGCAGGCCAGCAGCCCACAAGGCCAATGGCCTGGGGGCAGGGAATCCAATCAGCAGCCCATGGGGCCAGCAGCCCATGGCAGCTAGCAGCTGAGAGCAGAATCCTGCCAGCCTAAGCAGAGCCACGGGTTGGGGGCAATGAAGCCTGATGGCTGGGTACCATGGAGCCCAGGTGGTCAGGGGCAGCAGAACCTCAGCTGTCAGAGTGGAGCCCCAGCCACCAGAGCAGAGTCCTGGCTTTTGGAGTAGGACCGGGCCTGGGGGCAGCAGTGGCTGGGGGCAGCGGAGCCCAGCAGGCGGGCCAGAGGCAACACGCTGTCTGGGGCCAGGAGCCAGGAAGGGGGCTCTGGGAGAGTCCAGAAGCCTGACCTCCCCAGTCCGCTCAGGTCCGGGGGTCCTGGACCAGGGAGGTGCAACATGTAATAGGTACCATTTCAGCAGACAGGCAGATTTTTGTGATGGGTCCGTGTTCCAATAAGGTGACTCATTGGTTGCATGGGTCTGTAGATCAACACCTGCATCCATGTTCCATGTAGCCTCTCATCTTAGGACAACTGTCTCCTGTTCCACTCAGAGGTGGACAGGCGTGTCAGTTGCTACGGGGTGCAGGAGAGGTCCCCCCCATCTTTTCAAATGTCTGCAGTCTTCATTATTATGTCTTTCCCTGTTTTCTCTCACCCAAACTTTGCAGGTTATACTACAAACATATAATTTTCAATAGACTGACACAACTTTGTCAGTGCCACCCAGTCTGTTTTTCTGAAATGTGGACCCTGCGGGTGAAAGTCACAATGAGAGGGCATTTGATTGCTATGACTCACAATGTGGAATTGAATGCTAGAAGATACATCAACTGGGTGTGTGTGGTTGTTCTAATTGGTGGGGGAAGATAGGGAAGATCTGGGACCTTTTGAAGAAACAAAGAAAGCCTGGCATTTCATGATCAGATGTGCACGTGCACATGCTGCAAACATGTAGCATTTCTTATGACTTCAAGTTAGGGCTGTACATGTACCAAGGTATTTCTGGAGGCACATTCTTGTCACGAATGTGTGCATCAGGCACTTTGCATACCTCATCGATTCTCACACAGTTTGAGAATAAGTTTTCAAAAGGGTAAGCCTTAACCTTTCTGCCTCAGTTTCTCCACTTCAAAGTGCAGATAATAATATTAACCTCTGTCCCCACCCAAAGCTATAAGTATTAATTTAATAAAGATTGTAAAGAGCTTGGAAGAGATAAATCTCTATAAGTACTCAGTGAGGATAGAAGTAGCGCTTTCTTTCTATAAAAATGCTTTCTCCTTCTGCTAGCATGTGAATTTAGTTTAGCTCTTGTTTTTAATTCTCTGTAGGATTTGAACATATTTATCACATAGTGTTAGTGTCTAACGCTGGGTTAATATGGCCCCTCTCAAACTCCAACTTTATAAAGGGGCCAAAATTCAGCTACAATTGCCTAGTAGAAGATTTCCATGTTGGAGGGAGCTCTTTTCCAGTGCATCTGGGTGACAGCTTGGCGCTGTGCTTCTGTCCTTCACTCCAATGTGTGCAGAGGTGGTGAGGGGACATTGCAAAACTTCACTGCACCATGGTAAAAGGGCCTGTGAGAGACCTAGCATCTGTGCATAAGTCTGTCTGCCTGGAAGCAGATCTAACTTGCACTGGAGCAGGGGCTGACACAGGAGAGAAACTAAACTCATAATATTGGTTACACTCAATTACACTGAAAGAATGTGTTATTTCAAAATTTGGCGCTGTGCAGGCATGCCAGATTTCAAAACAAGCTATTTCAAAATACAATCGAAATAAAATGTGCAATTTGCATAGGACAAATTGCGCATCTTATTTCAAGTTTGGGGTGCTATGTAGATGCACCCCTAGTTTTTGTTCTGGGTTGAATCCATTTTCAGGGCAGCAAGTACTTGCTAGAATGGTTTGTGGTAGCTTAACTGAATTTACCCTAATGCCAAACCTTGGGCTATGGCTACACTACAAAGAAAAGTCAGAAAAAAATACGCAAATTGCAAATCACAATTTGCATATCTTTTTCTGCTTTTCTTTCGAAAGAGGCTTTTCCAGCATTTGGCTCGTCTACATGGGGCCAAATGTCGGAAAAAAACCCTCTTTTGGAACATCCCTTCTTTCTTGTAAAACGAGGTTTATATGGATGCTGACAAAATGTGTCTGCTTTTCCGACATTTTTTTTGGAAAAGTGGATGTGTTCCTTGGACATGGCAGAGCTTTTCCGGGATATCTCTGGTATCCTGGAAAAGCTCTGTAGTCTAGATGTACCCTTGATTTAATTTCATACACAAACCCCAAACTCTTATAGAACCTAATCAGACTCCAGTTTCAGTGGAAAACTAGGCAAAATAAAATATGCAGATCCACCATCCAAGATATGTATTTGAGCCACATAACATACCTGACAGATTCAGAGCAAATTGGATGGAGACAGTGCTCTATGTAATATGGTTATTCAGCTATATTTCCTGTAAGTTGTTTACCTTTTTTTCCATATATCCAGTTACCAAAAATCAAAAATTCATAATCAGTATTTTTTTTTATTATTGCTAAATAGAAAAATGTTTCTTCTGTGTTTTCTGAAGCATGGTTATGAAACCATGGTATCTTTCTTTAAAGCCAATTTAAAGCTCTGGGACATGTACCACTGCCACTTATGCAAGGCTGCTCATAATTGCTCCATGCAATGCTTTGATTAATTAAATCACACTAGAGATTGTTTCTTAGTAACACACCTGGTTTACTCTTTGTTGTTAGCATTCATTAAAACACTTTGTTTCATGCTGCCGTGAAGCATGAAAGGATATTAATCAGCTATGTTGCCATTAAGAGTCATATCAATATTTGCTGTACACTGATTGTTTTTCTAAATCTTCAGCAAAGGAAATTTCATTGAAATCTCTGGCTGGAAACTCACCATGTGACAGTGAAGTCAAATGAAAACCCTGTATTTTCTGCCAGGAAAGAAAACACTGTCAACGTGCATCAAGAAATAAAACTAATGGCACATTTTTCTGAACTGATACTTGAAAGACAAGGAGTGGCATGGTGAACAAATTAAACTTAATGTGCAGTAATTGGGAGAAGGGCGTGAATTAGATTTCATCAAAGTCTCCACTATTACCCAAACAGAAAAGGAGCTACTATGTAATGTAACACTAGTAATTAGGTTCAGTTTCAAAGCCTAGCTGAAAAAATGCCCAGGGAATTAAATGCTACTTTTAATTATTAAAGTAAATGAGAAAATGTTTCTAAATATTTCCTGCTCTTAGCAACATTCTGTTTATATGGGCTCTCCAAACATACTTTATGCACTGAGCTCAGGAAGGAGGCATTTGCACAATGAGGTCTACATTTATGTCATATATAGCAGTTCAAAGTATATCAGGCTATGTCTAGACTGCAGACTTCTTTCGGAAGAAGCTCTTCTGGAAGAGAGCGTCTACACTGCCAAAGCGCATCAAAAAAGCGATCTGCTTTTTTGAAAGATAGTGTCCACACTGAATGGACACGATCTCACATTTAAACTGTGTTTACTATGGATGGAGTGGCCACCAGGGCACCTGTGCTTTTTCCTCTTTCCTCTTCTTTTGAAAGAACTCCTTCTTCCCCATCCACACAACTCCTTCTTCCCCATCCACACATGCCTTTTTCCAAAGGTTTCTTCCTCGTAGAAAGAGGTTTACCAATGTCAGAAAAACCCCTCTGTTCTTTTGATTCCTTTTTTTTTTTTTTTTTTTTGAAAGAACGCGATTGCAGTGTGGACCTAAGTGAAGTTTTTTTGGGAAAATGGCCGTTTTTCTGAAAAAACTCTGCAGTGTAGACCTGCCCTCAGTAAGATATCAAAAGTACTTCCTCTGTGATGCATGGTTTTGTCCTACCGCATTGAACAAGTTAACAAATCCCTCTCACAGTATTCTGTATGTATCAACACTACACTGTTAGCTCTAGATCACACTGTTTCTGGAGCTGGCTCTACAGTATAAAATATGACTGTGCCAGTGGAAAGAATAAGACTTATGATTTTTCCCTTGAACCAATACTCAAATCACTGATTATCAGCAATTAATTACGGTACCAAATTTTGTTCCAAGCCATATTCTCCCAGCAAAGTTTAGAAATAATTCTCTTGACCAATCTGTTTTTGAAAGATATCAAGTGTTTAGCCTCACAGTGCTTATCTGATCCTATGGACATAACTTCTACAGTGTCTTCCAAGAATCCACTTAAGGCATTGTATTGAAACAATGATGTAGTTCTTGTATGGAAAATATAGAGTTGAACAAATAATGGATAGTAAGTTTGTTTTATTTCTTTTTCTTTGTTCAAAATTGTCAATGAGTAGATTTTGAATCAAATAGCTTGTTAAGATTCAAGATGATTTACTGAACAATTTATGAGAATAATTCTAGGTCTGCCATCCATTTATGAGAAGTTCAGTATGGGTATTCTCTAGCTGGCATTCAAAACTCATGATGTGTTGGCTAATTTTGGCTGGGTACACAAGACACATGGCCTAGGTACAGTTCTTCACAAAAGCAAAAGCTTAAACTTACAAGCTACACTTTTGCTTTCCATAAATATTCTCTAATTTGTTGTTACTATTAACAAATTCTGTTTACTTTAACATTCCTGCCTGTACACTTGTTTTCTAGACTTACTGATGACTGAAGGATGACAATTCCATTCATCTTATGTCATTTTTCAAGGTTTCATAGAAACCATAGAACCAAAAAAGCTCTCTCAGTGATTTTGGAAAAAAGAAGCATTTTGAATGTGTGTAGGGTGGTGGTTAGGGAACTCCCTGGTGGTTAGGGAACTGGCTGGAGATTTGGGAGACCCGGATTCCAATAACTGCTCTGCTGCATTCTGTTTGTTTTTTAAATCCCAGCTCACTCTGAGGCCAGGTCTACACTGGGGGAGAAAGTCAGACTAAGGCTACATCTAGACTACAGGCTTCTTTCGGAAGAAGCTTTTCCAGAAGAGATCCTCCAGAAAAACTTCTTCCAAAAGAGCGCATCCACACAGCAAAAGAGCATCGAAAAAGCCATCTGCTTTTTAGAAAGATAGCGTCCACATTGATTGGATGATATCTCACATTTAAGTTGTGATTACTATGGATGGAGTGGCCACCAAGGGTGTGTCTAGACAACAGTTTTTTTTTTTCGAAAAAAGTGGCCTTTTTTCAAAAAAAACTTCACCTGCGTCTAGATTGCTGCCACGTTCTTTCGAAATTAAATCAAAAGAATGCGGCAGGTTTTTTGACCACGGAAAACCTCATTTTATGATGAATAATGCCTTTTTTCGAAAGTGCTCTTTCAAAGAGTGCTTTTTTGAAAGAGAGCATCCAGACTGCCTGGGTGCTCTCTTTCAAAAAAGTGGCTCTCCTTTTCGAAAATACTGGTTGCTGTTTAGACACACTCTTTCAAAAGAGGCTTGTAGTCTAGACGTAGCCTAAGGCACCTGTGCTTTTTCCTGGAGGTCTCTTCTTTTGAAAAAAAAAAACCCTCTTTCCCGTCCACGCATGCCTTTTTCCAAAAGAGCTCTTTCGGAAAAAGGCTTCTTGTAGAAAGAGTTTTACCACTGTCGGAAAACCCCCTGTGTTCTTTCAACTTTCTGTCAAAAGAACACAAATGCAGTGTGGATGTAAGTGTCGTTTTTCTGGAAAAATGGCTGTTTTTCCAGAAAAATTCTGCAGTGTAGACATACCCTAAGATACACAACTCCAGCTACATGAATAGCATAGCTGGAGTCATCACACCTTAGCTCGACTTACCGCCGGGTTCCCACTGCAGGAGATTGATGGGAGAAACATTCAAATTGAATTCCCTTACTTCTCGTGCTCCATGGAGTACCAAAGTCGAAGGCTTGGAGTACCAAGGTCAATGGTCCTTCCTAGAACTCCCTTGAGCATCAATATCCAGATAAGTATAAACAAGGTCTGAATCAGGCAGAGCCGGAACTCCTATATCCTAGTTCAGAGTCCTAACCACAAGTTAACAATGTGAGATTGTTTTTCCCACTGACTCACTCAGCTCTAGATAGAATTTTCGTGGACTATGAGCTAAAACCCAAGCAAAAACGAATGTTTTTAAAAGCGAGCATTTGTTTAGCTAATAACTTATTTCTATACCCATTGAAAATACCATTTAATCTAAAATACAATTCCTTTTTTGCCCATGAAGACATAATTTTGTACCCTCTTTTTCTGTCCTATTCTTTAGGCTGCAGGTTTCCAGGCAGTTATACATACTTTTGAGATTAGACTCCCCTAAGGTGCTTTGCCTGGGGAAGGCCCATCAAGTGAGTTCCATGAAGTTATTAAAGATTGCAGTAGCCCATTAGTTAAGTGAAGTTCTCTGGAGTTGATATTAACTTTCAATTAATTCTCCAGTGGAGTTAAAGTATTCTTTTTCTGACCTTTACAGCACTAAAATGGTTTGAGACCTAGCTACTGAAGGGCATGTCTACATTACAGTGTTATAACTCACTTTATTTTGAAATAGCAAGGTGAGCGTCTACACAGCAAGCCCATATTTCAAAATTATTTCAAAATAACAGGCTTCTTATTCCGGGATAATGAACCCTCATTTTACGAGGAATAATGCCTATTTCAAAATAGTTATTTCGAAATAGGGTGTGTGTAGACGGGACAGCTGTGCTTATCTCAACATAAGTGGCCTGTTATTTTGAAATAATTTTGAAATATGGGCTTGCTGTCCACACTCATCAGAACTCTAAAGCTCCCTTTCCCCTGCAGTCTTTAAACTTCAGCCACAGGGGAAACAGTTTGTGGCCCAAAGCAGGCCCTGCCAGCCCTGTGCCACACAGCAGTGCCCCGCTCTGCCTTCCTTGCTGCCATGGCAGATCCCACCGAGACTTCCCTGGCTGCAAGCAAACCACCTCCCAAGACCCTGCCTGGGGGCAAAAGACGAGGGCACCATCCTGGTCTGCTGCGATCTCATTTAGGTCTCATATAGGCACAGGAGCAGGTGTGCATGAAAGTCAAGGCGCTGAGGCAGGCCTACACAAAGGCCAGGGAGCAGCGCTCCCACTCAGGGGTGGCCCCACAATCATGACCCTATTACGAACAGCTCCACTGCATCCTCGGGCGAAGGGGGGGAAATCAATGCCCCCGCCCCATTTGTGTACTCTGGGCTGGAGATGCCTGTTGTCAGCCTTCCAGAAGGCAGGGCTGTGGACAAGGAGGACAAGAAGGTGGAGGAGGAGAAAGAGGAGGAAGACAAGGCCAGCCAGGAGATGATGCCTGCCAGGCAGGAGGTCAGCCTGTCCCTGGAGCCACTACCCCCCTCTCAGGATGTCACCCAGGGCTTGGATGAGGCTGGGGAAGGCCCATCAAGTGAGTTCCATGACTTTCCCTGAACTCACGTGGGTGGAGGTGGCGGACAGTGAGGGGCTGTGTACTCCTTGCTTGGCCTTCTCGGCCTGGGGATCACACAGTAGCCTGTGCATGTGGGTGCACATGGAGCACCAGTCTGGAGCAGACAGCCACAATGAGGCTGCCACAGAGGAACCTTGCACTCCGGCTCACAGGGTTTCTGGAGAGGTCTGCCTTACTCCCGACCCCGTGGTGGGACACCTTCCCACCACAAGCCACCACTAAGGAGGCTGGGGTCATGGACACACACACAGCAGTGCTGCACAGGGCACAAGCTCATGCCTGAACTCTTGGGGCAGAATCCCAGTCAAGCGCGGCAAGGTGAAGGACACCGAACCCCTGCCAGGAGGAGGGAGAGGAGGGGACCCCAGTAAGCAAGCAGCATCTGCCTGCTCACACACACACACACATACCCAACATCCTCCCCCCTCTCCTCGAGTGGCCAGGGATAGAAGTCCTCTCCCCATGAGACGTCGCTACTGCCAGACCCAGTGTGTGAGCAGCACTGTGGGAAGCTGAGCTGCTCCATTGCCCCTTCCTGCCCTCAGGGTATGTCTAGACTACAGGGTTTTGTCAACAAAAGTGGACTTTTGTCAACAAAACTATACCTGCGTCTACACTACCACCGAGTTCTGTCGACATAACACCGACAGAACTCGGCAGTTTTGTTGACGGTGGTAAACCTCATTCTACGAGGAATAACGCCTTCTGTCGACAGAGTTCTGTCGACAGAAGGCGTTATTGCAGCTACACCGTCCTTTGCATCTACACTGTCATGTCGACAAAGCAGCTTGCTTTGTCGACAGAACTGGATGTAGTCTAGATGCTCTTTGTCGACAGAAGCCTGTAGTCTAGATGCACCCTTAGGCTCCTGGCCTGGCCAGCACCTTCCCATGCCAGCTTGTCCCCATAGTGTGGGGGTAGCAAGGCTCCCCTAGGATGTCCATGCTCCTGCAGGACAGTGTCCACTGTGTAGGCCACAGATGGCCTTGCTCAAAGTACATCACCATTGTCTGAACCAAGACCTTTCAGTGTCGGCTCACACATTAGAGCTAGGCTTCATGCACCCTGTCTCTTGGGATGACTACCCTTCTCCCTGTTCTTCACAACTGGACCAGCTCTGAGTGAGGCATGTCCACCACCTCCTGTGCCAGCCTCCCGACCCTGCGAGACCTGCAATTGCTGACAACTCCGGGAAGACCTAGAGAGGGAACACATCCCCTGCCTGTGTGCCCTGCAGTGCTCTCTGGAGTGGCAGGAGCAGAGATTGGATGCCGACCTGGATCTGCACTGCACCGTCTGGCAGGAGCTGTCACAGCAAGCCTGGAACATGTGTGCGGCATACACCACCTCTGTTGACCTCATGGTGGCTGCTATTGAGTGGTTCAGCAGCTGCCCCCCACTGCTGCTGCCACTCCTGCTCCTGCCCCTGCCTTTTTGGCTTCTCCCTCTAGCTCCACTCCCCTGTGATCACTGAGGGCCCTGCACACAAGGCGGTGGGACCACCCAAGGCAGGTACCAGTCCCAGCCCCATCCCTGAACCCCTTCTCCCCTCTCCTCCCTCCTCCCAGTTTCTTTCACCAGTCCTCCCCAGGGGAGGGGAGAGAAGGAAGGGTAAAGGTGGAAAAGGAAAGTCAGGAGAAGGGAGGGGTTAGGGAAGAAAGGCAGAGAGGGGCAATGCAGAGGCCGCCTGTTGGAGAGCCCAGGGGAGAGTGTCACAGGCATCCTTATCTGAGGCTATGTCTAGACTACAATGATCTATTGGAAAAAGGTACGCAAAATGCACTCCAGAATTTGCGTACCTTGTTCCGATAGTTTTTTTGAAAGAGGCTTTTCCAAAATTTGGCCCATCTACACTGGGCCAAATTTTGGCAAATCCTCCTCTTTCAGAAGAGCCCTTCTTCCTTGTGGAAGGAGGAAGACAGGGCTTCCAAAAGAGTGTGTCTGCTCTTCTGCAAAAAAAAGTGGAAGAACAAACATGTTCCCTGGATGAAGCAGAGTTTTTCCAGGAAACCTCCAGTATCCTGGAAAAACCCCGTAGTCTAGACGTAGACTGAAACTCTCCCACAGGACCTCATGTATGTGCACAGCCCCCTGATGGCCCTGCCGGATGGCAGCGGTGTGTGGCTGCTCAAAGGCTGTAGCCAACCACTCAGCCTCTGCAGAACATCTCTGCCTTGTTCTCACAGATTGTTCAGGACACAACAGGCTGCCACACACATTCTGCTCACCGAGGTCCAGTTGGGTGAGGAGGCAGTGGAACCTCCCCTTCAGATGGCCGAAGTCGCCCTCCACCACAATGCAGGACCTGCTCAGCCTGCCATTGAGATGTTCTTTCAAGGGGTCCAGGTGTCCTCTGTAAGGCTTTATGAGACAGTGGAGCAAAGGGTAGGCTGCCTCCCCCATGATACACATCGGCATGTCCACGTCTCCAACTCTGATGGTGTGGTCAGGGAAAACTGTGCTGGCATGCATTCTCTGGAAGAGGCAGGAGTTGCGGAATATGCAGGTGTCATACGTCTTCTCTGACCACCCGACAATGTTGGTGAAGCAGCCTTGGTGGTCCACGAGGGCCTGCAGGACTACTGAAAAGTATCCCTTCCAGTTGATATAATGGGAGGCCCGATGCTCAGATGCCTGGAGGGATGAGCTGACAATGGGCCCCACACAGTTGAGGAATTCTATGGCGGCAAAGATGGGAGAGCAGAGTGGGAGGGATTGTGCTACATGAACAGTATGTGGAGAGAGGCGAGGAGGTGCCCCTCAGTGAGCTGCAGGTCCTGGACCTGCAGTGCCTGGTCCTGCAGTGCCACATGGGCAGCCTGCAGTAACTGAACCAGGAGGTGCAGCAGGAGCTCTAAGAGCCAGCAAGTGCTTTGCAGCAGGTCCGGCTCCATGGCTGGAGTGCTGTGATGTCTGCAAGGGCAACCAGAGCATGCTGTGAGATGAGTTTGCTATCCCTCGAGGAGGTAGGCAAAGATGTAGAGGGTAGCACCTTCAAGCATGAGCCTCAGATAGCCTCAGGCAGCGGCTCCAGGAAGTGCTTCTGGGGGGGCCTTAAATGTGATTCAGCCTCCAATCAGTGTGGATGTGCTATTTCAATATAGATCTGTGCTATTTCGATGGGCATTTGTAGTGTGGACGTGCTATTTCAAAATAGCTATTTCGAGAGTTATTATTCTGAAATAACTTATTTCAAAATAAGGCTGCAGTGTAGATGTACTCTAAGAGACTCTGCTTTGTGCTACCACAGCGGAAGAATTCCATAGAGAATTTTAAATAAGCATCTACCTTGTTTGAAGGGCAAAGAGATCATATTAGGGTGTCCCCATCAAGGGCCCTCAACTCTCCACCTTGCTAGACAATGCCCAGATTTACTCATATCCCTGGAACACTGGAAGACAACTATTTTCACTGTGTTTTCTTCTGGAAGTTGATAGACATATTCTAGCTGGCTAATTTTGGTTATTATTTTACTGGGTGATTTATATTGAGATTGATTCATCTGAGTAAATCACTGTATTTTGGAAAAATGTATCCTTTTTTGGCATTTTAAATAATTGTATAAGCATCTCAAGTATCTTCTAAATTAAAATAGAAAGCAAAAAATAATGGGGTTGCCACAAGATAGTGCTACATAGTCCACAGAGAAAATAGACATCTTTCTAGAGCCTTCTGTTTACTTCTTTTGTTGTACAGGCCAGTTGGTTTACCGTAGCTGTTTGCCTCAAGAAACATACCCACTAAATGAGGAGGCATACTTGAATTAGACCTTGTAATTGTTCCTGCTGAAAAATGTGCTTGTGTCACTAACTTTTATGAACTCAAGTAAGCACTGAAAATCTGCCCTAAATGCAAATTCATACCAAGAACTTTGGCTACTGTTCCTGGAAAATATGTCAAAGTAACCATTGTTAACAAATTCCCATAGCTGTCACGTTTCTATTACAGCCAGGGAAAATATGCTCTTATTCTTCTTTTTCTGGAGATGGGCAGAAATGATTTAGCAATCATTTGAGTTCCTTGGAACATGAGGTGCCCACTTGTAGATAAATACGTCTGTTTCAGCCCATGAAGAGCCTCAGGTTTTAGTCATCTAATCTAATCTTAATCATCTCACGAGTAACAGCAGGTATTATTTGTATTTGGTTTAAATCTAGAGATGAGTAAGTGCTGCCTGTGCACACCTGTTCTATAATCCATCCATAATGCAGTGATGCTGTTCTCATGAGTATTCTCTCCTCGGAGGCAGTAATTCTGACTAAATGTCTGATGCAAACAGTGCAGCATTACCTGTAGCAATGTGAGACTTGACTGCAGACACAGACATAGTATTCAACTTTTGTTCCTTAGCAGTGGCATTTCGCTGAGAGACTGACGGCTCTGTTACTTCTTCAAGCCTGTTATAAGTAAGCGTACATACAGACATGAGGAGTGACTCGTCTGCAGGAGTGACTCTGTTGACGTCAGTAGAGTTATGCCAGAAGAGATTTGGCCCAGCTACATGTGACTGCACCCACTGAACTATGGGAGATTATTGATTTATCATGGGCAACAGATTGGCTACCTAGTATTTGCTCAGATTTCAAACCACCATATGTGATACAGGTTGAACTTCTCTAATCCAGCACTCTCTGGCGTGGCAACATATGTGGTCCAACATAATTTTAGTTAGCCCAATGTCAACTCATCATTGGTGTGGCCAAGTTTCCTGCGGTCCCACAAAGTTTATTTACAGCCATGAGCGCTGGCTCTCGGAGTTCTGATCTGTTATTTATCTCTATATTACCCCTAAACATCTTCTAAGAGCCCAGTAAGCAATGGAAGTATTGATAAATCCGCTAGACAATATTGACCTCCTGTGGTCTGGCAAATTCTCTGGTTCAGCACTGGTCAGGTCCTGAGGGTGCTTGACTAGAGAGGTTCAACCTGTACCAGGAACCTTGTGGTTTAACCTTTGAGAGTAGGTAAATCACAGGTAACTTGAATATGCAATGTATCTAAATATTCAGTGCTCACTGCACAAACATGCTAAAGAGTAAACCCAGGTTGGGGTAAATGAGTAAACCCAGGGTTTCTCTGGATAGTCATATCTCAGTTTCATACATTATTCCCTATTTAAAATAAATTAAAAGAGTAAAAATAAAAGTAAACCATTTTCAGAAGCACCAGTTGAAAGTCAGTGAGAGTTAGGTCCTTTAGATGTTTTTGAAAATGTCTCCTTAGATTATGTTTATGATAATATTTAGAAAAGCCTGCATTTTGGAACTGTATTCATTCATCTTCCCTGTTACATTTGACACCCAACTGCATTTGCTACTGGTTTAACTGGTTAGTGTATGTCAATAATGATTTATCACACCAGCCTCAGGATTTATAAAAACCATTTTAAAAATCTAAACATAAAAAAAGCTTTCACGTGAGTTAACCCTTATTTATTTACATATGGCTATATACTCTCTGAGGCTGTTAATCCCCATTATAAAGTAACAATGTATTGCATTTATTGACAGGGAGATTATTGCTTCTAGTGTTTCTCATTATCCCACATATCACAAATGAGTAAATCAGACTGTCAGCCAAACCAAGGTTAAAAGATGCATTTTTAAAAGATTCTGTGATTTTTTTTAAAAAGCCCCAAATCTCCATCTCTGGAAAAGAGTTGTTAATTCATCGAATTTTGTGGATTCCATGAACTGATAAGCTTCAGAGCTCAGGCATCTCTGAAATTAAATTAGGCTTCAGAAATGAATATTTCATCTTTAAGATACTGTTGCTTGGAGACCTGGGAAAGGAAGTGTGATTTAACACAAAGACATGGCAGTTAGTTACAAGGGGCATCGTTTTCCACTCCAACAGGCTCTGGAACATACTATAAAATGCCCATAACAAAACTCTTTGTCATGAATGTAAACTAATGTGTGCTGCACACAATTTATTTGAAATACCTTCATTTTAGCCTATTTTCTTCAAAACCAAGCAGTTCATTCTAACTAGATGAACAGAAACACTTAAAGAAGGAACCAGACAATTAAAGACATAGTATAAATCAAGCTTTTATCATTCTATAGCAAAATCTGTCCAGGTAAGAAATGTCATAACCCCTCTTATTCTTTCCCGATCAGTTTTCTCCTGCTTTTCAGCTTCTTTCCTTCTTGTCAAAGCTTATTTTAAAATGCCCTGGTGCAGTTGTATGTTTAGCTTACGTAAATTAGCCTCTTTCATTTGCTTTTCTGTCCAACACACCACGCCACCCCCACATTGTAATGAAGGCATCTTAAGTACAAGTTCAAGTTTTTAAACATGACCTCTAAAAGCTAAAACTGCCATGGATCCCAGACAATAACAGCAGAAAATAAATATATTGAAGGAACAGACATTACTGGCATCCTCCCATGTCCTGGAAAGCAAGAGTGTATGAAATATCTTGTCTTTGTTGCCAGCATTAAACTTGAGTTTTCCACAAAGTGTCGCTTATAATTCAGCTGTAATTTTGTTTCTGGTATGCCGTATTCAATAGCTCATTTCATACAGAACCAGACACGTAAGAGATTGTTACTTTCCTGTGAATAATGTGTACTCCACATCTAACTCTGAGAATAATCACCTTTTTTAAAAATCTAAAATTACATTTCTTTGCCGTGTATTTGAATATTAGTACACAACAGGTTGATAAGCTATCTGTTCACAGAGTGAATGCCATCTTACAGACTTGGTTTGATTATAGAATCAATCTTAGCTGTCTAACTATCTCATTTAAAAAAAGAAATTGAAAGGGGGGCAAAGCCAGGCACTTCTAAATTTAGAGGAGAGAGCTTGGGAATATCATGAAGACAGAAGTGAAATCTAAATTAATGGAGAATATGTTGTTTCCATATTGCAAATGCAGTGAACTGATCACATGAGATAAGGTGCTCACTTGGAATAAATGACAAACAGTAATTCTTCTTGGCAGAAGGGATTTAATTTTTACAAAATAAGATTTCTAGCTGAAGAGGATTCAGGGACCAATACTGATTGGGAATTGTGTTAGTATGAACACTAGAAAGCTCTCTTTTTTTCACTCCTTGTGTTGCCCTTTCTCAAGAAATATTGCTATTTCCCTAGTCTATATTGTCCCCACTTTAACTTCTACATCCTCTTCCACTAAAATAATTCTCTGCCCATACAAGTTGCGTGCTTTGCTTTCTTCACCTTCTGTGTCCATGTAGCCTGTTGGGGCTCTCCCCCTTCTGGGTTAGTGGGTGGCCAATCCACAGAGCAAACCAATAGTTTCAGAGTTCAGGCACCCAGGCCCGGGTTCAGGGCCAGGCAGCAAACAAACCGTTTCTGACTTGGACAGCGATCAAGGGCAAGTAGGTGGCTCACCTGTGATGGTGGAGAGTGGGAGGCTACCACCCAGGGATTGGGTGTCAGGGGGGACACAGGCCCAGCCACTCCACTGACTTCTAGCCCAGGGCCCTAACAGCAGCAGAGCAGTCTGCTGCTGAGTCAATGGGGATCTGCACCACAACACGTTGACTGCAGCTGTGGCCCGGCTAAACTGTGGACGGCTATCCCTGGCTACTTCCATTCCCCCCTCCGTGGGTACCTGGGTCTCCAGCAGGTCCGCTGGGTGGTTGGGGCTTGTCAGCTCCAGCAAGTCTGCCAATCCAGGCCAGTCCTCAGCCTCTGGCAGGTGCAGGGGTCCAGACCAGTCCTCAGCCTCCGGGCAGATGTCTGCCTCCTCTGCTGGCTGGGCCCCTACTAAGCTCCTTGGCTGGTCTTTTATAGTCCTGGACATGCCTCCTGAATTCCGGTCAGGTGAGGGGGTGGGGTCAGGCTCTGCCCAAAGGGCTCTTGGAGGGGCTCTTCCCCTTCTGGGTCAGTGGGCAGTTACTCCGCCCTACTACAGTCCACCTCTATTGTACATCGTCCTGTTGATGTGTTTTTAAATCAAATATTTGTTGACTTTTGTCAATATGAAAAAGCTTAGACTAGTTATTAACATATTAATAAAGCAAAAAAAAAAAAGAATGGCTATTATGTGTGATCAAAACATTTAACGTACACCAAATAGCCAATCAAGAGAAAGAGAATAGTTTATACAGCCGGTCCCTGACTTACGAAAGAGTTACGTACAAAACACTAGATCGTAACTCGATCTGTTCGTAAGTGGGATTACATTCACTTACGTATGGCTGCGCTGTTTGTAAGTGCAGATTTCGTTCGTAACTCAGGTTCCGGCTGTATAGGAGGTTGGTCGTAAATACGAACGGTCGTAAGTCAATGTGTTCATAATTTGGGGACCAGCTGTATTATACAAAAATGTGATAGCTAGAAAACAAGCCATACCAAATAAAAAGTTAAATCTAATACTTTTACTCACACTGAGTAGCACTTTATTCCACGCCTAGTTCCACTGATGCCATATATACTACTCGGGATGCCCCTACTCAGCATCTGTATAAATAGAAGAATCTGTGCCTTAGCCAATATTATATTGTCATTCTCTGTGTTATCCCTGCAGTCCTTATATTATCCTTATGAAGTCTGGTGGAATATTTTTGGTGAAGTGACTTCAGGATCAGACCTTTAAATGACCAAGTTAAAAAAGCCATAGTTCCCCAGTGGCTTCACTTTTTCCAGTTCATATATTCTATTTCTTAGCCCATCAAAGGGGTTAAAATTATTCCTAGCTATATCTTGCTTAACTTGACAGTTTAAAACACCAAGATACATCTAAACAGCAACGTTATTTTGAAATAACTAGTGTTGTTCCGAAATAACATAGTCCACGTCTACACTATAAGCAGTTATTTTGACATAATGTCGAAATAATGTTGAGCTCAAGGACTTCTTACTCCGACTCCTGTAACCCTCATTTTATGAGGTGTAAGGGAAGTCAGAGGAAGAGTGCTCTCTCTCAGACTTCCTGTTGTGTAGACAGCGCCAAAAGCCGAAATAAGCTATTTTGACTTAAGCTACGAAAGTGACATAGCTCAAATGGCGTAGCTTATTTCCGCTTTAGTCCTGCTGTGTAGACGTGCCTTCAGTGTGTATAGTTGTTTCTGTATTTATCATATCTACATATAGCTGAACTAGCCTATTGATTATTTGGCTCATGTGAAGTACTGTTGATAAGATACTACAGATACTGCACCTGTTCTGAAGTGGAGTAAGCACAAACCTTAAACTAATGCAGTATGTCAATACAAGAAACTGAAACTGCAATTCAAGTAGTAGATAAAACACAGACACTATATTAAGAACAGCTGTCTCATGCATCCCAGATGGGATCTGACAGTGCTTCACGCATTTCCTTTTCTTTCTCTGAAAACTGATAGACTACCCCAGGCAAACTGACCACATACAGGTCTAACCAGTCTCAAATATAACATACCTATCAAACCAAAATAAGCCACATATACTTGTATCAACTTACTATCAAGAAAAATTGTGAACTAAATACATCATTTTAAAACAAACATTTAGAAAAGTAATAAATAAATAAGTAAATAAATCCTATGGCAATTCTATTTAGTTCTTACTCTTTTTCTTCACCAGATGTTGTATTTTTCATTATTCAGCACAGAATTTTAATAAAAACAATAATGTTGGTAAGAAATTACATTATTTGGGGTTCCTAATATTCATTTTTCCTTGCCATGAACCACTGAAGCCACTAAAAGTTACTGCAAGCAGTGAGTATTCTTCTTCCTCTGATATCACCCTCAGGGATGTTCAGTAGTATAATGGGTTGCAACTCTCTTCTCTCTGATATGTCTTCATAATTGGAGATTCAGCAGTGTAACTATTTCAGAGCTCATTTTTACTACCATACTGTGCTTTTACTTTTTTTGCAGATTCTGAACGCCGTACTGTACAGCCTACCTATTATACTTAGTAGTTTCAGCTGATAGATGCAAACTCTAACCATTGTGTTCGACAAGCACACTCATTTATACACCCCAAGAATATTTCCATAAGGCCCAATTTGTTAAGTGCATTCAGTTATGTATTCAAACTAAATCCAACGCAAACTTCAGAACCCATTAGCCTAGTGTCTTAGGACCTGACTGTGCACTAACAAAAATCAATGGTAAATCTCTTTGGTGGATTTTCAGACTCATAACTTATATTGTCAATTGTTACATAAAAAGCATATGGTAACCACAAGCAGTGGAGCACACTGAAAGGTAAGGAGACAATACTTCTCTCTTTTACCCACACGAAATAGTCAAATACCCTCACAACTACAACAGAGGTAAAATTGGGTCTCCCTTAGTGTATCCTATCAATATAAACTCACTGAAGTACTGCAATGAAAACACAGAAGAATGCCAAAGTTATTCTAACAGCTGATTTTTAATGCTAACCATTATTGAAGATCTACAGGCATGCCAGCTAGAGCTCATTATCAATTGGGGTTATTATAATAATAGGAGCAAAGTAACTGCCATTCTGGATCAGATTAGTGGTCCACCTAGTTCAGTATTCTGTTTCCAACACTGACCAGCGCCAGCTGTGTCAGAGAAGGATGCAAAAACAAAGTAGGGAAACATTCTTCTTAATCTCCACAAGTTGGAGGTTGGCTTATACCTTGAAGCATGAGGATTAATCTTAATACACTTTCAAGAAGAAAGAAAGAGCTCCTGCTCATGACAAATATGTAAATAACTTTATTTTTGCAAAGACAAGTGACGAATAATGGCATGGGTTATATCAATCCTGTTACGAGCCTGCAAAAAGCAGATCACAGTAAAACACAGGATGTTAACACTCACATAGTTTCAATGCAAGTGGAGGCCTATAACAAACTATTTCATTTCTGTGCTGAAATGTGAAGCATTACACAGCAGCTAATGTTCGCTGAGTAGCTAAATAGAGTTCATCCACTTTTGTTCGTAGGGATTATACTTTCAGAGGATCTGGAAATTCCTCTTCCTGAATGATATTAGAATGATCTTTGTTACAGAGAAGTAGACTAGATTTGGAGAAAGAATAGCTTGTAGATTCTCAATTTATTTTTTAAGGATCTGAATTGACAAGGGCTATTATTTATACATTTTTATACAGGAATATAAATTCTGTTCAGACATTTATTCTTCTTCTGTGTGGAAAATATAATTATATACGTTCACCATGTTCCTACACATGAGCTCTGATAAAGTAACAAAAGGAATAGGCTCTTTTGTCTTAATACTCTCTTTTCATGCTTTTTCTTTAAAATAACTTTACTACCGCAGCTTCACCACTATCTTGAATTGGTTCATGTAATCACTAAAAGCAGATTTTGGCCTGAAGGTGAATCCATCTTTTTTTTCTTTCCCTTCTTGAGAAAAGGTTGTTTTATCTTTACTAGTTCTTTAAATTAGATACAATATTTATTTTCTTTTTATTGACCAGTTTCCATGTCAGTGATATTTATCCTACAGCAATCCTTAATGTTTGTGAAACATAACTGAAGAATATAGACAATAAATATGTTGATAAAAATATTTAGCTTCAGAGCAAAGTTCAACATTTTTGTTGTGTAGGATTCTACCAGGCCAGATTATGTTTTTCTATTTTGAGATTTCTCCTGAGGTTATGAGAATACCTCATTGCTTCTCTGCCTCAAAGCTGGAGTGCATTTAAAAAGAAAGAAATAGATGGTGTTATTTTTTTCTTTTACTATAATGAATCCAAATGTGCATTTCTCTGGACCTCCTTTGTCCGAGGTTCATCTCTGCAGAATCTATTTAGGAACTCAGCTAAGAATTGTCTCTTTAGGACAGGCATCCTTTGCTGTTGTAAATTGGTTGTTAAAATGAGAAAACTGTTGTGTCCTTCCATGCATGGCAGGGTCATGTACTATGTTTTCTGAATAAAGCTCTAATACCATGTGCAAATCTGTAAGATAATTTGTTTTGAAAGCAGGTGATTATTTCATCAGTTGTTACTTCCGCTGTCCTCCTCCCGATCCTCAAAGAAAAGAATGTTCTACATTTGGTGATAGCGACTGTCCCTAACTGTCCTTTTCTCTCTGTTCATGAAATGGATTTCTGCCTCATATCTCAGTAAATCTCAGAGACCAAAGTGAATTCATAGGAACACCTAATGTAACATAATGCAGCATGACTGATGAAACATAGCATGCTGCAGTACTATCCAATATCTAGTTTTCTGAAAACTGGCCTGAAATGAATCACTCTGCCCAGAAAGTTAAAACAACAAGCACATTTAATGAAAACAAAAATGTGGTTGTCCTTATGCAGTTCTCTTCTCAGCTACTTAACAAGCTGGATTAGTAGGTATCTGTGTTTGGAAATGATGGACTAAGAGAGCTCTCACAGTTATGATGAAGACTGATTTTCAACAGATTTCTAGAATGCCCTATTAACAAGGGCAATGGTTTGTCTATAGGGCAGCTCTCTGCACTCTATGCTATGTCTACACTGCTGTCTTTTTCCATTTGGTTTTTTGGAAGAGACTTTTCCAACATTTGGCCTGTCTACGTGGAGCCAAACGTCGGAAAAATTTCCTCTTTCAGAACATCCCTTATTCCTCATAAAATGAGGAATACAGGGATGCCGAAAGAACGTGCCGACTTTTTCAGAAATTGTCCTGAAAAAGCGGACGCATTCCCTGGACATGGCAGAGTTTTTCCAGGATACTGGAGATATCCCGGAAAAACTCTGCAATCTAGACATAGCCGATGATGCAAAACAGCCCATCCTGCAAGATTTGGGTCCAGGCTAGTTTTGAACATCTTCAAATGTTGGAAGCAGTTTGACTGAGCACTGTGTCCTGGCCCATTTCTAATTTTGAACAAGTTGAAGCACACTGAACTTAAAAAGAAATTTCTTTTCATACTATGTCGGTGCCAATAATCACTTAGGGTGCATCTACCCTGCACCCGGAGTTCGAAATAAGCTATGTAATTTGAGCTATGCAAATTGTGTAGCTTTTTTTGAGTTAATTGTGAAATAACTTACTTTGAAATTTGATGCTGCCTACACAGCATTTATTTCTAAATAAATTGCTATTCCAAAATGTCCCTTACTCCTTGTGGAATGAGGTTTACAGGGACATTAGAATAGTGAGCCCGTTCTATTTCTTTGTATATCTTTTCCTCTTCTCATAGTTAGAACAAGGAGAATCAATTATATTATGTATTGTCAGTTTTCAGTAATGTGATGTGTGAGTTACACACATTACACAGGAATGTTCATTTGCACACAGCTGTTTCAATTAAAATACTTCTAAAATATCATGGAAGTATTTTGATTTGTCTCATGGTTTTTATCCAATATCCAATATAGCCACAAACTTAGAATTTTAAAAACACATAGAATTTTTAAATTCTAAGTTTGTGGCTGTGTTGGATATTGTCCCTAGGAAAGATAGAATTGTATTCATCACACTAGCCCTACGTAAAGTGACAAAGCAAAGCTAGCTGTAAAGAAAAAGTAGTGGTTTAAATCTCTGTCTTTATTCTTTTGGGGCTACTTTTTCCATAAGTGGGCAAATTATGGATTTGGTCCAAATCCTCTTGAAGTCAACATGGACTTCTTCCAAGTCCCACAGAAGAAGATGAAAGTCTTGGCTGCAGTGAGAGTTTAACTGGACCCATATGTATGGCAAAGACTAGGAAATGTATAGCCCAATAGATGTTCATATGTAAATCTATATATAAAAACTGACTTTAAAGCAGGTGCAGATTTATACAGGTAGTTTTGCCCATTGGAAAAAGTGGATGGAAATTGGGAATAATATATTCTCTCACAGTTGTTTTCTCAGTCACTAGAATGCCATGTAGATAACTACAAATATGCATTCATAGTTCTCGGCCAATTAAACACATGACTAAGTAATTGTTAAGGTTGATTTGATATGCTTAATTTAGGTTTTAAAAGGCATAGGAAACCTTGTGACACTAGAAGAGGGAGGAGGAGATGTAAAGGGATTTATCCTTCTAACAAAATGTGCTTTAAATCAAACAGAGGAATAGAGTTTTCATCAATATAGAGTTGACAAACTTTATTTAATCTCATCAAGGAACAAAGAAGCAAACAATTAGAGCAAACTAGTGATGGACAAAGTCTGTTTCAGAGCCATCAAAGTCTTTGCTTTATGACTAAAACTTTGTGCAATTTTCTGGTCTTCCTCTGTTCCATCCAGTCCAGTTTTTCTGTCCAAACCTTGCACTTCTTTTCATTGACTCCCATGGACTTTTGGATTAGGTTGTCATAAGTATCAATCCTAAAAACAAAAGTCCCTAGTTCAGCATGCTACTAGGCAGATTCTTAACTTTAAGTTTATGTTTACTCCCAGTGAAGTCAATGGGACCAGTCACTTTCTTCACTTAACATGTACTTGGCACTAGCTAGGATATTCACTCAATACCAGGCATAAAGGGGAAGAATAGAAACTATTTTGTAACAGAACATTTTCACCGGTTCAGTATTTCCTGCTTTCAAGATGAACCTCTCGACTTTGCTTTGACATTAATTTCTGATAAATGCCTCAGGTTTACCTTGGCATTTAACAAAGCAGCAGGAGACCATTATCCTGTGACAACGTTCTATTCCACTGATACTCTCTCTTAATTGGAGATAATTTCTCTTCCTCTGAAAATGTTTGGCAAGGTTCCCCATCAAAACTATAGTGTATCTAAGTTGTAAGCTTTAATAAGATAGGGAATAAAATACCCAGAGCAGATGTAAATCAAATCTTTTCCATCAAGTTGTAAAAAACAAGCCCGTTGTTGCAGCCATCAGTGTGTGAACCCCAGGTTTTAATTATTTATACAAACTACTTATATCATGGGATACTCACTAGAATGGGCAGTGATAGAGATTATATCAACCAGGAGGAAGGGGGGGGAGCAAAGAGAGAAATAATGTAGTCATGGAAACAAAGGAGGAAATCATTTATTTTCTCTTACAAATGAACGGAAAAGCACCACCACAAAGGGAAGCAGAAATAAATGAGAGGTGAAAACAGCAGATTTGGATTTGCAAAACATTTGGACTCTGTACCCCCAACTCTTTCTAATCCATATTTATTTTACAATCCAAAGGAGAATGCTTTTTTGGCACTGCCTATCCTCCAGCTTCCAAGTTGACCAGTTCAGCAAAAAACTCTAAATAATATTCTCCTACAATATTCTTGCCAGCAAGTTCAGGAAGTATGGATTGAATAAATGGACCATAAGATGGATAGAAAGCTAGCTAGACTGTTGGGCCCAACAGGTAGTGATTAACGGCTCGATGTCAGGTTGGTGGTAGCTTTCTAGCGGAGTGCCCGAAGGATCAGTTCTAGGGATGGTTTTGTTCAACATCTTTATTAATGACCTGGACGAGGGGATGGATTGCACCCTCAGCAAATTTGCGGATTACACTAAACTAGGGGGAGAGGTAAATACGTTGGAGGGCAGGGATAGGGTCCAGAGTGACCTAGACAGATTAGAGGATTGGACCAAAAGAAATATAAAGAGGTTCAACAAAGATAAGTGTAGAGTCCTGCACTTGGGACGGAAGAATCCCAAGCTTTGTTACAGGGTGGCGACCAAATGGCTAAGTAGCAGTTCGGCAGAAAAGGATCTGGGGATTACAGTGGATGATGCTCCCTATTTCAAAATAAGTACTGTATAGACCCTACCAATTTTTAAATAAGCTATTTCAAAATAAGCTACACAGCTGACTTAGCTCAATTTGCGTAGCTTATTTCCTTTTAAGCCCTGCTGTGTAGATGCACCTCAGGTGGATTAAAAGATAGTTGGATATTTTCAAGACAATGTGATTCTGAATTCTCTTTTTCAGTTGGATAACCCCTGATGCTATGACACTTTTCACTGCCAGGATATGTCTCTAACTGACCCTTCTCCCTCAACAATTTGACTCAGGGAGACTACAGATAACAACTGCTTAACTTTAGAGGTGGGCAACCACCTCCTCACCCCATCCCATCCCTTCTAAATGTTGCTCCTGATTACAAACAGGCTCATTAAAAAGCTTTGAATCCGTCACCAAAGCTATATCAGAAGAAATTAGACTGAAAACAGAAAACTGATGATGAATATCATGCTTCCATTTGCTGCTAAATTCAGCTGACACTTCTCTCCCCAGACTGAATACATTTTCTAATATAATATTTAACAATATGAATGCCACCTTAAAATGTACAATGATGTTAGACTTTGAGTACCATGGACATGGTAATTTGTAATGAATGAATTGTATTCATAGGCTAGAGTCTGGAAGATCAGATTTGTCTATTTCGGTTAGCTTTAACTATGATTTAGTTAATGCTTTTATTTCAACAATACTAAAAGTGAAAAACACCCTTTGTTTACAGAAATGGCAGAGATATTTTTTATACATGATTTTATGTTAAAACATCAGAACAAAAAAATAAAACAAAAAAACCAATCCCAGGCCTCCTTTATCTACTGATTTAAAAGCATTTAAATTAGTGATATTATCAACAGTGTAGATTTATACAATTATATGAAAACAGTATAAATCCATGTTGCTATTGTAGGCATATGCGGTACAAACATTTTATCTAGACCAAAGTTTGTGGACTGAATCAGTTCTTTAGCACATTGTACTTGATGCTGTGTGTCACCTGTCTCTTGTTTGTCTATAGATTAGCACAAAAATGTCATTGCAAACTAAGTGAATAGGGCACAGACTAAGCACCTGCCACTTTTAAAACTCTTTAGAAGACTCTCTTGTTTATTTTGTAAGCACCCAGGGGTGCAGTTAAATAACTGCATTGAGACAAACAATACTGGTGATGATTAAGGAGGCTTTTCACATGAAAATTCACTTCAGAAAAAATGTTTTGCAGATGTACTGAAGAAAACTGTATCACTAAGAACCACTCAAAATACTTTGGTGGACCAAAACACCTTTATTTTTCTCCTGGCAATCTGCCAAGTTCACTGTCTGCTTGAAAAGAATTCTATAGCTGGAGGCTAAAGCAGAAACAGCAATGATTTAAAAGAGAATTGGCTACAGTAAGAATGATAATGCACCATATCGTTAAAATGCAACTGGCATCTTAGCCTCCCTACAGCTCTCCAAAATGTGCTTACTCTTCAACTATTTACAGAGAAAGATTCAGAAACAATTGAAATCACAGGATATTAAAAAAATGTTTAAATAAGTTAGTAAAGAAGTACATGTTGGATAATTTGCTGTTTGTGCTTTTAAAATAACGATGTAAGGTTGGTGAAACATGGCTAGATTACAAAGAAATAGAGATGGAAATATATAACTACATTTAGCACTGCATTCATTTATCTCAATTAAACATATGCCAAATGAATTAATAATGAAAGTCCACTTACTTTAAAGCCTTATTTATGCTCAATGATGAAATACACATATAAATGCTACAGACTTGATAATATTCACATTTTAATAATTGAGGTCTCATGAGCAATTTTCTAAAGTGTTTAAGAAATTAGACTTAAAATCTTTGCATCAAATCCTTGAATAGTGGTCTCTGGATGGCTATTCTTTGAAAGTAAGAGATTGTAGACTATGAAAGAAGGCTATGAAAGAAGAGTTTATAATGGCTTTGGTGACTTTACATAGCAGAGTTTGTTATTCAGGTAGCCTATCTTAAAGGGAAAATATAAGGACCCGAGTTAGGAAAATGTGAAATTGATTTTGCAGGTCTAAAAGCAAAACTGGTATACAGTTGGATGTCTACTTTGCACTTGCACTTGCATTCCATTGCATGTAATATATCCAGTTAGACAAGTACACATCTATACAAGTAACAGTGGTGAATATGACCAGTTATAAAACTAAATATCCCAACAATATAGATGTTGAACTAGGCATTTACAAATTATGTCAGGTTCCATAGCAACATGAGTACAAGTTTCCTTCAGTTTGTAGAGCTGAGTAAATAATGAACAGTGAATAATTTAGTAGACAAAATTAGCCTCTTTTTTTTCTGCTCATGACTTACCCATGAGGAAATTTTATTTTTCTCAAATGTATTCATTGTTCAAATCAAGTAGAGACACACATCACCTCCCAAAGATGTACAGTCATGCATTACAAGGTACCTTAGGGTATGTCTACACTACAGAGGTTTTTTTTGGAAAAACAGCCATTTTTCAAAAAAAAACTTCAATTACATCCACACTGCAATTGCATTCTTTCGAAAAAAAATTAAAAGAACAGAGGGGCTTTTCTAGCATTGGTAATCCTCGTTCTACGAAGAAGAAGACTTTTTCCAAAAGAGCTCTTTCGGAAAAAGGCATGTGTGGATGGGGAAGAGGGAATTCTTTCGCAAGAAGAGGAAAAAGGAAAAAGCACAGGTGCCCTGGTGGCTGCTCCATCCATACTAATCACAGTTTAAATATGAGATAGCGTCCATTCAGTGTGGACGCTATCTTTCGAAAAAGCAGATAGCTTTTTCGATGTACTTTGGCAGTGTGAACGCGCTCTTTTGAAAGAAGTTTTTTTGGAAGATCTCTTCCAGAAAAGCTTCTTCCGAAAGAAGCCTGCAGTCTAGACATAGCCTTACTGACTATAGAAACCAAGCCCTTGAACATGGTGAGACGGGAATATTGGAATGTTCTTACGTAAAGTATATTTCTAATACTCCAATCTCAGTCACAGAACAACTATTTCCTTTAGCTGTGTCCCTAAGAACGCTGTTGAAAAAGTTTGGCTTGTAGTAAAGTATTTATCAGTCACAAGCATGAGAATAATCCAGTTACCTTAGAATAATCCAAAATCACTGAGTTTTTAGTGACCACCACAGACCTGGAATCTTTAAATCTTCCTTCTTGCATGAAGACAAGTGTCTTTGAAACAGGAGCTGATTATTATTCACTGGGATCCAACCGCGTGGTTGGAGAAAACTGATTGCTTCAGGCCTGTACATTTCGGGAGCAAATTCCAGTTTAATAAACAATGGTGGTAAAAAATACACCAGTAAGGGTAAAAACAATAGCTCTTTGGGCAATTATGTAACCCATAAAACTAGGGGAGAGTTGACAAATGATATAATTTCTCCTTTCTTATCCTTTGTATAGGAAGGGGGAAGGGTATTCTCTGGGGAATCCTAAAAAATAAGAATTCATGGAAACAAGCAGAAGCAGACTCTAAAGGCGTGGGTGTCCGGTGGCTTCCTAAACTGCCAGCCTGGCCCCGCCCACACTCTGCCATCAGAATGCCTGTTGTAGGTGTTCTCGGGGTGGAGTATTGCTGCCCCCAGTGCCCGATCTTCCTGTGCTTCAGGCTGGAGAGGCTGGAACCACGTGGCCTCCTCCTCTCCCCCAGTGCTCCAGGGAGGTGGGGCACACACTCCCTTGCATCTCTTACCTTCCCCTGGTGCTTCAGGGAGGTGGGAGAGCCATGCTTTGTGCACACGCCCCTCGCTTCTCTTCCACTTTGTGCGCCTCCTCTCCTCACATTAAATAAAAATACACTTTATGCCGTATAATATGCCATCATAAGCATGCTATAGGGCAACTGTAAAATGCTATAATTTGACAGATTTAAACTTTTAACATTGGCAGGCCTAAAACCAAATACAGCTTCTTACACTGTAATTCTTGTATCCTCCAATACCTGTAAGCTTAGTAAGAGGCACTATTGCTCACCAAGCTAACAAACACTTCTCACAACAGGGGCATGTTCCCAAAACATAGATATGCATTTGATGCAGCCCTCCATTTTGCTTGTCTATTCTAATCTGGTTAGCAGAGAGAAAATTAAAATTCTTGAAGCACTTTGCTGTACCTTGTGATCTGGTTGGCATTTTGGGGAGCCTTCCATTTTAAGTGCAGCCTTTTCTCTAAGTGGATGTAGTAGTTCTGACATGCAAAAGTTTAGGGTATCTTGACTAAAGCCAACAGAGTCTTTAGTGGTAAGGTACAACTTGAGAGTAAACTCCCAACCATCCTTAAGCAAACAATGGTTTGGTTAAGGCATCTTGAGACTTTAACACTTTGCCAACAATTTCCATCCCGTCTCAAGCTTGTTAAGGGAAATTATTGGGAAAATGGTTTTGGTCAATTCCACCTATCCTTGGATTCCATCGATTTGCTTGTTCTCTATCCATCTGAGACCGAACAGGGGAAGTCTACAGTGATAGATATCAGCATAGATTTAAAGTGGACAATGATAAAACATCCATGTTGATTTTATTAAAGCTATCAGCAGTTCTTGTCACACTAACCTTTGATTCAACCATTGACATCACTGACATTGTTAATCTATTGGCAGCACTCTTATACCATTGACACTGTTGATCATAACCTTTTGATTGCATTGTTAACTTGCTTTTGAGATTTAGCAGCAGAGCATAGACTTCCCCTTCCTGGGTATTCCCTCCTCCCCCACAGTGATCTCCCAAAAGCAAACCTTGGGTTTGCTCTTCCTCCCTGGATGTGAGATTATATGGGGTTCCTGTGACGGACCCGGCGGGGTCCTCACTAGCCCCAGGGAGAGGGTTAACCCCCCGGGCGAGGGAAGGGGTGCCGCGGCAGGAAGCGGCGGGGCCGGCCCCGACCGGCCGGAGCAGGGGCGCGGGGGAGCCAGGACAAGCCTGTGGCGGGGGAGGCGGGGCCTGACCCAACGCATAGGAAAGTACTCCGGTGGTGTGGGGTGACCCACACTTGGGGGCAGAGCACCGAACGCATGCCGGGGAGGGACCAGAGGGGAAGATGCAGGGGGGGCGGAGCAAACCCCCCGGACGTCACTCCTCGGGCGCCGTAAAAAGTGGCCGCGGGACGCCGGAAAGGGGGGAGGGGAGAAGCGGCAACACTGGCTTCTAGCAGCACCAAGCCTCCTGCCCCCGGGCGAAGGAGAAGGACGGCTCCGTCGGTCCCCGGATCCTGGTTGGGCGAACCCAGCGGCTCCAGCGGGGTGAGTGACCCAGCAGGCATCCTGCTGGGAGAGCCTGAAGGCGGGGAGTGGAAGGAGCCCGGGGCAGGGCGCTTCTGGCGCCCGTGGGCAGGCGAGTTTAGGCCTGCAGCCCCGCTTACCGTGGAGGGAGGCCCATTGGCACCGTACTCCACTAAGGGCCCCGGGCTGGGACCCAGAGGAGAGGGAGGGCCCAGGTCCCCCACTCCCCCAAAACCCCTCTCCCCAAAAACCCCACACCCAAGAGCACCCCGATCGACCTACCCCACAATAAGGGCAGTGTGAAGACAGTGGTCACACCCCAGCCCTACAGACACACAACCGCCCATTGGAGGGATGGACAGGGGGGCCAAGACCCCAAGGCCCGCTGACGGGCTAAGCCCCTAGCTCACGCTGGGGGTGACATGGTGGAGGGTCCGCTGAACCCCCTTTGCCGGTTAGGGCAGAGGGCGATCACACCCACCAGCCCCACCACAGGTAGACTCCAGTCAGGGATTCACGGACTGAGCTCAAGGCGGTGGGTCTGTGGAGCCCCCTCCCCCCTCGCGGAGGGGGGAGTCGCTCACACCCGTAACCCCGCCACACTGGTGGAGAAAGTGGGTAGCTTGAATATTGTCACCCACAGACCAAAGGGACCGGGACAACCGGCGGAGTGCCCCGATGGTGGGCGCAAGCGGGACAGACGAACCAATGGAGCCCTGGCAATTCTTAGAGTGGCTCAGGGAAACCCAGCGGCAGCAGCACCAGGCCCAGCAGGAGCAGCAGACCCAGTTGGTCCAGCAGTTGACCACTCAGTTCCAGGAACATCAGAGACAGCTGATACAGGAATTAGGCGCACAGCAGGACCGATGGCGTCAGGCCGTGGAAAGGAAGTGGGGGGCGACGACCAGCGGACCAGGGGGAACCGGGGAAGGGCCCAGCCTACCCTTACGCCTCACCAAGCTGGGGCCCCAGGACGACCCCGAAGCATCCCTCACCACGTTTGAACGAGTGGTGACGGCAGCCCGATGGCCCCCAAAACAGTGGGCCACCTTGCTGGCCCCCTACTTGAGCGGACCGGCACAGATGGCGTACCGCAGCCTAGCGATCACGGATGCCTTGAATTATCACAAGGTGAGAGAGGCGATATTAGACCAGCTAGGACACTCCCCAGAGACCTGTCGGCAGAAGTTCCTCCAGGAGGTGTTTAAAACGGAAGACCGACCCTGGTTGGTGGCCCAACGGCTGCGGGAGTGGGCCAACCGCTGGTTGGAACCAGAACACAAGACCGGCACCCAAGTTACCGAGATGGTGGTAATGGAGCAATTTATACACATCCTACCACGCGAGGGACAAAGGTGGGTACGGAGGAACCAGCCCACCACTCTTAATGAGGCGGTAAACCTAATGGAGGCCCACCTCCTGGCCGAACGATAGGAAGGCAGCAGCAGGTGGGAGACCCTGCCAGGCCCGAAGGTAGGGGGGGTCCGGCCCCAAGGTAAACCCGTGGGGAGGAATCCATCCCAAGGGGCACGCCACGGCAGGGACAACATCCCCCGGCTGGCGCCAGTATGGCCCCGCACGCCCCCAGAGACGGCGGAGGGGGAGGAACGGCCAGACGGGGCCCAGAAGGAGGCCAGATCAGGACCCCGGGGGCCCTGTTTTCAGTGCGGCCAGGAAGGGCATTTTAAACGTAATTGCCCCCTGATGGACTGTACGCTGAACCAGGGGGAGCAGTCTGGCCCCGAAGGCGGCCGCAGAGGAGAAGGGAATTGCGTCATATGAGAAATGGCGATAGAGGGCCAACAGGTCAAAGCCCTGGTGGACTCTGGCTCATCCGTGACACTCGTGAGGGCTGACCTAGTCCCCCCCAGACGGCCCGAAGGCGAACCAGTGTGGATGAGGTGCGTTCACGGGGATGTGAGAGCCTACCCCACGGTCCGGGTCCGCATAACAGGCGGCGGGCAGGACCGGATTTGGAAGGTAGGGAAGGCGAAGATACTGCCCTCTCCCATGTTAATAGGACGGGACTGGCCGGGGTTCGGACCGTTGCTAAGGAGTCAGGACCAACCAGACGCCGGGTAAAGAACCGTGGGGACCCGAGAGGGAAGCCCTACAGAGAGCCCCGGAGGGGGAGCGGCCTGTATGGAGCTGGAGATGGACCCGGACTTCACTACGGAGCAGAGGCTAGACCCCACCTTGCAGAATGCATGGGACCAAGCGGTCACTCCGGAGGATTCAGAACAGGACCCGGCTAGGCCGCTACAAGGACCACAATTCCAGGTATGGAATGACCGCTTGTATCGGGTCACTGAAGAAAAGGGGAGGGAGGTGCTGAAGCAATTAGTAATCCCCACCCAGTTTCGGAGGGAGGTGCTGGAGCTGGGGCACGCCAAACCCTGGTCGGGACACCTGGGACACGAGAAAACGCTAGCCCAGGTCCTACAAAGATTCTATTGGCCGGGGGTCTTTCGAGCTGTGCGGGACTTCTGCGAGTCATGCCCCGAATGCCAAAGGACCGCCCCGGCCCGAGTGCCGAAGGCACCTTTGGTACCCCTTCCGATAGTCGCAGTGCCGTTTGAGCGGGTAGCCATGAACCTGGTCGGACCCTTAGAGCCATCTGGGAGGGGACATCGATATATCATGGTAGTAGTAGATTACGCCACCCGCTACTCAGAGGCTGTCCCTCTGAGGAACACGAAGGCCCTGACCCTAGCACGGGAACTCATGCGAATCTTCTCGCGGGTCAGCCTACCGCAGGCAATCCTGACCGATCAAGGCCCGAATGTAACCTCCCAGGTCATCAAGGAGCTGTGTAAGATATTGAAGATTAAATGGTTACAAACCTCGGTGTACCACCCGCAAACCAACGGGTTGGTGGAGCGGTTCAACCAGACGCTCAAGGGAATGCTGAGGCGGTTCGTGCAGGACAACCCCCGGGGGTGGGACCTAATGCTCCCCGTCTTCTGTTCGCGGTAAGAGAAATCCCCCCAGTCTTCTACAGGCTTCTCTCCTTTCGAGCTGTTGTACGGTAGGCGTCCCCGAGGGATTCTAGACCTCCTTAGGGAGGGGTGGGAGCACCAGCCCATAACGGGACGGGGAACCATCCAGTACATCATGCAGCTGCGAGAGAAGCTAAGCCGCCTGGGAGAATACGCACGCCTGAATCTCGAAGAAAGCCAGAGATGCCAGGCAAGACACTACAATGCCAACTCACGCCGGCGAGAATTCCAGCCGGGCGATCGGGTAATGCTGTTACTGCCCACGAAAGAGTCTAAACGACTGACGCAATGGCAAGGTCCCTTCGAGGTGGTCAAGAAAATAGGGGAGGTAGACTATGAAGTAAAGACGTCAGGCCACCGGCAAGGCACACAGCTCTTCCACGTTAACCTATTGAAGAAATGGATCCCCTGGGAAACCCTATTGATCGCGCCGCCCTCAGGAGGAGATGAACTGGGACCGTGGGGCAGGGACGAGACGGAACAACCCGAGGTCGCCCTGGATCCCGAGCTGACTCCTCGGCAGCAGGAACAACTGCAAGGCGTCCTCCGGCGACACCAGGGGACCCTTACGACCAGACCCAGACGCACAACCCTGGGAATACACCGGATCACCACGGAGAAAGGCCGAATCGTGCGAGAACCCCTACAACCCCTACCCCAGAAAATGTGGGACACTGTAGAACAAGAGATCCAGTTTATGCGACGGTGGGGGGTGATAGAAGAGTCAGCTAGCGAGTGGCGCAGTCCAATCGTCTTGGTCCCCAAAACAGATGGCTCAACGTGATTCTGTATTGACTTCTGGAAGGTGAATGCCATATCCCGTTTCAACGCGTACTCGATGCCAAGGGTGGACGAACTTCTGGAACGGCTGGGTCAGGCCGTCTATATAACAACCCTAGACCTATCAAAAGGGTATTTGTAGATACCGCTAGACCCGGAAGCCCGAGAAAACCCCATTCGGCCTGTTCCACTTTCGGACCATGGCTTTTGATCTCCACGGAGCCGCGGCGACCTTCCAACGGGTGATGGATCGAGTATTGACCCCACATCACAAATACGCCGCTGCATATATACACGACATTGTCATCTACAGCCAGACGTGGGAAGACCATTTGATACACATAGAGGCGGTACTCTCGTCCCTGGGTAAGGCAGGCCTCACGGCCAACCCAAAAAAATGTCATTTCGCACGGAGAGAAGTCTCCTACCAGGGATACACGGTGGGGAGGGGAAGGTTAAAACCGATTTATAGCAAGGTGCAAGCCCTAAAAGACTACCCGACCCCGACAAACAAAAAGCAGATCTGCCAATTCCTGGGACTCGCAGGGTATTATAGGAGGTTTGTACCACAGTTCGCCACGCTGGCGACACCCTTAACCGAACTAATAAAGAACGCTGAACCCACCAAGGTGAGGCCGAACAAGCCTTCCGGGTGTTAAAAGAGAAACTGGCCTCAGCCCCTGTGCTGACACAACCGAATTTCGATAAGCCCTTTATCCTCTATACAGATGCCTCGGAGGTGGGACTCGGTGTGGTACTGACCCAGGAAGAACAGGGCGGAGACCACCCCATCCTGTACCTCAGCCAGAAGTTGCTACCCCGCGAACGAGCTTACGCCACCATCGAGAAAGAGGCACTGGCGGTGAAATTGGCGATTGACGCATTAAGATACTATTTGTGGGGTAATAAATTTAAATTGGTGACGGACCACGCCCCCTTGGTTTGGTTAAACTCCATGAAAGATACGAACGCCCGCATAATGTGTTGGTATCTGGCTCTATAGCCCTATTGTTCTGAGGTGGTGCACCGGCCGGGGGCTGCCCACCAAAACGCGGACTTCTTTTCGCATATAGGGGAACAAACCCGAACCCGGGACAAACCTCTCCAAAGGGGGGAGGTATGTGACGGACCCAGCGGGGTCCGCACCAGCCCCGGGGGGAGGGTTAACCCCCTGGGTGAGGGAATGGGCGTCGCGGCAGGAAGCGGCGGGGCCGGCCCCGACCAGCCGGAGCAGGGGCGCGGGGGAGCCAGGACAAGCCCGCGGCAGGGGAGGCGGGGCCTGACCCGACGCACAGGAAATTACTCTGGCGGTGTGGGGCGACCCACACTTGGGGGCAGAGCACCAAACGCGCGCCGGGGAGGGACCAGAGGGGAAGACGCGGGGGGGGGGGGCGGAGCAAACCCCCCTGACGTCACTCCCCGGGTGCCGTAAAAAGCTGCCGCGGGACACCAGAAAGGGGGGAGTGGAGAAGCGACAACACTGGCTTCTAGCAGCACCAAGCCTTCCGCCCCCCGGGCGAAGAAGAAGGACAGCTCCGTCGGTCCCCGGATCCCGGTTGGGCGAACCCGGCGGCTCCAGCGGGGTGAGTGACCCAGTGGGCGTCCCGCTGGGAGAGCCTGAAGGCGGGGAGTAGAAGGAGCCCTGGGCAGAGCACTTCTGGCGCCCGTGGGAAGGCGAGTTTAGGGCTGCAGCCCCGCTTGCCGTGGAGGGAGGCCCATTGGCCCTGTACTCCACTTAGGGCCCCGGGCTGGGACCCGGAGGAGAGGGAGGGCCTGGGTTCCCCACTCTCCCAAACCCCCCCCCCAAAAACCCCACACCCGAGAGCACCCCGATCGACCTACCCCACAATAAGGGCAGTGTGAAGACAGTGGTCACACTCCAGCCCTACAGACACGCAACCACCCATTGGAGGGACGGACAGGGGGGCCAAGACCCCAAAGCCCGCTGATGGGCTAAGTCCCTAGCTCCCGCTAGGGGTGACGTGGTGGAGGGTCCGCTGAACCCCCTTTGCCGGTTAGGGCAGAAGGGTGATCGCACCCACCAGCCCCACCACAGGTAGACTCCGCTCAGGGATTCACGGACTGAGCTCAAGGAGGTGGGTCCGCAGAGCCCCCCCCTCACGGAGGAGCAGGAGGGGGGAGTCGCTCGCACCTGTAACCCCGCCACAGTTCCATTTTATCATTCCTGCTCAGTGTGTATTAGCCACAAGACGAGAGTGAGCGACGTTCTGCTGATGACACACAGTTCTAGGTCTCCTTTATATTAAACTCTATCATCCAATTGCTTCCCCACTGTCAGACAGAGATAGAAATCTGGATAGAAATGAACTGGCTCTGACTTAGACTAGAAAAGACAAAAACTGGTTGCCAGAGAAAGCATAGGAAAAGGCAGCCTCTTCACCATCTAGTATCAAAGTTTTATATGCCAAATAGCTGGTCCTGGACTCTCAGAAAATCAATAGTGTCCTCTTATGCTCCTTCTCTGCTTCTGGGTCAGACACTCCAGCCATGGCTGTCTAACCTACGCCTCACAGCAGCCAGGTACATCTGCCATTTGTGGACTTTGCTGTTAAGTACTTCCCCTGGGGTTACCCTTTATATTTTACCCAGCAGCTGCAGAATACAGCTGCCTCCCCACCTGGAGCAATATGGGCCAATGTGAACACAGAGCACCTGCACTTTAGTGCTCATTGGGCTTCCTACCAGTTTCCAGCAGGCACATGAGAGCACTGAGGATTGTGTTTACATGCCTGAATGATCTGGGAGCCAGTTACTTGAGAGGCAGACCCTCAAGCCAAGCTAATAGAGCCACTGAAAATTCTTACTGCTGCTCCATGAACATAAACACGCTACCAGGGGGCTCAAAATCCTGGCTTGTGGACCATCCCCAGCTGGAGCAATTTTGCAATCTGGTGATGACCGGGAGAGTGCACTCCATTTCCCCATGGTCCTGCCACTGCAGAGAGAACAGATCGCTGCTACCATGTCAAATTAAGCCTCCAAATGTTCCCCAAAGGAAATGTCTTTGGAGGGCGGGATGCCATGGGGGAGAGAGGGTGGAATGGTGATGAGAAGGGGCAAGACTTGGGAAAGGATAACAGACAGTCCCCCCCTGCCCTTCCAGCCCACCAGAACTTGCACAACTGCTCTGGCCAAGGATGGTCTGCAGGCCAAGCATTTGAGACCCCTGTTCAACACCCAATCATCAGTGGTTATTTCTGATAAGCGTTCTTACCTTTGCTCCTCTTAGCAGCCCAATAAAGTCCTAAATCGCAAGACCTCTAGGACAAACAACATAATGTGTGTAGCCTGGCTGGTGTCTGTTCACCTCATTTTGTTTTCCTTCTCAATTTTTGTTTTTACAAATAGCGTACATAACATGTAATTTCTGTTCAAGCATTTGCAATTGTCATCAAGTCTAGTCATCACAACTATTTTACAGTAGAAAGCTGAAATCTATAAACAGAAAATAGTACTGCAAAGAGTTAAAAGTACATTAATACCATATCTCTCAAGTATGAAAAGCTGAACAGTAAGAATCTGCTTCTGACAGACAGCCTCAACCCATGGAGGGTGAGTGAAGCTGCTGCTTGGGGAGGCAGTCTCCCCAGCCTGTGGTTCCACCCATACTACACCCCTGCTCTGCCCAGACCCCCTTCCCTCCCTACGGTCGCCTTCCTTTCTCTGCTCCCCCATTCCAGCCAAATCCCTGAACCCAAATGTACTGAATGCATTTGGAGAAAAAACACTCTGCTAAAATTTCTTTCTAAAGAATATGGAGTATATTTTCCACTGCTTGCCAGATTGTGAAGACTGGACATGCAGAAAGTACCTAATTAAAAACACTAAATTTGGGAATAAAAAAACCATCCATAACAAGTTTTATTATATATCCTGAAGTTTGTCAGAGATTATTTGCAAAAACTTTATAGTAAGGGCAAGACAGTTGTCCTGCTGAATACAACATTAAATGTTATGGAATACATGATGAAGCCTGTCTCTGCTTTACATTTTATTAGTCAGTATTTCTAAGCTGATTTTATATTTTAAATATACCCTTAAGTCTTCATAAAGTAATCATTCCAGATTACCACATATTTAAACTCACTGAAACACAGACATTATTTTAAATTAGCCAGAGCGATTTAGTGTGTTCATCAAGTAGTCAGAAGTAAAAGGAATGTTGTCCCTTGGACTCTCTTCAACAGAGGGCATAGGACAGTAGGGATGGATAGAAAGGACAGAAAGTCTTTGGAAGTAAGACTTTTTACTATAGTAATTAAAATTAAAATGTGTATTTTAGATAAGGGTGATCTTTTGAAGAGTATATAACTTATATGTCTGACGTTCCAAACATTTAAGGCTAAAGCTGAATACTCAGATTGTGCATCTAAACATCTACACATGGATTTTTAGAGATATGATTTTATCATCTTCAGCAACAAACTAATGAATTATTTAAAGCAAAATTTAAACTTAGACTCTGTAACATAGAAATACACAACTATGTTTGCCAGTAAATGCAGGCTTGGTGCATGCCTGTTAAACTGTTTCATTACCACTTAGTGGCTCCACACACTCCTTAGAATGGGATACAAGGAGGGTTCTATTCTCAGCTCTGTCACAGCCTTATGAACTCAGTCAAAGTGGGAAGTGGGGGGGAGAGGGGGAACTGCTGCTGCCACATGGCACCAAGTCCTCCCCCTGGTGATTTTCAAAGTCACAAGCTCAGGGGTCGGGGTGCCATGGGGAAAGAGGGTGGAGCAATGGTTTAGAGTTGGTGTTGGATAGGACTCCTCCAGCCTGCTGGGAGTCCTGGCCAGATTGCACAATCACTCCAGTAGAGGCTGGCCCATGAGCTGAGAGTTTGAGACCCCTGATCTAGATGATGCTTGGTCCTGACATGAGTGCAAGGGACTGGACTTGATGACCCCTAGAAGTCCCTTCCATTTCTAGTATTCTATGGCTTTCCTTTAAGAACAGTGGAAGATTTCCCATGGTTTTCAGTGGACTTTGGATTCAGCCCCCTATGCTTCAGTTCCTCATCTGTGTAAGGGGCAAACAGTGCCTCCATGTCTCTGAGGAATGATGTGAAAATGCTGTATGGTCTGATTGCCTCACAAACAAGTTCCTAGCACATCAAATGACTGTTCTTCTTGTCATTAGTATTACAGAAGAAAATGGAGACCTCAGCTGAGCTTGAGGCCCTGTTGTACTAGATATTATACAATCGCATAGTCACATGGTGCTTTCCCAAATATTTTATCATCTAAATAGACAGATAAAGAGTAGAAAGGGTTAGCATCCCCATTGTACAGTGGGAAACTAAAGCTTAAAGAGATTGACCTGACTTGCCCAAAGTCTGAGCATAACCAGGAACTGAACCTTGATTTCCTGAGTCACAAGGCTATCCTCAATGTCATTCCAGACTGTGGTTGTAAACTGGCACATCTGCGTGCCTGTCTGCTAGCTATCATAAAATTGATTCACTGACCCTAATGCTACATGCACGCGTGCTTGCGCATACACACGAAAAACAATCATAACTATGTCTGATTATCTTTATTAAAGCCCCATTTATACTTAATTTAAAAAAAACTTTTGTGGTGTAGATTGTTTTGCTTTAACAAAGTTTCATTGTTGTGAAATGTCAGTGGAGTCAGCTGGTACAAAACATCCCACCATGGCACCTGCTGAAATGACCAGTTGACCCCTTTACACACAGATCTAGCAGACATTATTTGGAATAATTCCTCTCAAAATGAAGCTGACTGACTTCCATGCACAGAAATCTCTCATTTTGCCTAATTATGGATATGTGATAAATTAAGCGGGTACCTCTTTATTCTGTATGTTATACAGCAAATACTGAGAATCACTTTCAAAATAGAAAATCAGTTCTGGGATATTGTCTCTTTTTAGATGTCCATAGGGGATATAGCTCTGATAAATCTAACTGGATTTTACCACAACTCCTTATAATATGCCTGAAACCACTTTCACCAGTGATAAAAAAATGTACACTTTACAAGGACAGCTTAACTATGAACATATTGGCTAGTATAACATCTCAAATCTAAATGTGTCATTGTAGATTGAGTCATTTTATATCTCCACTTAAGTGCTAAAAAAACCTAGAAACTGCTGGGATCAAAATAGGAAAAAGAAGCAATATGTTCAGGATAAGATGTAATTATTCACAAATAAAACCTGACCTCCTCATCCAGCTTTCTGTCTTTCGCTTGCATCAGAAATTAGGTAGACTTAAACAGGGAAGAAAACAACTTACAGTAAAAATATTTTCTCGTTAGGCAACTATGAAAGTATGAGCAAAATTGTCTTCAGTTGTTTGGAAGGAGTGTGAAAACTCAGGTAAAAATATAATCCATGCCTTTTGTGAAATAGGGGATCTTGTTCTTTTGAAAGCATATTTCTATTACTAGTTTCAATTTCTTTAACATCATAAATAAATTGTCTGCTGATTAGAGCATGGACCTAAGAACTAGAAATCATTGGGCTTGATCACTAATTTGCTGAATTACTTTTGGAACCACAATTGACTTTTCCTTCCCTCACTTTCCCCATCTTATAAAATGGAGACAATATTTACATTTATAGCAGTGAGAGACTTAATTCTAGTCACAAAGATCCCTTCTGGGTTTGGAAACCACTAATATTGGTAAAGTACTTGGAGATTCTTGGGTGATGGCTATTAAAATTTATACTCTAAGCCTTATCCATTCCCTCTGACCTTCCTCCTGCTGTGGAAAACATCTCAGGAAAACAAAACTATAAATGTTCCCTAAATCACTGGTTAAAACAAGGACCTTTTTTTTCTTAGAATGATGTGAGCAATCAGCTTTTCAGGAAAAACATAGCCATTTAGAAAAACATGGAGGAGTCTTTTCTTTCTCCTGGACTTGTTAAATATTATCAAGATATTGCCACAAGGCATTCTCCTTATTCACTAGGAAAACATGGTTCAATAGACAAATACAATTTGTCATCTCTGCTGGACCACTATATCCTTTGGAAACGCCATTTTAATAAGCTTTGGCATGGGTTAGTCCCCCCACTCCCATACACACACTTTATTATTACATCCTCAGCTACACAATGAACTATTGGACTTCAAGAAGGGGGGAATCACCCAATGACTATACTAGAGCCCCACTGATATGCCTGGGACTCTGTGGGCATTGGGTCTGCATGCATGACATTACTGCAGGATCAGGACCTGAAGTGCTACCAAATAACAATAATGACTAAATTTGTCCTATAATATATATTAATGTTATACCCTAAACATGGCTTTTTTTCCCTCAGGAACTGCACTTTGGAAGTCAGAAGGGTTATAACAGATAACTAAAACCCAAGATTCATGAACTTTACCTTCACACCAGATACATTTTCCTACACCTGGAAATGAATTCAATTGGAGGAAATGCAGGCAATAGCATTAACTCTATCTCCTATTCATCAATGCAGGGGTTTCCTATTTTTTGATGCCATGAAGAAGCATATAAGGTTGTTAAGTCCTGTTCCCAAATAAAGATACCTTATCCTGATCATAATGTCCCCCTTTCCCTAATTCAGTTAATTTTTTCCTCTCCTTAAATGCCTGAGCAGTAATATACTCAGTATTTTAGGATTCTTTAATGGCCAGGCCATGGGACCTTCATGGATGGAAGCTGAGGAGGGAATATTTGACTTAGTGAATCCCTGGACCACAGCCCTTCCATCTTTTTTTTTTTTAATGTTCTGTTTCCCAAAAGCACAAAAGATGGGAGGAAAGTCCTACATCCAGCTAAAATCCATGCCATTTGGAATGTTGAGAATTATTAAGAACAGCACAGATAATAAAACAGAAAATATCATATTTCCTCTTTATAAATCCATGGCACATCCACATCTTGAATTTAGCATGCAGATGTGGTTACCACCATCAAAAAAAAAGATATATTAGAATTAGAAAAGGTTCAGAAGAGGGTAAAAAAAATGATTAGGGGTATGGAACAGCTACCATATAAGGAGAGATATATAAGACTGGGACTTTTTCCATCCTGAAAAATAGACAAGTAAGGGTGGATATGCTAGAAATCTATAAAATCATAATTGGTGTCAAGAAAGTAAATAAGGAAGAGTTTAATTATTCCTTCTCATAACACAAGAACTAGGAGTCACCAAATGAAATTAATAGGCAGCCAAATTAAAATAAACAAAAGGAAGTATTTGTTTATTCAGTGCTTGTGGTGCAATTGTGAAGGCCAAGACTATGACGGGATGCAAAAAAGAATCACATAAGTTCATGGAGCATAGGACCATCAATGGCTATTAGCCAGGATGGGCAGGGATGGTGTTCCTAGACTCTGCTTGCCAGAAGCTTGGAATGGGTGGCAGGAGAGAGATCACTTGATAATTCTCTGGTCTGTTCATTTCCCTTGGGGGCACCTGGCATTGGCTACTGTTGGAAGATAGGATACCAGGCTAGATGAACTTTGGCCTGACATCGTATGGCTGTTCTTATGGAACATTTGACTTAACCCCTGATGATAAATGGGCAGCCACTAATGATATCTCCTCACATTTGCACTGATAATAATCTGGAGTAGCTCCATTTAAGTCAAAGGGCAAAATGAGATCTCCAGAGCTCACTGTGAGCTGAAAACCTAAAATTGCCTAATCCCTTATCTGGGAGAGCGAGACGAGGATGAAAAAACAGCACGTAAAACTGTACAGAAACACAATCCCACAACCGGTCAGTGGAGAAAATGAAGACGACATTCTACTGAGCATCCATAAGGTCAGAATATAAAGCACCTCTGGTTTATTTAAACATCTGTTCAGAAAGTACCCTGGAATTTTTAATGAGTGTTAAATGATCAGGACCTCAGTATTATGACTCAAGTCAAAATTTAGCTAATCATTAAACCTATAGGATCAACTTACAATCAGCATACAATGTATTCAAACATCACTTTCTATCCTTTAAAAAAATGATGCTGTTCATGTAGGTAAGTTGATGTTATACATTTTTATGCTATGCAGCAAAGCAAACTTCAGTAGATGAGATTAGAATGCAGCTCAAAGAGTTCCAAAAAATCATGGGAGCATCACTCCAGCAGATGAAGATGCATTCCAATTTTTCTCTATCAGCCCCCCTTACCCTCAGAGGAGAATTTTGGAGATATATGTAATGTAGAGCAGTTAATACAGACTTAGAAAGATTGACATGGCACTTATCTAAATGGATACTGAGATTCCAGGATACCTATTGCACTTCAGTAGATAGGAACTTGAAAAGCTCAGAGTCAAAACTAACTTCAGAAAACCACAACAGCACATCTCACCTTTTCCAATAGAAATTCTGTAAGGTAGTGTATAGTACTATGCCAAGGGCATATCATCCAGACTTTTCCATTTCAACTGAAAGAAAAACCACTATCTGATAAGCTAAAATGATAAATGTTCCAGAGACTGCACAAATGAGTAGAAAAACCCTAGAGTTTTCAACAAAGAAACTTTTCTGACTTAAACCTCTTATATTCTTCTCATGTTAGTTGTTCATTTTGCATATGCTATAAAATAAAATCAAAGTGTCTGCCTCCTGCACTCCCCAGCCAGAGTGAGGAATGCAGCAAATGGCACTTTTCCCTTGCTCTCTGACGAAGGGGAATAGCAAGCAATGTTCCACAGTGAGTGGAGAGGGCACTTCTGCCTCCACATGTGCCCTAAAGAGCAGCTGTAGGGTGGGAGGCTCAGGGCTAGGGCAGTTCTGGAGTCGGGGGAGGAATGTCCCCAGTCAGCTCCATTCATCTGCCTGGTGATTCTGTCTGTTTTGTGTATGGTTTTACGAGAAGCAATCCCATTCCAGGTACATTTCATTTTCCTGGAACAACCAAACCTTTACCTTACTTTAGGATATGATAAGAGGAAGTTGTATGCCGAATTTGGTGGTCCTGTCTCTTACCACTTAGGAGGAGTACTTGAACAAACAATCAGACAGAAAGACACACTCTCTCTCTCAAAACACACACACACACACACACACACACATATATTAGAAGATTTACCTGGCATCACTCAAGTCCTTAAGGGCAGGAATGGTGAGGGTGTAGGAGTCAGGTAAGGATGTTAGATAGCATGTAATTGAATAGTTGTGTAATTATATGAAATTTTAGTGGTTATACAACTATTCAATAGTCCCCGTAGGCAAGGCCGGCAGCCAATGAGCTCCAGCCCCACTCCCAGGAAAACACCTGCCACCCTGCGCTGCTGCCTCTTTATCAGAGGCAGCAACATGGGATGGCGGATGGGAGCCGGTCCATGATGGGAGCCAGTTTAAAAACCAGCTTTCCATGTGAACTGGCTCCCACTTGCCACCACACGTGGCTGCCTCTGCTACAGAGGCAGCAGCACGGGGCGGCAGCAGCCTCTGTCCGTGGGGGTCAGAGCTCCCTGTGGACAGAGGCTGCTCTATGGGATGCCAGAGCACTGACTCCTACCTGCCCCCCATCCCGCTGCCTGAAAGCTGGCTCCCTGCATTTATCGGCTCCTGCCTGCTCGGCCCCCCACCATCCATGCTGCTGCCTCTCTATCAGAGGCAGCTGCAGTACAGGGGCTGGGGGAGCAGATGGATCTGGTGTTCGTGGGGAACCAACTTTTAAGCCAGGTCCTCATGGGCACTAGCTCCCAATCCCCCCCATCTTGCTGCCTCTGATACAGAGGCATTAAAGCGGGGGAATGCATGTAGTCAACAAGATTACAGCCCAGAATTATTGGTTACTTGTGTAGTTGTGTACACGTTGACATCCTTAGAGTCAGGGCAAGACTTAGAGTTAGGCATGTGGCGGGCTCAAGGAGGTGTGGGGATGCAGGAGTCAGGGGTGGGGGATTAGCAGGGCTCATGGCAGAGGGCTCAGTGTCTGATGCAGTGGGAAGTCTTGGGCTGGGGCAGTCCTGGATGGGATGGGGGACATCACCCCAGCCAGCACCTTTCACTAGTGATTCTGTCTTTCTTCTGTATGGTTTTATGTGACCCTATATGAATTAGGGAGAGGAGAAGAAGAGCTTCAGCTCCCCTCCAATGTATCGTGCTTTCAGTTATGAAGTTATGATAAAAGGAAGCTGTATATCAAGTGTGGCAGTCCTAGCCCTTATCATTTAGAAGGAGTTCTTTTTATCCATCCCCACACAAATGGGGGGGGGCAAGTTCAGCTCTCCCCGCCCCACACACAACTGAACCCTGACCTTGCTTTAAATTATAAGAGGAAGCTACATACCAAATATGGTGGTCTTGAATGAAAAGATGGACAGATGCTCAGACAGACTCACTCGTTCACGGACAGACAAACTCTCTCAAATACCAATGTGATGGTTTTGCCTCCCCCCATGCTGTATAAAATTGACTTATGGATATAAATATGCATAACTTGAAGATGTTTTGGACAAAATACCTCATGTAACCTATCAAGTTTAATGTCACAATCTGCTGGATCTGTATTTTGGTGTTTGCAGGGTTCTTGGATATAAAGTTAGAAATACAGGGTATGATTTTAATTGTGCAAATGAAATCCATTAAGGGTGTTTCCCGCAACGTCTGGATGATCACCTGTAAAAAGCCTCTGTTGTCCTTTAAGTCTAAGCAGTGGTTGGTCTTAGGAAGACATGTGACCACCCCAACTGGTAGGATCTGACTACGTAATTTTCCATAGGTGGGAGAGAGAACAAGTTCCCACCCAAAGTGGAATCTCTAAAACAATGGGAAGCTTTATCTTTGGCTGGCTGGCCACACCCAAAGAAGTAGCCAGGGACCCCAGGGAGAAAAGGATCTTCCCTGGCTTGGCAGTTTAGCTAATATAAGAACAGTTTTAGGGTAAGTTTGTAATAAGTTTTAATATGTTAAAATTAGCTATGTGTTTTCTGTTTATTTTAAATTTGTAATTTACTTTGCTCTGGTTTCACTTGCAACCACTTAAATCCTACTATTTGTATTTAATAAAATTACTTTTATTTACTATCAAGTCCAGTGTAATTGATTATCATCTGGGGAAGCGATCAGTGTGTACATCCTCCTTTCATTGTTAAAGAGGGCATGCCGGAAGAGTTTACTTCGGGTTCTGAACCCAGTTGGGGGTTGGTTACTGGATGCTATGCCTGAAACTGCAGACCAGGGGGAGATGAGGAGATCTGGCCCAGCAGGACAGGGTGGTGAGAAGCCCCAGGGATCAAGGAGGTGAGTGTCAGTGGCTTTGTCAGCACACTGGGAAGCAGCCCCATGATATAGTGTGGGCATAGATATAGATATACAGCTGAACCTCCGTACTCCGGGTTTCCTTAATTTGGGAACACTCATGGTATGGAGGAGGAGGGTTGTTGCCATTCCCACTCCCCTACAGCTGGGGGAATGGCAGCACGCTGAGCCATTTCCCCTACGGCTTTTCCCTGCTGCACACATAGCCGTGGGGAGTACAGAGCTAGGTGTGCCAGGGAGTGGGGCGTCAGGTAAGCACCCCATCACCTCATATCCAGACCCCACAGCTTCCTCCTTGGCCTGGCAAAATCTTTAACCCAGCATACCTGGTTTCCCAGGATTAAAGAAGCTCCAATGAGGAAGGAAGGAAGGCGCACACACACACACACACACACACACACGGGATGTAAAATCCTAGTTAATTAGTTAACTGGTTTGACCAGTTAACCGAATAAACAGGGGTAGCTAGGGAGGCTGCTCCAGTTCCACGGTGGACAGGGTTTGCTCCAGCCAGGCAGTAGCACCCCTGCTTGTGGCACTCCAGGCCAGGCTCACCTCAAGCAGCGGCTGCTGCAGCTGGGCTAGAGAATTTGTCGCCCACGGTGAGCCCTGAGGAGCTAGAACAGCCCTCTATCTGCAGCAGGCAGGAGGCTGCTTCAGCCCCCATCAGTTAACTGAAACCAGTAAGCATCACTCAGTAAGGATGAGGCTTACTGGTTAACCAGTTAACTGATTAACCATTCACATACACGCATCTCAGTCTATGGCAAATACTCTGAGCATTCTGAACAATCAGGACATAAAAGTTTTTGCATGTCTACATGAAGTATTGCCAAGAAAGTATTGTTATGGTTTTGAACTGAAGATGTTAAGGAAAAAGGTACTATGTTCAAACTGATCTTGAACATAATTTCATATGATAGAAAGATGGCAAGCTTTCAAAAACTATCCAATAGCTTTTCCAATATAGATAGTAGGAACAAAATGGAGAATTAAGTCTACAGCAAAATAATAAAACAAAAAAATAAAGTGCATACTTTACCAAATCCCTGCTTTTCTTCAGTTCATTTTTAAAGTAGAGCCAGACAGATGACTGGAATCCATAAAGAGCAAAACACTTTGGGTATGTCTACACTAGCCCCCTAGTTTGAACTAGGGAGGCTAATGTAGGCATTCGAAGTTGCAAATCAAGCCCGGGATTTAAATATTCCGTGCTTGATTTGCATCTTCCCGGCCGGTCGCCATCTTTCAAATTTACAAGTCCGGACTAACTGCCCGCGTCTACATGCGGCAGGGACCCGGTAGTTCAAAATAAAGCCCTAGTTCGAACTACCTGTTATTCCTCCTGGAATGAGGTTTAACAGGTAGTTCGAACTAGGGCTTTATTTCGAACTACCAGGTCCCTGCCACGTGTAGACACGGGCAGTTAGTCCGGACTTGTAAATTTTAAAAAATGGCGACCGGCCGGGAAGATGCAAATCAAGCATGGGATATTTAAATCCCAGGTTTGATTTGCAACTTCGAATGCCTACATTAACCTCCCTAGTTCGAACTAGGGGGCTAGTATAGACATACCCTTAGATATCAGGAGATAAATTTCTTAAGATGACTTACATGCTGAGTTGCACAGGTTCTAAGAGCCATCAGCTATTCATGTGTCCTTCATTTTTCTAAAAAAGGTGTTCAACTTTAACAGTATTAAATATCTTAAGGGTGTTTTGTCACCTCAAAGCATGTGAGCAACACAAGAGTTCTGTGCTCATTGCACATCAATTGGAGTAGAGAGCCCAGTATTGCAGATTCATCAGTGGAACAGAAAATGTTATAGACAGATCTGATTTTGTTTGGTGATGGTGATTTTTGAAAAATGTCCTGATCTTATATTCTGCCTAGAAAATTGTCAGAAGCATGTACATTATCCCAAGTAGCATTATTGCCATATTCTTTTGACAAAGAAAAATTCTCTGTGACAAAATAGACAAGTAGCTGGAGAGATGACATATGAGTGATATGTTAAACAGATCGGGTAAGGTGTTGAGTAGAACTGTAATCTGCTTTTCATGCATTTCAAACAATATTTTAAATTAAGTTCCATTTCTTTCTATTGCAGTCTTCTTGAATCTTAGCAATTATGGTACATCTAAAAGCAGTGATGGATGAACCACAAAAGATCTGTAGCTATGGTTCTGTTCAGAAATGCATTAAAAACCTGTCATTTTCTAGTCAACAATTCTTAATTTCAGCTTGGCTACAAACACAGTCATGCACAGATTTTCTTTTACCATTTTAACTTTGTGATGTTCTAATCCAAGCTGAAAATAGAAAATAAGCTGATAGTTTTTTCTAAGAAAACAAAAACAAAAAAGCAATCACACTTTTTCAAGGCATGTTGTTGAGTTTAAAATCTAATGCCCATTGGGGAGATTCCCATTGAGTTCAATGGGCTCTGCACTTGGCCCTAAATGATGGTTTTAGCTGGTTTTAGCTGAACAAGTTAATCCATCTTTATCTTAAAGTTTCATAATTCATAAGCAGATATTGCCTATCCCATACTTCCCTGAGTTACACTGACAAGGAAAACCAAGTTCAGATTTTTAGAACCAGCTTCTTTCTAAAGCCCTTTATGCAAGAAAGTAGCATTGTTTGATCCACAGCTGCAGGGTGGATAATAAGGACAAAGACTAGGACAAACAGAGAAAACTAGAAAGGGAATCAATACACTTCAACAGTAACTGGAAGAAAAGGGATCATGATAAAAGTACTATGTGTAGTTTTACAAGTAATATAATACAGTTCTCAAAACTGAAGCAATGATTCATTCTGTACTGGAAATCATTATGCTTAAATCTTATGATGAGGGTCAGGCTTGTAAACTGCTAGAACCAAATTACATTCCTGAGGGGAGGGGGCAGATTTGAAATAGGAAACCAGCATCCATTAACTAAAGTCTTGTGCATACAAAGCTCCCCAAAGTCAGATAGAAAACCAGCTGAGCCTTTTTTTCCTGTTCTTAGTGAAATTCAGAATAATCCAGCATAGAAAGAGAAGCATTATAGAAGCTAGTGTAACTTTATTGTGAACATAATAATCTCTCTATATCAAATGTGACATTTTCAGAAGCATGATTAAATGCTACTCACCTTAAAATGTGTTTAATGATTAGTCTCCAGCCAGCTGCAAGGGAAAGAATATCTACATTCATCTAAATGTTTTTCTTTCCTTTTTGCTATATATTCTATTAGAAAATAATGGGCCGTCACTGAGACTGAATTTAACTTCTCCATATGTGTAGTCTGCTGGTGCTCATACGTGGTGGTTAGCTGATACCTCAAGCTACCAAGAAGAACTGTGTCTGTTCAGAACAATGTTGCCTGATTTAAAATCCTAGGGTCTGGTTACTTCGGGATTCAGGGAAAGATATTTAACAAGTGAAATACTGCAAACAATTCTGCCACTACAGCCATTACAAAACATAATGCTTCCAAAATCTCACAAAATTTCCCAAGATTTTTGTAATAGACTAAAACAGCAAGGGAGTTGCTTTGCAAGTGTTCTAAAGGCTTTTGAAATGCACAAAGGTATTTGGTTTTGACATGAAAATCTCTGTCAGGTATTTCCAACTTCATTTCCAAATATACTGGAAAATATATGCAAAATAACTTGGTTTTAAAAGATGTGATCCTACAGGAGCTACAGGAGCTTCAATAGCACACTGAAATCAATAGCTGTTATGTGAAGATGCTTGCAAGAGTAGACCCATAGCTAGACCCACAACCAATATTGCTCCTAACCTAGGTTTAGCTAAGGCAAGCTGACTAAGCTGCTTTTATAATCTTCCAGATCACACTATACTTTGTAGTACAGGAGCACAAACCATTAAAAATGCTGAATTATTATTTGAAGACATTTTCCTTTTAAATTTTTTGTCCTTACTCTCATTAGGAGGAAGAAAATAAAGTCCTTCTGCAATGTGCTATCGATTTGGAACTCCATCCCCTTCCCTTTCCTTTCCTGCCTCTCTCAAAATTAGCCAGGATCCGCTAGCTGCCCTTAGAACAGATGGCCTGATCTGAATCATTGTTGCACCTGGCAAAGCCATTTTTCCAATGAGTGTGAAGTGCTGCCATCCTAAGCTGGAAACATTTTACACTCATTTTGCACTGTTGTAAGTAACTACACAAGGTATAGGACAACAGTGAATCAAAGGTTCATGATCTTTTGATAGGAAGTCTTCTAAAGAAACCACAGAATTAGCATCTGCAAACATAAGATTTATCTCGTCTCCAGGAACCTCCTAGCTGGACCTAATGCTTAGTTGCCTACAAGACTTGTAATTTCTCTTCTCGACAACAGGGCATTCCTAGCCTAGAAATTCATACCTACCCAAGATAAAAAGAAAGTTTCATTCCTGGGCTCTTTAAACAACAGAAGGTGAGTACCATCTAGAAGTCTCTGAGACTCTAATTCTGCTGTTCTGTCTTCCACGAAACAGCAAATAGATTTCCATGTCAGATTGGTGCAGAAGAAGAATTCAGTTTTCTCTTTAGCTGATTTCCTAAAACGATGCATCAAGAAGAGAATAAAGACATGACTGGGGAGTGGGGGAGAGACATACACTACCTTAATCTTTGTTTGGTTGGGTTTTTGACTTGTGAGTTGATTGATTTTGCCTGGGCAGCTGAGTAAATTACAACATATTCCACAGCAACACGACAACTTTGTACCTCTGCACTGAGAAGAGGGGAATCTTTTTTTATTGTTCTTAATTATAACTAGCTGAAAAAATTCTACAAATAAATGTTAAAATGAAGGAATAAAATAACTCGCAAGAAAATACTTGCCAGGAGTACAGATTCAACCAGATTACCAAACCATGAGCTGAACTAAAATCAAAGAAATCATCTAGCCTGTGTCTTACCTCTAAGACAAGTCGAATGTTTATATTTTAGTTTGAAATTCAGGCACATTCAGTAGCATATCACTATCACATCATAGGTTATATTGGCTTCCTGCTCTCATAGCTCACAAATTAAAGAGGAAATAAATGCTTTTTAAGTAGTTGCTTATTGGGAATTTGGAAGTATATAAAACACATCTGGTTTGCCTTGATATCTGCTTCAGGATAAAGCTTGCTTAGAAGTATAGAGCCAAGCAGAGTTCTCAGAACTATGAAAATATATTGGCTGTATCAGGCTTCATTTTCTTTTAGTTCACTACATTACAAATTACAGTCCCTGTTGTTCTGTGTTCTATTGCCTGCTGTTTGTCAACCTCACTTACTATGGGCCTAGTCCAAGGTTCATTGCAGTTAATGGACAGGCTTCTATTAAGTTTAATGGGTGTTGAGTCAGCCCCTACGGTCACAGCATCTGATCAGCAGAGTGATCATCTTCAGACTATGTCTAGAAATGAATTTCTGTTGTAGAGAAAAAGTCTGAGGAATTTCCACCCTCAAAGTAGTTTACCTGGAAATGTAACACACCAATGAGAATATGAGCTCAGAAAGAAAAAGCATCTTCTTAACTACAAATATAGTGACATGTTAACTTACTGGCAAAACACCAGAGAAAAGGCTGGTTATGAGCCAGTTTTGTGTATTCTTCTTAAGATCCTCCACATTTTATCTAAAAGGTCATCAAAGCAAAAATCACCAGATAATGTACCACCAGATCCTTTTTTGCTTTTCTGCCATACCTTTGAGTAACCATATATCTAAAGAACAACACTCAAAGAACAAATAGACACTCCTGCAAGGTAACTTGAGAAAACCGGTTTTACTAGCAGCCTCAACCACACTATGATATAAATATACCGCACTGTTGTCATAATAAGAAATGAAGAATCTGAAACTGTTACACATGTAGGAACTTTGTGGTAGTGTGCAGGAGCCAAGAGGCTATAAATCTATCCTTTCCCATCTGTCACCTGACTGCAGACACTTTTAAAGTATCAGATAATATCTCAAAGACAAGGGAATTAAAAGTGAGCACTTAGTGACCATGTGTACTGCAAATGTAATGTATCATCAGCTAGTGTGTGTCTCTCTACCACTGTCCTCTACTGGATGGAAAAAAAAATCTTAAATGGGTGACATATACCCTAAATATATGAAAATCAGTAGAGATTCTCCTTTGTCCTGCACATTTAGAGAAGGAGGATTGGAGTTCTGTTCCCACTGTTGCTATGATATTCTGAATAGCCTTAGGGCAGTATGGATTTAAAAAAAAATACAGATAGAAAAAGAGTACTGAGTTCTGACTGACAAGTTTCACCGGAAAAGTACCACTTTTAGAGAAAAGTCTCTCCCAGGAACCAACTAGCAAACCAACTATCAAAATGACTGAGCTACATACCATGGACCAAATAGCTCAAAATTCCATCATGAATTGTATCAGGTACTACACCATCCTCCTGAGCATCTGTTTGTGCCAGAAGGTAAATACCAAATATGACGACAGCATAGCACATGGGTGGAGTTTTTGTTTTTAACTGTGTGAATCTATGTTATCTAATATTACAGCAAGATTATGAATATAGCAGGATCCTTCACCATCCACAGACAAATGGCCATTAAGGAATGAAAGGCTTGATAATATCATTGCTGAGATACAACTTGGAGGGGAAACATCTAGTCCTGTCACAAAAGCTCACAAAAGAGATTTTGTTTCCGAACTGTGGTTCTCCATATATGATACATTTGCTGATCAGTTATTTCCTACAAAGTAAAACAATGGTAATTTGAGCTGCAGCAGGTGACTGTGGCTATTTTCCACACCCTGAGTCTGAAGATTCGTATTCTTAGTAACTTCTTGTCTATCAGAACTAACCATTTGACACATCAGTAGTAGAAATGTGAGCAAGGACATCGGCCACCCTGTGCATCTGAACCTCGTTCTGAAAAGCAAATTAAAAGTCCACTTGAAAGCAAAGGTGACATTTGTATGTCATGCTCCCAGCAAAGCTGCAGTAGCTTCTAATCCATTCTCAGAATCCAAAATCAGCAGCAAAGTTATTTAAAAGAGAGGAGCATGATAGCAGCTTTGCTTGCATTTGTCAGGAGCTGAGCTTGCAGATTTAGTGGGTTTGTTGCACAGAGTATTAGAAAGATTTCAGAAAAATCTTATACTAACATTTTGTAGTTTAAATCATTTTTTCTTCATTCCTGAAAGTGCCTGGCATATTTGCCAATGCTCTGTGGGGTTCTGACAGAGCGATCTTTGGATACCTGATAAGATAACATGATGAATGCTCTTAAGACTCTAAATAAGTTAAAAAACAATCCCAGAATTCTTGTATTAAACTTTTCTGACTGCAGCTAAGCTCTCAGCTTTCTATCAGATTAACATTTATTAAGTTATGTCTTCTATTTTTTTTCCATTGTTAGGCTGCCCTAAAAATTGAAAGCAATATTTCTCAGGCAAAATGTGCAACAGATCTAGAGACTGTACTGCAAATAGATCAACAGATGAAACACTGTACAAAACCCAAAACCTATTGTACATAATTAGACGTTGCAAAAAGTTCTTCTATACTTAAAAGGAAAATGTAATGGAATAAAGTGTTTTTTTAGTAAATGGTGATAGGATTGGATTAATGACTTATCTATTGGCTGATAATATGGGAAAAGCACAAGGGTGGCTTGCAGAAGCCTTTGCCCTTGCAGTCATTCATGGAGTGAAGTTAAGAGGAACAGATAAAGCATATATTAGTATTTTCAGAGACCTGGATACTGTGGTGATAAGGGAGGTCATATAAGGTCAAGTGGGCCAAAAAAACTAAAAGATTTATTGCCATCTGTGTGATCACACAATGCCCACAGTTCGCTCCTGTGTTTGGCCCATTTGCCACGTCTCTGACTTCCACGCTGATCTCTCTTCCCTATATTGCTTGCACCCATTTCACTCAGGTGAGCAAAAGAGAAAAGAGAAAAAACTACTGTTGTGAACTGTGGCTACTGAAAGCTGAAGATCTTTTGGTCCTTTAAATTTTAATTCTATTCTCTCTACACAAAATCTGGTTGATTCTGACCATGCCTGATTTCTTAGAGCATAGGTGTTATAACTGGGTTGCAAAGAGGAGTTGGGCTGCAGCTACCCTACCCCTCCAATATTGTTAAATGGGGGAAGGGATACTGGCTAGATCACCAGTAGAATGGATGGACTATGGAGCATCCTCGTATGGAAAAGGCTGTGAGTCTGGGGCTTAGCAGAAACTTTGTTCCCCCACTTCCATCCCTTCCCATTTAGACCATCCACATCTCCCTCATTCCACTCATCCTCATTCACCAAGGCCAATCTCAGTCAGATTCTTCATGTTGTGAAAACAGTAGCTGAAATTGACATGAAACTGATATAACCCGGTAAACTTGTTTCACCCCATCTCTGTTACAGCCTGGCCCTTTTGAGACTGTTACAGTTAAAGGGAGGGGGGAAGTCTTTATCTGACTTTGCGTGCTGGTTAGACTGCAGCCTAACAAATAATAAAAACAAGGGTGAGGCTCATAAGGAAACAAATGCTTACAGTTACGCAGTGCAGATAATGTTTTCTCCATGCTGGCTGTCTGAACAAAAAATCTTTTCTATTCAGGTCATTTGAAATGAGGAAGGGTAACAAGCAAATACAGGTACAAATATAAATGAATCCTTGGTACTTAGTTAACTCAGTTTAGATCATTCAAAACAGAAAGGTGGCTAGCACTGCTGTGAGGGTGCTGTATGAAAGCAGAAACAACAGTGATGCTTTTTTGATACCACAAAGTCAAGTCTTCCATGTATGTATATATGTGAGTGTGTGTGTGTGTGTGTGTGCACGCGTGAGTACACACACACACACACACACACACACACACACACACACACACACACACACACCAGAAAGAGAGATTGTCTGAAAAGTTCTATTGAAGTTACCTGTCCTGTTTGTATTAAAATTCACATATACAATGAAATAGCTGCATAACTAGCACATTTTTGACAGAGTATTGGCAATGATTTTTTCTTAGGTAATTATAACTTGTTGCTACCTCACTCATTCAGAATCTAGTCATCTGAGCATCTGGCGACAGCTAGTTTTTTCCTCCCTGAACTGCTTAACCTACAAAAGAAGAAAAAGATAGGTATTTAATAGCTTATGATGATGCAACAGCATGATGTGTTATTATATACATTTCCCTGCCCTAGAAATAAAATCATCCTTAAAAGGTGATTGTAAAGAAAATCATGGGATTTTATAGACAGAATTGACAATAGAGCAACAACAAAATGCAGTGTTCACAACAAAAAAAGACATTTAGAGCAAAATATCATTAAAAGATGAATAATTAAAAGCAATTTTTAAAGTATCAGTAAACAAGTAGTCTACTCTGAAAGCAAAAAACCAGACTTCTAAGTAATGCATACCTAATTATAATACACAAACAAAGCTGTATGTACAGTAATACGTAATACAGAGGGTAGATAGCAGGTGAAAATGACAAAGATACAGATGGCCAGAGTTATCAGGCTATATACTGTAGCTTATTCAGTCTTTTGACAAGTTCTATACATGGCATATCACATGGTAGCTCTTTTCTTAATTTCATTTCCCTCATGTCATAGTAAGATCCTTTTACATCTTCCGTTATTGTCCCACAGAGTCAGGAGTCACTCACCATATAACTATCCATATGTTACAGACTATTAACAGTAATTAAGTTTTAAATGCCAGTGCAGACTAAGCATTCTGGATATGCAAACCAATAAGAAATTAAACATGAGTAAAAACTAAAAATTCTGTAGGAACTGAAGCTTCGACGTATGCCTTCCTTTTATTACATATACAGTATCATGGCTTTTTTATTTCACTGATCCAGCTCAGATGATGTTCAAATAGCCAATGGCTAGTACAGTGTTTTTCTGACAATTGCCCATCATAAACTAGTGATCATCAGAACTCTACCTAGCAATCTGCAGATTGAGACATCTGAGAACCAAATTTGACAGTGTTTAGGCAGCTGATGTGCTGAGGCCACAGCCTGTCAAACTGAAAAATATTGTTTCCTTGTGCCCCTTTTCCCACCTCCCACCCCACTGCCAATCTGGATTCTTCTTTTATACTTAGATTGTAAACTCTTTGTGGCAGGGGCCATATTTTTTCTTTGTTTGCACACGAGGTCTAGTACAATGGGGCCAGAGGCTTTGCTTGGGGCTCCTGTGTGCTACTTCAATACAAATAACAAATAAATAACCAAATAAGTGGGTGACTGTGGGCAGATGAGTAAGCAGAGGGTCTCTCTTCTTCTAACTCATCCATAGACTGAAAAGGTGTAGACCTACCAGCCTACAAGGGAAGAAAATCAGGTAGACAATGCACAGAACGAAAGCAAGAGTGTCAGGCAGCAGTCAGTACAAATGACAGAGATCATAGCAGGATCCTAAACAGTTTCACCTTTATTCCAAGTAGCCTAGGAGGCCTGTGAATAATTATATTTAAATAACTCAATTCCAAGAATCAGGTGAGTAACTATTTCAACCAAATCAAGTCATCCCGAACAATTTGCTTTTATAAATATAATATCCAATGTTGGTTTTTTATCAAAAACTGCCAGAACATTTGGGTTCCATTTCTGTTAAGTAGCCATGCTTTTTCTAGCTATGTGTCTCTAAGAATTGACTCAAAGGAGGGAGCAAGGAACGTAAAGATTCCATATTTGAATCAGGAGAGATATATACAGTAGATGATTAGATCATACTCCCTTGTCAGACTTCTACGCATTGGAAGAAAAAAAGGAATGGGTGGAGGATTATTTTTAAAATGGGGGGAAAAAGTTGTAGATACCATTTTTTCATAAGGGCCATGCTAGCACTGAACCAGTTACCAAAGTTCTAAATTGTTCTCTACTTTTTTGTTAAACATAAGCGGAAAAATACTGCTATGAATATGAATCAATGTGTTTGCAGTGCTAAATAAAAATGTAGACAGTAAAACTAAATCACATATATTGAAGTGTTATTTTGGTTTTATGGAAATGTAATCTGTGTTATGACATTTGCATTTCATAAAACTGCTATAGATAACTAATCTTCCAATGCATTGCATACCATTTTGTCACACACAAAAAAAGCAACACTGAATCATATATTTCCTCCTGCAAACTGGAATATTCCATGACAAATGTATCGACATTAAGTGTAAAAATTCACTTGAGAACCAATGAAATCCATAAGTACATTAAAAATGGATTATTTTCTTATACACTGCACATAAGTATTAGAAGCAAATAAAAAGTATGAGTTCAAACAACAGAATATATGGATGTTTGAATGAGTTTTAATAATTTTTACATTTTAAGTGAAAATTATATACATTTGTATATAGTGCCAAAATAAATGGAACATACTGGTTAACAGAACATACTGGTACCTCATTAAAATACATATTTCTTAACCCATGCCAAAACTACATGGTTTCTCTCAACCTCTTAGCAAAGAGACAGTTGCAACAACATGGTCTCATATTACTAACATTTAATTATTCAAATTCTATATATTATATTGACTATAAAATATTAGAAATCAGGATTACGAACACACAAGTGACAAAATAAATTAAGTGCATGTGATGATGCTTTTTCCATGCTTTTTCTCCTTTTTCTTTTGCCTTTCCTCCTCTGTTCTTTCTTTCCCTGTTTCCCTTTTTCACATAAATCCTGATCCAATGCCCACTAGCAGTCTGTTCTTCAACAACTGTAGTCATTTACAGTGATTTTATCAATCCTTAATATGTATTCGGTCCTGAGCATGCAAACACATATGCTACAATGACCTCTTTACACCATTATGCGGTCCTGTTGATTTCAATGGGCCTTGAAGAGAGTGCACAAGTCTTTGGTAGTGAGTCTGCTTCAAGACTTTCCACTCTATTCCTCCAAACACATGCACACATGTTTAACTTTAATACCATGAATAGTTTCATTTAAATCAATAAGATTGCTTATGGTTGTAAAGTTAAGCACATACCTACATGTTTGCAGGATGAGGGCCTTAGAGAGGGTTTGCTGTATTGGCAATATTCTACCATAACCATCAAAAGTGATTTAGGTACACAATTTCCATCGACTTGCAATAGGACATGAACTCCCAAGTTATTCAAGGTTAGATTTTTAAAGACATTTAATGACCTAAAGATGCAAATAAACAATAAAAGATGAGAGAAGGCCTATGTTCATTGTTAAACAAATAAATGAACAAATGAATATCTGTGTCAGAGAACAATGTAAATAAGATTAGTTTAAGATAATTAAAAACATCATTGTCTTAGGATACATATATTTTCATCTATGTTGTGAAGGTTAATATGAAATATATGAGTTAATTAGAATATAAGACACTGCAATGGTATAAAAATAATTCATATCTGTTTTGTGTACCAGCTTGAAAAAGAACAGCAGCTTTTAAAGCTATGAGTGTGTGAAATGCCACATTTACACTTTTTTTTCTGCATAATTAGATTTTTGTGCATACTGTAGTTGACAAACACACACACACAGGAGAGGAAAAAAAGGAGCAAAAAGAAGCCTTAATTCTCATATTAGAAAACTGAGTATTCACCTAGTGATAGCAGCTGGAATGAAAATGGCTGAAAGCAATAAAAATCCATTTTACCATTTAGTACAGTTTGTCAGACTAGAGAAATGGGATTGAATTTCAAAGCCACAGGCAAACTGGCAGCAATCTGTGGTTATGCAGTTGATAGTTTTTAGGGCTTTTTTTTATTATTTACAACTCTTTTGATAAGCCTTCAGCAAGTTACATAGGTTGCTCTGGTTGTATCTCGTTTGACTGGATTAGAATACTTGATGACAGTTTGGATAAGTTTAAGGCAGATGGTTCTTGACATTTTTCATGCCATCAGTTACAAACCATGCAAGGAAACTCTTTCATCCTTTGTTTATCCTTCACTTAGAAGCCACTATAGTAGATCGTTAAACTTTCATTTTTCACAGAGCTGATTAAGGCATAGTACAAGGCAGATGTTATGCAGCACCATTTTTAACAATTTACATTTAGCACCAAAGCTGGCTTTGTACTTGTTCCAGTGGATCAATTCACATTTCAAAAACTTCAAGGTCAACCTCTAAGCATTGCTACTGTATTGAACACTGAAAAGATTTCAGAAAGTTTTCTCTGTGACAGCGGCATTTGATAATATATGTGCTGGCCATTCTGTTTACATATTTATGTCTGCTAAAACTAATCCAAGTCTCCATAGTTGATCTCTGCCAAAATTAGAAGAGAGATTGCTTTGTAAGATTCAAAGATTTAACCAACTTGAACAGACTAGAAAGAAGAAAGGGTTACTCTTTCCACTTATAGCATTATTATGTCATTATATCCCACATCAGCATTTCAAAATAGCAAATAACCACTCTTCCCACACCTACAGTTGGTCTTGTAGTACAACAGATCAGGCAATACACATTGACTGATAAAAACATGTTTACTGTTATACTTCATATCTTTATGTATATAGTGTATTTTAGAGATTATGTAAATTTATACACTTCTTAGAACAAACTAACAATAGACTGATGTAAACAAGAATACATTAAAGCACCTTTAGTGCATGGCAAAATGGTGACAAACACGGTAAACTAAAAGCACTGCCTGACAGCTTCATTTTTATTTTTAAGAGCGCTTGATGCTTCCTGGAAGACTTTGAAAAACTATCTCTTTAGAGATAATAGGACACATCTGAGCTTGTGTAAATTACCATACCTCAATTGAAGTTAATGGAGCAATAACAATTTAAACCAGTGGAGAATTTGCCCCAATAATGTATGTTGATGTCTCATACATTACTGTTTACTTCCTTCCTGCTTTTTCCTCTTATTTAAGGACATTTTCATCCAAAGACGGTCTTATTTCCTAAGTGTTCCACCACAATGGTTATGTATCACCCATTTGCAGTGATAATCTGGATGTGACATTATAATCGTTGCCCTAAAAAAAAAAAAGGTGATGTCACAAACCATGAATTCTGACTTCAAAGAGGGTGAAATGCAGCCTGGTACAGAGTGTCTAAGACAAGATCATGGAAGGCCCTCTATACTCACTTTGACATAATCCAAGGCTTAAGTGGTGTGAAAGCCATGTGTTGGTGTGAATTTACCATGGCAGAATAAAATGTGGGCGCAGACAAACTTTTAGGAAACAAAACTCCATTTTTTCCATTTAAATTGTCCATTAATGTAGAAAAATGTGAAAGAGGAAACGTAACACTACACTCATGACAGCCTTCAATTAAGAGACTGTGCTCAGTATCTCTGAAAATCTGTGTTCCCTTGACTTCAACTAGAATGGAGGGCACTCAGTATTTTTGCAAATCATGACCTATTATTAAATTAGCTAAGTGATATTAGCCAGTGCCTATACCATAACTTCATCCTTGGATACCTCCTGATCCCACTCCCTTTTCACAGTCAATTTACTCTACTTTTTCCGAATCTGCACCATAAGGACTGTTCTACCCCATACCTAACTCCCATCTGTTACCACCACAGCTCCTTAATCAACAATTATCTATGTTATTAATTTGGGGAATAATCTGAATATTAAACTTGGGCCCAGTCCTGTAAACCTCGCTAGATGTCAATAGCCTTTTCTCACCTGTGTAGCTCCAAGTCAGTCAATAAAGAATTGTTCTTAGATGAACAACTGTGTGTGTCATGGAAATAAACACAAATACTGCTCTACTACGAAAGCTACTTTTGGTCCTGAAGAGGTAGTTCTCTAGAATCTCAACTTCAGCAATCCTTGAGCTTCTGAATGGTAGATGCCAGGACTCCACAACAGGAGATGGATCTCTTTTCTTCATGCCTTGTGAAGCATCTGGCAGTGACCATTATTGGAAGGCAGGATACTAGGTAGAATGGACCATTGGTCTGACCCAGCATGGCTGTTCTTATGTTCTTACCCCTTTCCCAGTGGCAGAGTTACAGACTGTGTCCCAACAGACTTGTCATAAATGTCAGTCAAGCTGATGGAAAAGAAGCTGAGGAATGCAGTGACCACACATGTTCTATGCTCCCAATGTTCCAAGAGTGAAGCCTGGCTTTTTCCTTGTCTTATAAATACACAAACCAGAGGCCCTTTGAACAGGTAGCCATAGCTCAGTTACATTTTCCAGCAAAGTTATAAATAATGGCAAGCAAACTTCATAGTGTTCAAAGGTCCAGTTCAGATAAGCATCCACTATTTTGAAAGCTTATCACAAACTCATCCAAACCTCTTACGTGCAAAAAATCAGACTGGTAATCTCATGAGAACAAACTATTGAATTTTTTTAAAAAAAGGTTCAGAACATATCTAGTGAGTTATGAGTGAAGCTTTGGTTTGCTTCTTTTTCTATCTAGACCTATTCATCCATCTTTAGTTATAAACCTATGAAAAAATAAGGCTATACAACTGAATGTGTTATTCAAGCATTTACAATGGCCTTACAAAAGTCATTGTTTTCTTTTTCAATAGCTATATCAGCAAAATAAATACAGAAGATATATATGTAGTGGGAAAGGGTAGATTTCATTTTAGTTTTGTTATATTGTTATCCTGGCTTACAATAGCATTTATCATCCTACAGTTTGATTTGTTATAATTTATGTTTACCCTTTATCTTCTTAGAAGAAAACAGTATCAGACCTCTGAGGATAATAGAGAAGCAATGTTATTTAATTATTCCAAACTATCTTGTACTTTGGTACACAGAAGATAACAGTCAACATACAAGCTACAAGTCTGCTGATATGCAAGCTGTGGTCAAGATAAAATATTTAACAGCAGAAGAAAACACACTTTACAATACAGCTGCTATAATAGGGTTTAAACAAGGATGGGGGGAGGGAAATCTTGGTTACCAATGGTTTTTAAAAGATACATAGGAGAAAATATAAACTGTCCTTAAACTGATTTAATTTTAAATGGAGATCAGTGGATGCAAATTGCTATTTGGCTGGCAAAACCTTCTACTGCACTTGTCTATGGAGCATGAAAGCAAGATTACACAGGGGACTGTGAGCTATAATACTATCAGCGCATATCAAGAGGTATTGATGATATCATGGTAATTGTGAAAATGAGGCTTGAATGGATGGTGGTATCATAGAACCTTCAGGTACATTTTCAAACTCGGATCCAAACATGCATCTGAAGGTATTTTAAAAGGAACAACATGGGCCCAGTTCTCAGCCAGTGTACTAGAATGAGCCCCCACAGCATGCGTTTCATATCTTAATCTCCATGAGGTCCTAGAGAAGTCTCTCAATTACACTGGCCAAGTCACATCACAGAGAGAGAGAGAGAGACTTAGGTGGGTTTTTTCCCCCACATACTGAAAGCAATGTAGCTCATGTCTCCTCACTAAAACTCCCTCTTCAAAAGGTCTCTCAGATACTGACCAGAACCCCATGTGAGTCATCAGAGTACATGGGCAATTGCCTATACTTTGAGAAATCTCTGCAAAAGGAGCAGGGCCACTCAGTAATGACTGTCACTAATGCTCCTGGGTCTGCAGATGGGTCACACCATGTTTAACAGGTATAAAGAATCAGCATGGACAAATTATTTATATCCTGTTTCAGTAAGAGAGACTGCTATACTAACATGAAACTGATAGGCCCTTCCTCAAGAAATTAATAATCATCCTATTCTATCCATCCAATAATCTCCTCACCACTTCCACGCTGGCCTTCACTAGCTATGAGGAATATGGGGTTAGCTTCCAGCTCTGAGGACACAGTACCTTGGTACTTTCAGCACTTCAGCTGAAACTCTGGCAGAGACTGGGATATTCATTGCCTCCAAGTATGGCTCTGCTACACAGCTCATTCTCAATGATCTTAGAAACTCTCCACTATCAGAAACATTCTTCAGATGATGCACAAAAGTAAAATACAATAGGATCCTAGAAATGTGTGCATTTGCATAAGACCAGCTGTCATAAAAAAATCAGGTGACCCTGCCTACTTATATGATTCCTATGTAAGGGTATATCTACACATCAGGGCTAAATCTGAAATAAACTACACAACCTGAGCTATGACAATTACGGAGCTTAAGTCAAAATAGCTTATTTGGCTTTTGGTGCTGCCTACATAGCAGTAAGTTCAAGAAAGGCACCCTTCCTCCGACTTGCCTTAATCCTCGTAAAATGAGCATTACATTATGTCAAAATAACTTCTTGTGTCTAGACATGGACTACGTTATTTTGGAATAACTAACGTTATTCCAAAATAACGCTGCTGTATAGTAATAGAGATGTAGCCGTGTTAGTCTAGTCTAGCTGAAACAAAAAACAGGACTATGTAGCACTTTAAAGACTAACAGGATGGTTTATTAGGTGATGAGCTTTCATGGACCAGACCCACTTCCTCAGATCAAATAGTGGAAGAAAATAGGCATGACCATATATACCAAAGGGATACAATCAAAAAAAGTGAACACATAAAAAAGGACAAATCAAATTCCAGAACAGAAGGGGGATAAGGAGGGGGGAGGTAAATGTCTGTGAGCTAATGATATTAGAGGTGATAATTGGGGATGCTATCTTTGTAATGGGTAAGATAATTAGAGTCTTTGTTGAGACCCCGGCGTAAAGTGTCAAATTTAAGCATGAATGACAGTTCAGAGGTTTCTCTTTCAAGCCTGGTGTGAAAATGTCTTTGAAGCAGTATGCAGGTAATCAAGTCATTGAGACAATGCCCTATGCTGCTGTATAGACGTACCCTAACTGTAAATGCTATAACTTTGTCTCCAACTTCCTCAACAGACTCTCACACCCTTTCATACACAAGTCTTCAATTACAAGTTACTGAGTCCTGGGTCATCAGTTAGTAGTAGCAGTATTCATATTGTGTTTGTACAGGTTGGACCTGACTGGTCCGGCACCCTCAGGACCTTAGTGGTCCTGAAGGAGGGATTTTGCCGGACAAGGGGAAGTCATTTCTGACCCCCTGCCACTGGTTCCCCAGCACATCTCTGCTCATGGCCTGACCTCCCAGCTCTCTTCACCCGCCACCAGCCTTGCTGCCCTCCCACGGCAGCCCACAGTCCCACCACTGGGGCTCCACTGCAGCTAATCACTGTCCTACCGGTACTCCTTCCCACCCACCTTGGCAGACCACAGATCAGCCGCTGGGGTTCCCGACCCTGCCATCCCTATCAGGGCACCACCAGCCCTGCTGCCCGGGCTCCTGGCCTCACCATCCCTGCTGCGGCAGCCTGCAGTCCTGAGACCAGAGCTATTGGCCCCACCACAGCATACCGCTGCCCCACTACCAGGGCTCCCAGCCCCACCACGACAGACTGCTACCCTGCCGGAGCCAGCTGGCATTCCAGCCACCCTGCCACGGCTCAGCTGGACTCCCGCAGCAGGGCTCCCAGCTGCTAGCCTTGCTGTAGCCAGCCTGGCTGGCTTCCTACCCCTGCCTCTGGCTCTCCACTAGGTCTCTCCTGCCAGACCATGGATGTTGCCAGACCAGGGAGTCCCGGTTGAGAAAGGTTCAACCTGTTCAATACAGCCCAACTGATTTGGGGGCATACATATACATAGTAAGAGGAAGTCCCATCATTGTAGAGTTTACGGTCTAAATGAATAAAGCACACAAAAGATGGGAGAAAGGAAACATTATTTTCATTTTATAGATGGGGAACTGAAGCACGGAGATTAAATGACTTGCCCAAGGTCACACTGGAAATATGTGGAGAAGCCAGAAATTGAATATTGAACTCTTAAGTCCCAGCCCAGAGCCTGAACTTCATCTCTTATTTCATAATTTAAATTTCATATCATGCATGCCTCGGCAATGGGATCTCTCTCTACTCTCTGCATAATTTCCATTAGCTTCAATAAGATCTGTGCACGCATTTCAAGGGGAGAATAGATCCCTATGAGTGTTTTAACCATCAGCATAATGAAGCATTGTGTATCCAGATAGTTGTGAGTGTTTCTAACCACTGTGTTCTATACGTACTGCTTGATTTCCAAAGCTACTCTTGGCAGAAATGATTTAGAAAACAACTCACAAGTAAACTAAAGCTGTTCTAATAAAACAAATATTTCACAGTTCATTTAATCTAAGATATTGAAAAGAACTGCCAGTTCTCAGGTACGTGACCTGAAGCACAGAAGCTTATTGCTCTCTCCACAAGGGATTAGACATGTTTGGAGTAAAACAGATGCTGCTAGGCTGGGCTTCCTTTAACCTAATAGTCATATGCCAGGACCACGGATCCTTTCCCCCAGAATTGGACAAAAACAGCAGGAGGTAGCGGTCAAGTAAATTTCACGTTTTTGTGGCTTTCGTTTTTTACATTATCACGTAGACTCAAAAGTCACAACTAACATACTCAGTTAGATTAAAACTTCTCAAATTTGTAACAGATATTTTTAAATTAACAGAAAGAGGTTTTGGTGTTCTTAACATTTGATTTTCTAGTCCATGATAAATCTCTCACTGTCACAGGCTCTTTGCTTTATCGAGGCACTCAAAGAGAAACCCACTTGCCTTTTTCTTCCCTCTTCTCCTCCCGTTTTTCTCTTTCTCCCTTTTTCTTTCATTCTGTGAACTGCTTCATTTTGTCATCATGTTGTTTTTTGTCATCATAAGGAAAAGAAATAAAGAGAACAGAGTGCATGAAATAGATATAGTCGAGTGGCTTATCTGCAATCAGAACAAGCAAAATAGTCATATTAGGTGAAAAACTCCCTTGGGCATCTCCCTTGCACATCTTACATCCTTATTAAGGGATGAATCTAAGTGGGATATTAGTGATACTTACGTTTTTTGTTAGCCCTCCTACTGCACAGCAGTGAATTTCGACCATTGTGGCATAACTTCTTACATGCTTTTTTCTAGTTAGTTATTCAGATTATACAGCAATTTATTCTAATTCTTATTAATATGCAATATCATTTGTTAGTGAAATCATTCAGACTAATAAGTAAAAAAATTCAGAGTACATTATTCCCCAGCATAACTCTCCTTCCTATAACTCTCCAAGAACCTGTATAGCTGAGTCTATGGTGCTTCCTCAGGTCACACAGACTTATACAAGCTGTTATGAATCCATATCTGCCTGATCGCTTGAAAGGTGTCCAACTCTGTATACCTTAACAATTAGTACTTAGTACCATTCCCCCATTTCCATTCGGAGCCAGCTGTCCTTGTCCATAAAGATAATAGACACCAACTCACATTTCTACTTCTGTGCACGTAACTTCTGCACACATTTGTATGTTTTCAACCCTCTCTCCTGGATTTTATGTGAATCTTCATAATAGTCTCTTTCTCCCCACTCCAGGCCAAAGTTGGCTACATGATTCTGATCATCATGACCCTAAAATGACTTAGGGTTTGTTTGTTCATCTTTGTCTTTCATCTTTCCATCAGCAGAAAACTGTATAGTGGAAATTCATTTCAGTCTAGATAGCTTGCACAGGACTTTTCATCACTTGCATTGCATTTAAGCACTCAAAAACCCCACTCAAGTATGATTAAGTGCTTTCCCTCTACTCAAAGGGGAATTTTACCTAAAGACAAATTGAAACAATTCAGAGATTAGGTTTAAACAATATTATCTTCACTTTAACATCCAAACCCACTGAAGATACTCATCCTTCACATGACCTTCAAACACCTTCCAATCAATACATGCATTGACTTATCCTCTCTGTTAGCACTTTTTGGACAGGTGACCAGGGAGATAGTCTGCTCTCCTCTCAATGGCAGAAAGACCATTCTGCTGGGTCTCAGTGTTGGAGTTGAATGTTTTTCTACGGTTTCCACTGACAGAGCGTCTGTCTCTGAAAAGCCCAGAAATGTGCACAGACTTTCCTACAAGAAATCAAAGAAGATATTTAGGTCTGGTGTCAATGGACAAAGAGCAAGGTGTTTTTATTGCAACTGAGTTGTTTCACGTAGCTAAGTCAATGCCGTTTCGGATTCTTTCAGGTCAGTAACATGCCTTTCATAATGATTTGCTTTCTTACCAATTTATTCATCTTCCTAAACACACCAAGCTTTATATCTTCTGGTGTATAATTGTCTACTAATATATGTGAACATTGCTTGCTAAATGCCTAGATCTTTCGCTTTATAGGTACTGAACACAACTATTAAAGCTCTTAAAGATGAGGTTCCTTTTATGAACCAGGCAAAAAGGCAGATTAGTCAGTTATATTTAATGTACAAACCTTTTAATACAGCTGTAACAAATATACGGTTTTCTTAAAGCAGTTCCATAAATAATGTAGAAAGGTGTGAACCTGTCCTGTAGGTAAGTGAAGAGGTATACTTCTGCATTATGGATCAGGCATACTGAAATATCCACAAAGAGAGGCAGGAATCGTGAGATATTTGTCTTGTATGTTCATTTCTAGATAGTAAGAGATACAGGTATAAATCTAACAGATATGTGTTTGCTTTCAATAAATTTATTATTCAGAAAGTAGGGAAGTCAGATGTCTTCATAGCATATTGACTTTCAATCTAACTATTGCATGTTATGAAAATCAAGTCATAACTGAGGAAATAGATGCCATTTGTATTAATCTTAACCAGTGTACAATTTATCAAGATTTCTCATCTTTAATCTCTAGGGGTGTGTCAACACAGCACCCGAAACTCGAAACAGGCTATTTCTAAACAGAGCTAAATTTCAAAATAACGCATTATTTCAAGCCATCCCTTAACCCTCATGCAACAAGGTTTACAGGGATGGCAAAATAGTGCACCGTTATTTCAAAAAAATATTTCAAAATAGTGGGCACATTTCTAAGATGTGGGGTAGCTACAGTATTTCAGAATACCTCAGTATCCCAAAATATCTCCACTGTGTAGATGTACCCATCATGATCTGACACTGTGGTCAACAACCAGTAGATTAGGATCTACTGGTAGATCTTGGAGCCTCTGACAGGTGATCCTGAGTTGTTTGGCTAAGAGGCTATCAAGCTCTGGCACTTCAGCTGCCCCTCCCCTGACTGCTGCACATCTCCTGCCCTTTGCCTTGGAGCTGTCTCCTCAGGAGACTTCTGCTTTCTGCGCAGGGCAAGGGAAGGAGAAGAGGGGCACTGGTGTCAGGATGCCTCCTCTCCCACTTTGTATCCTATCTCCACAGAGCAGAGAGGGGGCACAACAGGACTTGAGATGGAGTTTGCTGTCTGCTTTTGGGAGTGGTGCAGGGCCAGGGCAGGGGTGAGCCTGCCTTAACCCCACTGCACCACCCCCCAGGAGCTACCTGAGGTAAGCAATGCCCAGCTGGAGCCCACATCCCAAAATCCTACCCCACACGCCTGCCCTAGTCCCAAGTTCCCCTATATCCAAATGCCCTCCCAGAGACTGCACCTAGAACCCTCTCCAGCACCCCAACTGCCTGCCCCAAGCTCAGCTCAGAGCTCTTCTCACACTCCAAACCCTTTAATCCAAGACCAGAGCCTGCACCCCAACCCTCTGCCCCAGCCTGGTGAAATTGAGAGAGGAGGGGGGAGAGAGGGAAGATGGAGTGAGCAGGGGTGGGGCCTCAGAGAAGGGGCACAAAGGAGGCGGGACAAAGGTATTTGGGTTTGAGGTAGATCTTGGATTGCACTTAAATTCAAAAAATTATCTCATACTTAAAAAGGCTGGAGACCACTGAATTCTGACATTTATTCTGGCTGAATTAACTGTTAAATATCCAGGTGGGAGAAAGACACTCAGTTGAAATGAGCATCTGTCCACCAACAAAATGTGAAAGCAGACGTAATTAATAACATTGAATGTAATTGCTGGATTGTTGCTTAAGTGAATGTATAATGTGGGAGAAGGTGACTACCAATGGTGTAATGGAAGCAGATTCATAGCACCATTTTTATTATACTAATCCACCAGTATACAACACATCCTAGGCCAGTCTATCTGTACCTGCAATATGCACCTTCTCTCCTCCCTATAGCTATCTCATTTCATTTCAACCAATAAGACTGACACTTGCAAGAACTGACAATGAAGATAAGAAAAGACAGAGAAAGCAGTAATAGTACTGCTTTATATTTTATACTGCTTTCCAGCTAAGGATTGAAGGACTGTATGAAGAGGAGAAAAAACAATGGCAGAAGGTATTACCTCTGAAATTATTGCACTACTTGGGAATAAGCCAGCTCTTCAGAGACAGCACTGGGGGCTGAAAAGGGGAAAGTGGAAAAGAGAAAAAGGATCAGAAAGTAAGGAGAAACCTAGAAAGTTTGTAATATGAGAAGGATGAGATAGAGGACTCATTGGAAAACACATTTGTGTGTGTAACATTTTCACACGGTACCTGTAACATTTTCATATTTTTACTCCAGCTTCCAGCTCATCTGATGAAGTGGGGTTTGCCCATGTAAGTTCATGATACTATATATATACACACACTATGTATATATATATGTTAGTCTCTAAAGTGCCACGGGACTACTCGTTATTTTTAAACTTACAAACTAACACCGCTACTCTTCGGAGACATGGAAATTGCATTTGTATAGCACCTTCCATGTGAGGGTCTCAAGGTTTGTACATGGCAAAATATTAAGTCTGTGAACACATCACTCTGTCTACACTTCGCCATCACTAGGAATTGCCAACAGAATAAGTGAATTCCACTGAAACTAGGGACCATATTAGCCAACACTATCTCATCCTATAAATAGATTATCTTTAGACCTATTGCTTCTGGGAAGCCATTTATTTATTTTTACATAGCTAAAGAAAATTCAGGCTCATGAATAGCAGAAAAGAGTCATTTGTTATGTCAGTAATGGTATGTCTACACTGCAGAGTTTTTCCAGAAAAAACGACCGTTTTTGCAGAAAAATAACCCTTACGTCCACACTGCTATTTCATTCTTTCAACAAAAAGTCAAAAGAACAGAAGGGTTTTTCTGACAGCGGTAAACCTCTTTCTGTGAGGAAGAAGCCTTTTCCGAAAAAGCTTTTTCGGAAAAAAGCATGTGTGGACATGGAAGAGAGTGTTTTTTCAAAAGAAGAGACCTCCAGGAAAAAGCACAGGTGCCCTGGTGGCCACTCAGTCCACAGTAATCACAACTGAAATGCGAGATAGCATCCAATCAATGTGGATGCTATCTTTCAAAAAAGCAGATCCCTTTTTCATTGCACTTTTGCTGTGTAGATGCTGTCTTTTGAAAAAAGGTTTTCCGGAAGATCTCTTCCTGAAAAGCTTCTTCCGAAAGAAGCTTGCAGTCTAGATATAGCCGCAGTCTCTATTATTCCATCTGTTTACTGTATTGAAGTCTGGAGCATGGATAACCTGAATATGAAAAGGAGAGCACTCTGACTGATTGGTATAACTTAATGCACAACTATAACTCACTTCTTTATCTTTAGCAAGATATCAAAAGTCAGATAAGGTTCACCTTCAGTAAATATATATGCACAGGTGTCAAAGTGACCTCCATTGATTTATTCATCTGTTTTATCAGTAGAGCATTCAGATGTAAATAAACATCCAGTGATGACACATGATTTCATGAGATAAGTCACTTTAACTCCATGCAATCACATAATACAATGCCGTTACCCATGAGACTGTAATCACACGATACCTAGAGAAAAACCAGGTAAAACAGATGTTTTAATCACATTTTTTAATTTTCTTAGTATTTTCCAGTAAAATGGTTCTAAAGATAAATTGAAAAGGAAATAGCACTGTGACTGTAAAAATATGTAAGTAAAGTCTCTTTTATGTAGACTTTGCATCTAATTTTCCAGATGCTATTGTTTGGTGTAATTGTATGTAAGATAATAAGGTATGTCACTCATTAATATAATGCAAACCATAAATGAGATAAGAGCCCTGGAGCTGTTAACTGAACACCTTTCCTTCTTCAAATCTCTACTCCTTGGGCATATTCCTACAGCATGTTCCATTGTAAGAGTTAATAATGAGAATAAAACAAGATTGGTTTTTTTAAAAGAAACCTATTGTTCTAGAAATATTTTATATTATTATTTACATTGGCTTGCCAGGGCTCAGTTTTTAAAGAGCTGAGGTACTTAGCATTTAGCAGTTCCTGTTGTGACACTTATGGTCACATTTAAGTGGGAACTAAGCTCTTTTGAAAAATCAGGCCTCTAATTTACTTAAACATTTGAGTATTTGTGGTATTTGAATTTCCGTCAAGTGATTTCAGTCTGAGTGTTACCAGATTGCATGATTTGCAGAGCAGGGGGTTGGCGGATAACAAGCACATACTAATTTTTAAATTATTGTACCATTATAGGAGCTAATGAATCAGGCCAGTCACTGTATGACTCACAAAAATGATAGAGTCATTCTCATGGTACAAAAATACCCAAAACAATTGGCTTATCAAAATTAGGCAAAATTTAAAGAAAAGCCAGATCCCATGGTAGTATTTTATAGAAAACTGAGTTTATATGATTTCAGCACAATACCCATGACCAAGAGAATATCTTTCCATGTGTAAAGGCTGTATTATTACGTTCAAAGGGAAACTCTGTAACGGAATGGCCATTCCTGAGCTTCCTGCTGCACGAAGCTATACTATAGAATCATGACTCCAGCTGCTGCCCTAATCTGCTAGTCAGGTTCCATCTTGATTTAATTAACAATGAGAAAGACATCTGAGCATTTAATTGACAATGAGAAAGACATCCAAAATAGCGCGTTTATTATTTTAGCAAAAACTCCTCCCTGGCCATCCAAGTTCCCCAAAATGCTCCCCACGCCCTCGCCCGTCAGCCATACAAAATTTGGTTGCTAAAAATCAATCTTCCTTGGCTGCCACTTCAGCTATGGCATTGAGTCTTTGACAGCACAAATGAGACTTTCTAAAGGGCTAGCCGAGGAGTCCTTCTCACAGAACACACAGCTGGTATAGGTCAAAGCTTTGCACTACACACAGCCTTTTTGACTGGAGATGGCAGTCAGAGGGAAAGAGGCATAGCTGGATTGTGCCGCACTCCGTCTATCCCACAGACCATTTGGGAGCGAACAGTATGGGCAATCACCAAATGATCCATCTCCTGTCATCCATTTCCAGCCTCTGACCAACAGAGGCTAGGGGCACCATTCCTCTGCATCCTGGCTAATAGCCATTGATGGACTAACCTCCATGAATCAGAGAGACACCTAATGCTGCTAGTGCTGCCTTTTGGTACCAGCACATTTTTCCACTGGAAATGAAATATTGGAACAAAGATTGTAAAGCATTGAACAGAGCCTTCCAAAACTGTCATGGGAATTTATCAGTGCAAGTGCAAAATGCACTTCACTTTAATGATAATAGTATAAAACCTTTATTCTACTTCAATAAGTGAATGGGATTTTGTTAGTTGGATTTAGATTTCCTTATATCACAGTATTTGTCTAAAATGGAAGTGGACTAACTTTAAACAATTTGTATTACAGCAAATTAAAAACAAATTGGCAATGTGTAATATGAAGGAATAAGGTAGTATTCCTTTAAATAATTTGTGTGCCCTCTAGAGGAACTCACTGTGTTCTTTGTTTTAGAAGTCACCAGAACCAGTCAGAGCAGTAGGCAGTGAAGCTTTGTTTGCGTACATTTAGTGAATACAGTTATTTGGGCCCCAACTGTTCCTGGATGGTTTTGTCATATTTTTGTTGTGTACAGAGCAAAGGTCACAACAAAACATTGGCAAAACGTGTCTTTTGTAAGTGAACCTACTTCAAGTACCCATCCTAGAGTCTCGTAATATACAGTAGACTCAGGAGTCTTCTTTTCTCATGAACAACCAAAGACTGATTACAAAATGGACAGTTTCATGAGTTTGGAGGGTTTTTTTTTAAAAAAGCGTATTTCACTAGTGCAATATTCTTTAGCATAAACTTGTGTAGAACTGAGGGCTTGTCTCCCCAAAGTCCAACTGAGCTTCTGCAGAGTTCTAAGTATGAAGAGTCCTAATATTTTGTGTTGGATGAGGCCCTAAAAAGTAACTGTAACAGTGCACATTATTTCTTCTTAAAAACAGTTTGCTGACAATATAAAACAGCACTGAATATACCATGGAAGTACTGTATAAGTCATTACATAATGTCTATACGCTGATGGAGCTGATTCTTCCCTTATGTGGATGTGAATAAGCAGTAAATTACTCCAATGTAAAAATGGTTTAAGTAAGAGTTGTAATTCAGGTAAGGTTCTACAGGTAGAATAAATCTGATTTTCACTCACAGAAAGGGCAACATAAGAAAACCCCTTCAGGGCACTTTCCACCACCTCGTATTAGCCAGGATGGGCAGGGATGGTGTCCCTAGCCTCTGTCAGAAGCTGGGGATGGGTGACAGGGGAGGGATCACTTGTTCTGTTCATTTCCTCTGGGATGAGACTTTTAGGGTACATCTATACTGCAAGTTGATTTTGGAATAAGCTATTTCAGAAGAAAAACTCCAAAATAGCTTATTTTGAAATAGTGGGTCTATACAGGAAATGCCCATCAAAATAGCCCTGAGCTATTTCAAAATAGCGCATCCACACACATTGGAACCTCAATCACATTTAAGGCCCACCTGCAAGCCCTTCAGGCAGGCCATTAAGAGAGCAGACAGTTCCTGGAGCCGCTGCCTTAGGCTCATATTTAAAAGGACTCCCCTGTAAAGTCATGTCTCAGGCTCCTCTCCTTTGCCTATCTCCTTGAGGGACAGCAAACCCATTCCACTGCTTGCTCTGGTTGCCCTGGCAGATACCACAGTACTTCTGCCATGGAGCCGGACCTGCCTCCAAGCAATCGCCAGCTCCTGGATCTCATGCTGCAACTCCTGGTGCAGTTTTTGCAGGCTGCTCTTGTGGCACTGCAGAACCAGGACCCGTCACTCCCTGCAGGGCAGCTCCTCTCCTCTCTCCACATGCTGCTCATACAGCACAGCCCTCACACCCTGCACTGCACACCATGCACTGCTTCTTCTGGCAACTGGACACCAGTTCCGACTGGTGGGACCGAATCGTCATGGAGCGGTGGGACGACCAGCAGTAGCTCCAGAACATCTGCATGCGGAAAGACACCTTCCTGGAGCTGTGCGAGTGGCTCACCCCTGCCCTCAGGTGACAGGACACCCACATGATACCCGCCATCCTCCTCCAGAAGCGGGTTGCCATTGCCATCTGGAAGCTCGCCACGCTGGACAGCTACCAATCCATCAGGAACCAGTTCAGGGTGAGGAGATTGACCGTCGGAGCCATGGTCATGCAGGTATGGCGTTATGCCTACCTGCCTTAGTTATGCTTTAATCTGGCACTGGCTTTCACTGCCATTGGTAGGTAAAGTCACTAGGCCAAAATTAGCTCAGGCATGCCTCTATGTGCTGCAGTCTGATCTCTAGACCTACCTTTAGATATTTCATATGAATGCATACCAAAAAGAAAACAAGCAACTGAAACCAAAAAATGGTCGCAAAGAGAGGAATTTACAGGGAAACTGTTGTAGTCCTGCTCCGTGATCATGAAAATGAGACGGCAGAAAGTTCTCCAAATGGATTTTCTTATACTGACCACTTAGTAAAAATAAATGTTGATCCTATCTTAGGAAAGGTCAAAGCTTTTCTGCTGTCCAGTCTTCACCAGAAAGTCTGAAAAACAGTTACTTTAATATTGTCGAAGAAATCAAGTGCTCCTTTTCCTACCTCTTCTTGGGGAAACAGCCATTAGTGGCGTCACTGAAGACTTGAGGGTGGACCAGAGTTCTACTGACAACATAACCATTCGGACCCTTTTCCCTGCATTTAGCCAGCAGAAAGAGCAGCACCATACAATCTCTTCTGGTCCTCCTCCTGTTGTTGTTTCTTGTTTGAGACAGAGCTGGAAAGTAAGAGCAACACCTTGCTATCCTTCCTGCCCTCACCCTGTACTAAATTAACCAGTCATTTTATATTTTTAGCTATCTGATTTTTCATCCCACTGCTTTTCTGTAATACACAGAATTAGAATTGCTGAACTTTCTAAGAGTCTTCTTGTGCTATGTGGTTAGGAAGAAAACCTAACAACTGTGATGAAAATCTGTTTCCCTTCAGCTACCCGTCCACATTGTACCTATGTCTTGTTTATCTTGTTTGCTTGTGGCTGTGTGAGGTACCCCATGCGCAGTTTTCAGTTAGTAAGTGTTGGAGCAAGAGTGCTGCTGATTTTTTTCCTCATGACAATATGAATCTTCTCTGCACAACTTCTATGCCTTCACTATTATCTTTGATCATCAATGTGATACAATCTTTGCCTGCATGCATGACACACATGCAAATCCGTCTTCCATATTCCAGACTCAAGATGCTCCCATCTGTTCCCTTGAGACACAGCGACATGCCTCATAAGAAAATAGAGCAACATCAAGGATTCATGCTCTGCTCTGAAGTGATGAGAATTCACTCAGCAGTGGTGGCAGCTGATTTATATTTGTGGAGTCTTCCCACACATTGAGATTTGCCACAATCTCGCCTTGAGCCAGATATCTATTACCTCTGCCTCCACCATGCTGTGTTCCTAGCCCATATAGCAATGCTTAAAATCATTTTAACTGGTGAGATATTTTTTTAAAAAATACATAGCTCCTCAACAAGAACTGTACCAATTATGAACCATATCAATTAATCTGTTCTACAGTCAGTTTTATAGTAAGTCACACCGTACCACCCACTCATGCTTCACCTTAGGAACATAGGGATTGCCATACTGTACCAAACCCAAGGTTCATTTAGGTTAGTATCCTGTCCCCATCATGGGCCAATACCAAATGCTTCTGAGACTGGTGTAAGAAGCTCACAGTAGGCAAACATGTCTCCTTTAGAGAAAAAAAACTAGTTCTACAGCCAATGAGCAGACAAAAGAAAGGGGACTGCTTGCTCTCCTACATACCTCCTCAAGGTCTGGTCCTGAGGATCTATTGTGATTTGCACCCTTTGGACATAGTTTGGCATGTATGTAGCACAATGGACCAGATCCTCAACTCTTGCGACTAGTTATTGCTCCCTTGGAGTCAATGTGTCAATGTACAACAGCTCAGGAATTGGGCCATTGACTCCTGCCCACAGGATGGAGGAAGGGATTGACTAGGAGACACAGGCTGTGTCTACACTGGTGCGATCTTGCGCAAAAGCTGCCACTCTTGCGCAAAAACTTGCTGCCTGTCTACACTGGCCGTGTGTTCTTGCGCAAATAAACTGACTTTCTAATGTATAAAATCAGGGCTTCTTGCGCAAGAACTCTGACGCTCCCGCTCAGGAATAAGCCCTCTTGCGCAAGAGCTCTTCCAGAAGAGGCCAGTGTAGACAGGCAACATGAATTTCTTGCGCAAGAAAGCCCTATGGTTAAAATGGCCATCAGAGCTTTCTTGCGCAAGAGAGCATCTACACTGGCATGGATGCTCTTGCGCAAAAGCACATGCCAGTGTAGGCGCTCTCTTCTGGAAGAGTTTTTGCACAAGAACTCTTCTGCAAAAGAGTTCTTGCACAAGAAGCTGCCAATGTAGACGTAGCCTGTGTTCTGCAGAGCAAAGAGACTTTTCTTCCCACTTCTTACTGCAATTAGAGAGTCAGCTCTTCAGCTGGGGTAGCTTGGCACAGTTCTACTAACATTAATGAAGCTACACTGATTTACCCCATCTGCAGATCTGACTCACCACTTCTTTAAACACTTGTAACTCTTAAGATGAATGGGAAAGCAGCCAGTTTCCATGTGCATCTTGCTTTACCTTGATGGACTATTAATGCAAGTTATTCAACTCATCAATGGCAGAAATAGTACTTAGCACATAGATGGCAATTTGTAAATTACTTGCCCTCCTCAAAGGCAGAGGTTCTGAAACTCTAAAGGTTCAGATTCACTATACCAGATATTTTCAAGGCCTGTCAAGCACTTGTCTATCATAAATATTTCATGAAAAAATGGCTAATGTTATCATCTTACTTTCATAGAAAATGCTACAAATTGTCTGCCATTTGGTGCACAATTAAAAGCTTTTGGTAAATAGCAAGCAAACTGCCTATTATTAATTTACTATGCACAAATTAAGTTTCATTATGAAGGAGACAGCATTTCATAGTTAAGTGCCCAGTCATTTCAATCCTGGACATTCACTTTGTTATTTTTATTACCAAAAAGAACTGTCCATCACATACAAACATTATAGTACTATTAACTATTCCATTATAATATGCTAGCTTTGGTCAGTAATTGCCCCAGATTCTGTAAATTGTGGATCTGATATATCAAATTAAATAACTAGTTTCCTAATAAGATTAGTCACCTGCTACCTAAAGATTCATTTTCTGATTACTGTTTCACATATTACACCAAGGAATATGACCAAGGAATAGGACTAAGGAATATTATAATTACATTAGCAGATGTACCAAGCATTGCTTAGGTTCTTAACTCATTTTAGGGGGTTGGGAAGTATGTGGAGGGCTCAAAATGTGGTGGGGAGTTTGGGGAGGAGTGCAGGAGTCAGAGCAGGGGTAAAGGGTACAGGAGTCAGGGCAGGAGGTGGGGTTCAGGGGGTTCAGGGCAAAGGATAGAGATGCAGGAGTCAGAGCTAGGGGTTGGGGGCCCAAGGCAGGAGGTAGGGATGCAGGAGTCAGGGCAGGGGCTGGGGCAGAGAATAGGGGGTGGCAGTGGGGGGGCTCAGGGCAGGGGGTGGGAGTGCAGGAGTTAGGACAGGGGGTGGAGAAGTTCAGGGCAGGGAGCTATGAGGTGTGGAGAGAGCTCAAGGCAGGGGGGAATTCAGGAGTCAGGGCAGGGGGTGGGGTACTCAGGCCAGGGGGCTCAGGCCAGGCGTGGGGAGGTGAGGGGGCTCACTGGGGCCTCCTGCAGTGGTGAATACCACACTGATCTGGTGGCAGCAGCTCCCAGGATGCCTGTATCCATGCAGCGGTGGCTACCCAAGGTGCCCAGGACTGGCAGCTTCCTGGAGTGCCTGTGGAGATGGGGGCTGTGCTGCCCTCCCAGCCACCCCTATTTAGTGCTAGGGCTGAGGTTGTGGGGGCAGTGACTTGGGCTCTCTCTGGGAGGGGGGAGGGGGACAGTGGATTGGGACAGAGCCCCTTTCCCATCTGGCCACTCTCTTAGTGGTGCAGTGCCCCTCTGTGGTCACTCTGCAGTATAATTGTCCCTCCTAGCAGCCCCCTGCCTTTCAAGGTTATGGAAAATAATTCCATTCCAGGCACATTCTCTTTTCCTGACACAACCAAACCCTGACCTTGCTTTAAATTAGGATTAGACGAAACTGCACACCAAGTCTGGTGATCCTAGTTCTTACCATTTAGGAGGAGTTCTTGAACAAACGGATTCACAGGTGGACAGACAGACTCATGGACAGACAGATGTACACACTCTCTAAAATATATATAGTAGATTTAAATGTCCATTAAAATAAAATGTTTTCCTCTTACTGAGAAGATTTGCCCGAGAAGTCTCAACATGTAATATACCATTTTTCCTTAAAAAAGTGAAACTAAAAGCTGAATTTTCATCCATGATGTAGCTCTATTAACTAGAATAGACTATACCAGGGTTTAATTTAGAAACATATAAACTTTGCCTCCTGGTTATATTAAACCCTTTTGTATGCCACTCATAATAAAGATATCACTTTTATATTCTAAATCTCAGAAGCTATCTTGGAAGGAAACTGAACTATAAGATTTGGAATCATTTCCATTGCTACTAATAACTATATATATTTTCTTTGGGAACCAATGTCCTATGGGTCCTGAGAGGTTTTGAAAACTAAACAAAAATAACACAATTATACCACAAGGCAATATGCCGTAATATAAGACCAGGGCAATAGAAGAGATCACCCCTCATATATAAAATACCCCCCATTAAAAATAGCTGCAAACAGCATTTTAATACACAACATTCAAATGGAAATAATAATTTTTTAAAAAGCCTGGATCCTTGTTCTGGGGGATGCTTTGGCACAGACATTCTCTAGTTTTCCTCTAAAAGAGGTCTTCCCTTTTGTTCTCTCTCAACTATGTTTTGGAATAGCATTAATGGCTGTCTTTGCAATAACTACTGTCATCAGACTCCCTAGGCATCAAATAGATTTTTGAGGTGATTTATCCATCCATTAAATGGAATGTTTGGATTTTGCAATGTTTCTTATCCCACAAGTTTATTATAAGAGTTTGAGCTGATCCTCTGTTTGCTTGGAGCAAGAATTGGTCACGAAGTGCTAGTAGGGATAAGATCCATCAGCAATTTGCCTACAGCCATGAAGAGAGAGAGAGGGAGAGAGAGAGGGAGAAATCTTTCTCTTCTCCCCTAACCAAGCCCCTCCTGTCTATAAAACTGGTCTAGAAATCTCAGAAAGAGGGTTTATTTTGGGCAATTTCCTCTCTTCTTGCTTCCTACTAAGTCTTATTAAGACACAAAGGAGAAGAGATAAAGAGAGGATGCTTGAAATTTCTCCTGCAAATAATAGCCTCACCTGCTTTTCCTCGCATTTCCTCAAGCCATATTTATTATTTAACATTTTTGTTATGAAGATGCATAAGGGCCAACCATGAGTGGAGCCCCATTTTAATAGGTGCTGATCAAACACAGAATGGTAGATGGTGACTGGCAAGAGACCTTCCAATGCAACCAACCAAGACGGATGTGTGTGTGTGGGGGGGGGGGGGCGGGGGTGTTGCAGGGTGAGGAATGGAACATACACACAAAATAAACAATGGGATGACAGCAAATGGCATCTTAGTTCCCTAATCTTTGGGGGAAAGGGAGTGTTGTGTGGGTGTGTTACTTAAAAATGATCAGCTAAAGGAGAAAAATGGGAAGTGATGAGGACAAAAGGAGCAGGTATAAAATGAAGCTGAGGTGAAGAGACAGTAAGGAAAGAGAGCAAATAGCCAATCAGCACAGGACTGGGAAAATCCAGTCAAAACTACAAAGAAGTTTCAGAATTTCCAAGGGATCAAATGTTCCTTCTTTGGAACATTTGGAACTGGCTGTCTCCTCTCTGCGGTTTTCTCCAAAGCCCACATTGTGGGGTGAAGGTAAGGCACACTACCCTACTCAAGTATAATTCCATTTTCTTCACATATACCTATAGACTTCCTAACATCTGCTACAGCTGGGCTTCCCTCTGGCAGACCTTCTATGCCAGATCAATTTAAGATGTTGGTGCTTCTTACAAGACAGAGACAGAGAGAGAATATCACATTATCGAGAGCATTGATTACCTTATAATTGAAGCACTGCACAGGGATGCAGAAGATCTGGCACAGACTTACTGGTGACCTTATACTTAAAACTCTCTGAACATCAGTTCCTGATCTGCATAGTGAAGATAACACACCTTTACCCCAATCTTTGCCTGTCTTGTCTATTTTGATTCTAACTCTGTTTGTACAGTGGGGCCTCTAGAAGCTACTGCAATGCAAAATAACTGCACCTAGTTTGGTGTTCCTAGCTCTTAGGCTACATCTACACTGGCGCGATCTTGCACAAAAACTCTTTAGCGCAAGAGTTCTTGCGTTAAAGTAGTTGCGCAAGAGAGCGTCTACATTGGGCGGGACTCATCATCAGAGCGATGTGCTTTTGCTCAAGAGAGCATCTACATTGGCGGGACGCTCTTGTGCAAAAGCATGAGCCCAGAACCATTTTGGAGAGGGCAAAAGGACACCAGCCCTTTCCGGGGGCGGGGGCTGGAGCTCCTTTGAGACACATGCTTAAAGGGATCTCCCTGGACAGCCGTTTCTCTCCTGCCACGTACTTTAGTACCTCTTGCAGGGACTGACAGCCATAGCAGTTCTAATTGTGGTTGCCCTCTGCCTTCTTGGACACCACAGCTTGTGCGTTAGAGCCATTTGCTGATTTTTCGCCATCAGCTCTTTTGTTGTGCGATGGAGCCAGGGGTGGCCTTGTGCCTGCTCTGGCCCCTTCCGGCCATTTTGGAGTGCCTGCAGCTGCTGCTCCATGCTGCTGCACTCGTCGTCCAGGACCTCGAGGCGCAGGTCACTCTGGACTCCCTCACCATGGAGGCGGTGGCGTCCCTGTGGCATCCTCATCCCACTGTGGAGAGGCCATTGTGGAGACTGGACACCAGTACCGACTGGTGGGACCGGCTGGTCCTGGCGCAATGGGATGACCAGCAATGGCTCCGGAACTTTCGGATGCAAAGCAGACGTTCCTGGAGCTATGTGCCTGGCTCGCCCCTGCGCTCCAGAGAAGCACCACCCGGCTGCGGGCACCCATCCCTGTGGACATCCCATTGCCATCTGGAAGCTGGCCACCCTGGACAGCTACCGATCGGTGGCACACCAGTTTGGGGTGGGCAGATCCACCGTTGGTGCCGTCGTCATGCAGGTAAGTCCTGGGGGTGGGGGGAGGGTGCTGCACTCCATTCCCAGGGGCAGGCAAGACTCCAGACTGGGGCATGCACTCACCCTGCCTTATGTGATGCGTTCCCCTGTGTTTCCGTGCACCCTTCTGCAGGTCGTCCATGCCATCAATGATGTCCTGCTCCAGCGAGTCATCCGCCTGCGGGACGTGGATGCAACGGTGGCTGGCTTCGCTGCCCTGGGGTTCCCCAGCTGCGAGGGAGCCCTGGATGCAACCCACATCCCTGTCCATGCCCTGGAGCATCGAGCGGCCCATTTCATAAACCACAAGGGGTACTTCTCCATTGTGCTCCAGGCCCTCGTGGAGCACCATGGCCTCTTCACGGACATTTATGCGGGCTGGTCCAGCAGGGCACACGACGCCCGCATTCTCCGACACTCCGGCCTGTTTTGCAGGCTGGAGGTAGGCACTTTCTTCCACCAGTGGGAATTTACTGTTGGGGACGTGCCCATGCCCACATGTATTGTGGGGGACGCGGCCTACCCCCTCTGCCCTGGTTGATGCAGCCCTACAAGGGGCGGACAGACCACGACCGGGCACAGTTCAACGACCGCCTCAGCCGGGCCCGCAACCAGGTGGAGTGCGCATTCAGCCATCTGAAAGCCCAGTTTTGTTGTTTGCTCACCCGTCTTGAGATGAGTGAGCAGAACGTCCCCGAGGTATTGGCTGCATGCTGTGCGCTCCACAACATCATGGAGCAGAAGGGGGAGGCCTTCCTCCTGGCATGGACGGCAGGCGAGGGGCAGGCCTTCGAACAGCCCCGCACAGCTGCCATCCGCCAGGCGCACCATGATGGGGTGCGCATACGGGAGGCCCTGACGGAGATGTTCTCCCAGGCCCCACCGTAGGGTTGCCTCTGTCTCCCTTTACGTCTCCCTCCCATCCCCAACCCTTTCCTCCCCCCCTCCCCTTACCTCCCAATAAACAACACAGTTTTTTGTGGAAACAACGCATTGAACTTTTTATTTACAATGGGGACGTAGGGTGGGAGGAGGGAGGGGGCTCTGAACTGGGAGGGGAGGAGGGAGCTACTGCTGGGAGGGGTGGCCCCTGCGACTGCCTCTGTGGGGGCGAACCACTACATGGTGTTCAGGCCGCATCAGGGCAGGCAGCACGGGGAGGTGGGCAGGATGGGGTGCATCAGGAGGGGGCATGGCGGGAGCAGGAGGGGCAACAGGAGGGGGCACGGGCATTGGCATGGGAGGGATGGTAGGTGCATAGGGCAATGCCATCCCATAGTGCACAGCGTGCCCGATGTGCGCAGTGAGGGTGGTAACAGCATCACAGATGTGCTCACACTGAGCCTGGAAGCGCCCCCAGGCCTGCTGGCGCCACTCCAGGTCAGCATCCACCCGGCATGTGATGGCTGCCTCAATCCTCTCGACGGCCTGTACGTGCCGCCGGAGGAGTTGGTCCCGCTTCTGGACCCGCTAGCTTGGTGCCTGGGCGGTTGGGGGTGCTGCCACTGCCGCAGGGCTAGAGGGTCCCTCACTCCTGTTTGGTCCCACTGCAGGGAACAGAGAAAAGGATGGGTCAGTCAGGCAGCCTGGCCACCATCCCCGCACCCCATGCCCTCCGCCCCTGAGCCCAGGTGATACCACAGTACTGTGGCTTGGGCCCACTTGTTCTCCCTCTGTGTTGTATGTTTGCATACAGGACTGCCCCCGGAGTAGGGTGCTCCTGCATGTATTGTAACCACTGGTCTGTGTCCTGGCCCCTTGGCATGTGTTGTGTTAACCTGTGGAACTCCCTGCCGGGGGAGGCTGTGAGGCTTTGGGCTAATCAATGGTATTTGACAGGGAGCAAGATGAATCCCCACACAGTGCCTGGGAGCACATATGGCAGACGTGGTCTGGGCTCTCAGATCCCCATCACATGGATGTCTCCTGGATGGAACCAGGGGTGACTGGGGAGTGTGCCATTCTTGCAGTGAAACTCAAGCGGCCCTAGGGCCGGCCCGAGCACTTCCCCCCTCCCCCTCCCGCTAGCCCTCACACACGTAGCCCAGGGACATGTGCGGCCGCAGTGCGGGACTTCCCTCGGGGGGGCCAGCCAAGGCACCAGGAGCAGGCGAGGGGCTCAGCGGGGGCCGTGCTCACAGGGCTGTGTCGCTGCAGTTTTTCCAGGAGCAGCTGGCTGTGTCACACAGCCAGGCATGAACAGTGTGCTGTCTGAGTGCTGCACCCTTTGGGAGGTGTGGGCTCTGGCCTGAGCCCCTGGGGCCCTGGCTGGTTCTAGCCGGCATCCACCCTTCCCCCCTGGTCCAGATGCGTGCAAGCAGCATGGTCCCAGGTGTGCCCTGGAGCTGCCTGCTGCGGCCACATGCCGCTCGGTCACCAGGCTGCACGTGGTTGCACGTGCTGCATACTGGTATGGTACATAGTGTGCAGCTCATGCTGCCTTGAGTGACGCTCCCTCCCCCTCACCCCCGGGCGCCTGGCTCCCCCCCACCCTTGTGAGTGCAAAGTGCAACACTCACCAGTGGATCCTTCCCTGGCCTCCGACGACGCACGGGAGATGTCCGGGCTGTCTGACAGCATTTCCAGCTGCAGGGTGACGGTGCTCCCCTGGTCCTCCTCATCCTCCTCTGACCCGGTGGGCAGCTCCGCCTCGTCCCCCGCCTCGCTGGGCCTGGTGACAGTGGGGCGCCTGCTGGTGTCAATGGGCACCGAGGGTCCCTGGGGTGCCACCTCACCCAGGATGGCATGGAGCCGCTGGTAATGGGGGCAGCTGTCAGCTCCTGCCCCCTGGCCCTCGCTGGCCCAGACATAGCCCTGGCGCAGCTCCTTTACTTTAGCCCGGGACCTATTCGAGGATCCAGGCTGGATGGCCCTGGTGGGAGAGCGCCTGGGCCATGCGGCGGAAGATGTCCGCATTCCTCCGATGGGCACGGGTGTCATGGAGGGCCTCTTCCTTGGCCCAGAGAGAGCCAGCAGGGCCTCAATCTCCCCTGGGGACCAGGAAAGGGCGCGCCTCTTTGTGCCCCTTGGGGCCTCCTGCGCTGGGGGTGCGGGTTGCTACTCCTCTCCCCCGGAGTGGCCATCCTGGATGGTCTGGTGTCTTGAAAAAGGAGCAGAGCCATGCAGCAGAGCTCGGTGGCAGAGGTGCTTCTGCCGCGTGGCCTCTGCAGGCTGCGTGTGCCTTTAAGGGGGCTCGGGTTACCAGGAAGTCCGGAGCGGTGACTGCGCGTACGGAGCATCCAAGCGGCCACTAGGGCCTTTTTCCATTTGGACGGCTCTTGCGCAAAATTTCTTGGCTGCCTGTCTACACTGGCCTCTTGTGCAAGAACAGTTGCGCAAAAGGGCTTATTCCTGAGTGGGAGCGTCAGAGTTCTGGCGACAAGAAGCCCTGATTTCATACATTAGAATGTCAGTGTACTTGCGCAAGAACACGCGGCCAGTGTAGAGAGGCAGCAAGTTTTTGCGCAAGAGTTGCTGCTTTTGCGCAAGATTGCGCCAGTGTAGATGTAGCCTTACTGTTTAAAGTTCTTGAACAAACAGACAGACGCACAGATAAATTCTCTCAAATATATAGTAGATATTTTGCATTGAAGTAGCTTCTAGAGACCCCACTGTCACTTAAAGCAAGCTAAGGGTTTGGTTGCACCAGGAAAATGAGATGTGCCCAGAATGGGATTGCTTCTCATAAAGCCATATAGGAAAGAGACAGAATCACCAGTCAGGTGAAAGGGGCTCCAACCCCATCTGGATCTGCCCCATTCCTGAACCTCTTCCCCGCCCCCATTGCCCATTGAGGGGGCAGAGGGAGGGGTTTGAGTGCCCCCCACCCCACATTCATATGGGAATGTTGCTGGCTGTTCTCCTTCCTCAGGCAACAAGGGGAACATGCACATTTTACTCTATTCCTCACACATAGGGAGCAGTCAAACCTGGACTTGCCCGAGTTGGGAGACATGCACCACTCCCCCAGCTGTGCCTGCTGGAGTTGCAGCGGCCATGGAGAGGTGCTTCTCACCTGGCCCCAAACTGCTGTGGTGATAGAGGGCTGGGATTGTCTTCTCTGCCTGGGGTAGCCTGCATACCGAACCCCTCATCTCCAGCCTCATGCCAGAGCAATGATTCAAATGAAGCATGCACATTTTCATTTTATTTTCCAAAAAAATCCCCCAAAATTAATTGAGTTAAGGACCCAAGCAACGCCAGGTAAACCTAGTAATAAAATAAAATGAACAACATTCCTGAACCAAACAAATTTAGAATTAAGTCAAAGTGGTTTTCAGTGGAGTCCCAAAACCATGTTACTCTAATACAAAAATTATTCACTTAAAAAATTAAAAATCCCCAAATACCCTAACATCGGAATGCCGGCAAATGAACCGCTGAATGATCCAGCCTCTTCCCCCACCACAGTCCTTCATCCCTGAATACCAACAGCCCAACTTACACCACCCACCCCTATTCAAAACAGCATACGGAATTGTACAAAGCCCTATGCAAAGGCCAAAACAAGTCCCAACTTTCACCTTTAACTCTTCTTGTAAAGAACAGTATAAAAGTAGCCTTCCAAAGTGCTGTTTCATTTATACATAAATGAGACCAAACTTTTCTTTTTTATATGGCACATTGCTACTGTTCAGAAGCTGCTGGAAAAAATGAATACAGCTGAAAAATATGTAATTATAGTTAATATTGCATGTACATAAGGAAGAACCATTCCTTGAAAACAGGTTTATAGAGTGCAAATCTATGAATTGTGACAACCCCCTCCCCAAATTCTGTCTCTCTTCTCTGATGCACAGATATTTGTCATTTATCCTGCTGCTTTGACTTGAGCTATGCACCCAAATAGACTATTTGTGATTCACAGATCTATTATGCAGAGCTATCAGAGGTCAAACACAGAGCAATTCTATACCTCTGATGTCAGCCTGAACAGAAGCATTGTTCTTGGCAGTGACAGGAAAAAGGCACCACATCCAAATTACTGAAAGCCTTCTCATGACAGAAGAAAAAGCTGTCAGTTTAACAGCTGAACACAGAAGGTTCATCCAGTATATATATCCTTCTCATTCACGTAACATGAAACCCTGGAAAAAAGAAAAAAACTGGAACAATGTCAGATTTTTTTGAAGTTGTAAAAGCTCTTGTCATCACTGAACAAAGAAAACTGGCCATTTGTGTTTCCAAGACAGTGCCACTGTATTGCTAAATTGAAAGAGAGAGAAGGAGCCTTAATATATGTTTACAATACACTATATACAGTACATGTATACACATACTGTATATTATATATACACATACACATTTGTTCACCATTTTGTATACATTGTTTTAATATTTATATTTATACTGTATTTTATAAGTATATTTATACATACACACATATGTACAGTATATATTAAGCACAAAGTTTTTGTTTACATCATGGGTGAAAAAATGCTTTGATTTCCTTGGTTATTGTCTTTCTTACCCATACAAACAATATCTAAGAGCCATGTTCAGTCAAGTTCTGTCGTTTCTTACTCCTGAAGGAGTTCCCTTGGCTTCAATAAAATGACGTGTGGAGCAAACATTTATTTGTGAATGCTGAATATGTTCCCCTGCTCATGGGTTACATCCCTGTTACCCAAACACAAAATTAAAAATACCAACAAGCATAGTGCAGAACAACTAGCCCACCTAGATCCATCATGCAACAGACCCATTAGACAGTGAACATGCACCAGTCAGTCTCATCTGCTACACTGTCCTTTAAAATATATCAACCCTGACATTCGATTGCATTGGATTTGTTTTCCACGGCTGCCACAAGTTTAATAGTTTAAAAAGTGAGGGGGATTAGTTAGTGGGAGGCCCAATAAGAGGATCCAAACAACCTCCTGGAAAAAATGAAGCCTCTAATGAAAATCCATCCCATTCCTTTTAAATTGCATGTGCCACTAATATCAAAGCAGGGTGGGTGTATCTGGAGGGAGAGGAAGAAACAGGGAAGAAGTCCACCATTGCTAATTGGCCTGAATGGTGACAAACAACACTATCACAGATTCCTCAGTCATTTCCTGAACTCCTGAGTAGACAGTAATTGGAGAACGGGAGCTGAATCACTCAGAGTTTGAAGAAAGCTTCTGTTTAAAAGAGGGAAAAAACACATCAGATATTTGTCCTCAATGCTAAAAGATGGTTATGTTACCAGCTGACCTGCTGCCTGACAGTGTAGATTCACACCATGGAACTAGATCCTCAGATGATTTAAATCAGCATAGTTCCATTGACCTAAATAGAGCTGGACTAATTTATGCCAGCTGAGCATCTGGCTCCATTGTAGTCCAGCTATTGAAATTGGTATCCATGGAAGGGACTGCAAGCTCTATATTACACACCTTCTGAGCTAAAAGAAGATAGGAGAGATAGATGGAGACACATACAATATTAGTGTACTAAACATTGAAAATATTACAGGCAGAGATCGTTTTTTGATCACTGATGTTGCTTTTTACTACTGCAGATTACGGAAAAGAAGAGCATCTTTGTTGTTTGGAGTTTGTGCGTTCCTGTTGTTTCTCTCTCACTTGAAGTCATAACCCTTGGTTTATGACAGTATAATTGTCTCCATGGAAACTAATTGTGTCGTTAAGTAACAGAGCGCTCACCTAATATTTGGACCCTGCAACTTAAAACCTAATAAGCATACAAGTATACATGTTTCGGGCAGTTTGCTAATGGTTCTGACAAATACAACAACAAGGTTCGGGTCAAATAAAAAACAACATTTTTCAGAATTTTCAGGGAATATAAAAATTATAAAAAATTTCAGGGAATATAAAAATTATAAACATTTTGCTCTAGGGTCAAACAAAATGCTTTGTTCACATATTTAGCCTTCCTAATAAAAGCAGAGGAAATGAAAGGCTTGTTTCACAAACCTGAGGAGCAGCAGTGGCAGGCTTCAGTCTGTGCTCTGGAGAGATTTCTGGGGCAGGACTTGAACATAAACCCTGCTCCTAGCTAAATCCTGGTGTAAACTAGGGTGTTATTTCAAAATAACCCCCCTTAGATCAAATGTATAAGCGGAGCGTCCACACTACCAAGCCTGTTATTTCAAAATCTGTACTCCTGCTTTCCTTGGGGAATAATGCTAATTTAAAAATAGTTATTTCGAAATAGGAGTAGTATGGATGCTCTGTTGATACTATTTCAAAATAACTACTCCCCAGAATAATTCAAACTAATTACTCCCCAGTGTTTCCTGGGGCTCTAGATCGACGTAGCGCATCCACATTAATGGAGCCTGCCTCAGACTAATTTTGAGGCTTCCCGGGAGTGGATTTTGATTTTGTAAAATCGGGAGTTAAGTCAAATTTAGTTATTTCAAAACAATTTCCTAGTGTTGACATGGCCTTAGAACCTTAATCACCGGATGACAGCATATTCCAGGCTCTCTCTATTATCACAGATGACTGTTTTGACATTTCTAATGGTTTTTCTCTTTTACTTTTAACCCAAACAACTTGCCAAATTTAATGCAAAGTCAAGAAAATGTATCAACCTGAATCTACATTATTCAGCAAAAATCAGTTTTGGCTAAAATAATTTGCCCTGTGTTAATACATACTGTAGAAATTGTCAAACAGATCTCACATAGCTGCCTATTATCCTTATTGATACAAATCCAGCTCCAAACTCTCTCCAATTCTGAGAAAACATGACAGTGTTCTTGTTTATGCTAAAGAAATGAGGTCCATCATTGTTAAATCTATTGTTATTTTTCTTACATTCCCAGTATTTAATACATTTACTCCACAGTGAACCTCATCAAGATATGCAGTGTATAGTGAAGGGATGTGGACAACTTTAAGTAATTGTACACAGTGGTGCAAATTCAAATCCTTTCTGAAGTTTGAAAAGTTCTATACATTCAAAAAGAAAACAAGACTTAGTTTTGCATAGCTCTGCATTTCCTCGTTTGGGGGAATATTAAAGTATAGTTATAGTCTTTCTCCAGGCCCACAAATGTGTTATGCACACTAAAGACTTCTAGAAATATATTTATTAAAGGTTCTCATTGATAGGAACAGTTTTCTTAGGTTAACACAAAGAGAAGGTATTTGGTTTCTATGTGCAAAAAGAGACCTTGTCATAGTTACATTTTTGCTTAGGACATATCTCAGTGAGTAGAAATGCTAGCTAGCATTTAATTAAAAAGGAAACAAAGTAACATCTTTATTTTCAGTATCCCTGAGAAGAATGGTTAGTATAAGAGTGAACCAATGAAAAGCTTTCACAAATGTTACACGTCATCCTGGAACAATCCTAGGGCTTAGTCTTGTGCCCGTTGTCAATGGCTAAATTGCAACTGACTTTAGAAGTGCAAGAGTGGGCTTCCATTCAGTTGGTGTAGGACGTTGCTTGGTAAAACATCTAAATGTTGATTTTTCAGCAAATATTTCCATGGACATTTTGAATGGGAGGAAGGGTGAAAGGAGAGGAAGAGTCACAGAATGGCCTGTTTGTGAGACTTTTTGAAGGAAAAAAATTTATCCCGTTTTTCAACCAGCACTAATTGGTAAGTATTTGTAAGAGTTCCCAGTTGAAACCATAGGTAATAGTTGGTGTGTATGCGTGGTTTTGTCTGTATGTGAATGAGTAAGAGAGAGTTATTGCATATCTGTATTATCAGAACCACCTGGATATAAAGACATTTTTTCCTGTGATGCCACCAGATAATGCCATCGTAAATACGTGCAGGAAAGAAACAGAAGGAGATTATAAAAGACTAAAATTAAGTTCTTCTGTCCATAGTACAGTAATAAAAACAGCATAATGCAATTATTTCTTATTTGCTTGATAAGATGAGTCTTAACATGTTCAATGTAAAAAATCTATTACAATGTTCTACAACCTAGTATCCATCTCTGCTGTTTTCTTAGAGGAGTTTGCAAGCTCTAACAATATATAAAAGAACTCCTTGTAACTTTTTCCTGTTAGTCATGATGCCTTTAGATTGCAGTGCAACCCTACACTGACATCTTGTTTAAATTTATAGGCTGAGCAGATTATGATTCCCATTGCTGGCAAGTGTGTGTAGGTTGGAGAAATAAATACATCCTCACACAGAGATGAAGTCTGTAGGTATCTCTTTTCTCATTTATTGACAGAATACATTATACAAGGCATTGATCTAGCTTCTCTTCATCCCCCCCACCTTCATTCACAGGATCCCTTGAGCACAGAAACATTTTTCTTTTTCCTATTTTCTCATTCTGTCTTGCAGGTTTATCCCGCACACCTGCAAGAGCAGGAGCTCTCAGTCACAAAGGGCTGCCAAGCCTCTCGTGTCAAGGAGGAGATGTAACGTGGAGCATCTTTTTCAGCTTCATTAATAACAAAGCACCTGTGAGCCAGGGAGTTGAAGAGTTTCTGTCTTCATCATTTATGAATCCCCCTCCCTGCTGTGGCACTTATCTCTCTGCCAGCTCTACCTGGCACAATTCCTCAGCATCTGAAATAAAAGACTTTTGTCTACAGCAAAAAGGGTTTGGATAGAGAGAGCGGAAGGTGAGGAGACAATATTGCCGAAGGCTGAAGGCCCAACCATGGCTAACCAAACAGCGGCAAACCTTGAAATGTCTCCATTTTTACACCTTGCTTTTCATTCTAACTTAGCTTTAAAGGAAAATAATACCTGCGGGTGGGAGGAAGGAACAAACACTCTAATGACTCAAGGGCTGAAATTGGGATTCCTCACTACCTTTCATATTTGTACCTGCAAACTTTTTCTGCCAGGAAAAATACAGGGTAAGTGAAAGTGGGCAAGATGCACTGGCAGATTAATAAAATAGTTTAGATTTTGGTGGCAACGTGTATAAGAGAAATACAGAAGTTAATAAACACAGTGAATCTTATGGGGCTGGATTCTTTTCCTTCTCTTGAATCACAGTTGTCCCATGAGAGACTAAACCCGAAAAGAGGGCAGGTAGTTTTTGTACTATTTACCATGGCAGGCTCCACCAAAGGAAAGAAGTTTTACTGTGCAACCAGAGCACAACAGCTGCCATGCTAGCTGAGGTTACCTTAGGTACAAGAGTATCCCCCAGGTGACTTGACAAATCAAGATATCTAGTACCTTGATGACTATCAAATGGCTCCAGTCAGCTCATCAGAGCAGGGCAGATTTTTAGCATCGAGGAGTCCTCATTGGGGCCTTTAATACTGGAAACTGGCATAGACTATAAAGTGAACCAAGAACCTCTCGAGCTCCACAGTGTGGAACCAGAATATAAAAGATTCCAAAGGAGAGGTAGATAGGTACTGTCTCTATACATGAGTAGTAATGACAATAGTGGCTCTCCTAGAGGAATGTAAACAGATAATTGAAGTAGAAGAATCAAGTTGTAGGGAAAGAGGGAACATACTGCATCTTTAAACACAAATGAGTCATCAAGTTAGAGATCTGAGTGAATCAGCCTTTTTAGCCTTTGCAAAGGTCACAATGCATTTGTAAACCTCCTACAATGTTCTCCACAGTTAATCATGAGGAGGGTGTCTCACCACTCTTGTTACGCCACCTCACAGCCCCTTGTTTTCGCCTTTACGGTCTTTGTAAGCATAAAATCTCAGATGCTTAAAATCAGCTGAGCCATTCAGAGGATTTTCTTCAGTGTTTATGTGAATATGCTGGGCAGGAGGCTTGAGTCCCATTTGCTAGGAAAGTTTTCTAAATCTAAACCTAAGCCCCAGCCTGCAGCCCCTCTGCCGTGTCAGAAACTGCAAACTTAGTACAAGACTGACCATTTACTTGAGCTGGGCCAGATCCCGAGATGATTCAGTGATTCCCACCCCTGCGTAACAGATAGTAGAATGAGCCCCAACGACTTACAGCAAGACCTCACCCGCCATGGTTTCGCTCTTCATGGTTTCACTTATTCACGATGTGCTGCACCACACGAGCACAAGCACATTATGCAGCGTGCTGATGCTTTCTCAGAGTGCTCTAGTCAAAAAATTACAATCGCTAAAGTAACACCTAACCTTAATTATGGAACCAAAATAAAAGCAAGAGATGCAGACAGTAGTCAAGAGATGAAACTGTGATGACTTTAACCCAGAAAGTCAAATTATAGGATAAGCTTACTGCGGCCTCAGTAGCTAGAATGTACGGCATTAGCAAGTCTACTGTGTATTATATTAAAAAAAGGAGAAAAACAACAGTGTTGCTGCTAGTGCACCAGCTTGTGCAAAGCTGTCATGCATGTGTTATGATTCCATAACTGAAAAAATGGGAAAGGCATTAAGCATTTGGATTGAAGACATAGCACAGAAACAAGTGCCTGCGAATGGTGCTGTAATTCGAGAAAAGGCTTTGAGCTTATGGAAGCACTTTGCGTAAGCATCAGGTGGTGAGGGGGGAAGTCATGACACTGCAGTGTCATTCACCACAAGCAAGGAGTGGGTTGACAAATTTTAAAAGAGGCACTGTTTACATAATGCAACCTTAACGGGGGAATCGGCATCAGCAGACCAGAAAGCAGCATGGGATTATCCCTTGCAACTTCCCATTACAATGTCCCATTGTGAACCCATTCTTGTTAACCCTTCATTCTGGAGGAACAGTAAGATTCGCAGGGAGGGAGTTCAAAGACCTGTTTGGGGTGATTAGTTTTGAGGTCGAAGTTGTTTGTTGACTATACAGTATTATCTCTGTATTCGAGTTTGATTGGAAAGCAACTGCTTTGAAGTTAAAGTTGTTTGTTGAGTATGAAACAGCAGGCAATAAAATGCTCCTTTTGGACAATGTATTGTTTTTGTGTCGTGAACACTCCTGCCCCTATGTATTTGTGGATTTCAGCATTCTCAACTACCTCCAGAACATATCCCCCATGAATGTGGAGGGCTTCCTGTATTTCTCTCTTCTATGATATAAACTATTAATTGAAGCCAACTGTGCAGAGCTGAGAGGCAAATACGTTAACAAATTGAACAATGCATCCAGCAGACAATACAGAGAAATGCAAAACCTCTAGAAAATATAGAGCATGCATAGGGTGAAGATATTCAGAACTAAGAATTGTCACTATGTACTTTACCGTCACATTTTTCAGACTGCTGCTGAAGTGCAAATCTGTGTAAAGCTGACCATGTGCTTGGCTGTAGTACTGAAGACATTCAAATTGCAGGATAAATATGTAAAATGTATTTTGTCCCAAATAATACCTTTTAAAAAGAAACAAACTAAGAGGCATCGATCTAGCAGACTGAAAAAAGATACTTTGAGTAGGTCACATGAAAGACACAGGAATTATCTTTTGTGGTAAGAACTTTTGACTGGAAAAGATTTCTGCACCTGATTCTGCCATAGTGTTTATAGCATTGAGAATCCACTGTTTAAAAATAAAAAATTTTGCCTTGCATTCATGTTATTTTGAAGACCATCTGTGACGGGGCGGCCCAGCCCCTCACTGGCCAAGGGGGAAGCCAGCTGGCCTGCTGGGCTATGCAGCAGTGCTGGGCATGCTCCAACTGCAGGCCAGGTATAAAGGCCAGGGAGACAGCTCAGTTGGGGCTGGCCTCCAGGGAGGGAGGAACTCCTGCCCAACCTCCGGAGCCACAACCAGACCTGCCGCTGGAGCAGGAGCCGCCAGGCCTGCCACCCGTGCCGCTGCCATCCCCAGGCCTAGCGCAACCTCAATGCCGACCCCGGGGGGGCAACCTGCCCAGCCGCGGTGGACAACCCCGGCGCCGCTGCCCCAGACGTCGAGCCTGGCAACGTCACGGCCAGCACCGCTGCTGCAGGTGGGGTTTCTGCTGGCCGGGGAGCTGGGGTAGGAAGCAACCCAGGGCAGGAACCCCCCAGTGGGCTTGGTGCATTTCGGGGAGAACTCCCTGCCGAGCCAGTGGGTTGGGCCCTGGGTTGGGGTCCGGTGGACAGGGAGAGCCCGGACCCCCCCCTACCCCATCCTCCCAGAGCATGGACTAGGCCTCAGGGCCTGCAGTTTACTATGGACTAGGCCTCCGGGCCTGCTGTTCTCATGGACTAGGCCTCCGGGCCTGTGGCTTACTATGGACTAGGCCTCAGGGCCTGCAGTTTGCTATGGACTAGGCCTCAGGGCCTGCAGGTGGACAGGCATAACCCCAGGGCCAACGGGGCGGGGTGGGGGCACCCCGTGACACCATCCTGTTAGCAATTCTGTCATGATTTCATCAGCCACTGTTTCAAATGATAATGCTTTGTACCTTCTGTGAGAATGTCAGAATGTTGACTTTCAAATGGTTAAAAAAAACCATAGCAGAATGGGTAGGTCTAAGTTTTCAGATAATTGCATATGTTTGGGGCATGAGAATTAATACTCATGCATAAATGATCATTTGCAGACTGAAGGTGGAATTTTCAAAAGTGACTAAGTAATTTAGGACATCTGTCCCATTAAAACTGCACTGACTTTTAAAGTCAAAACCATAGTGGAAGTTAAGCATTTTTAATGAAACTAGCACAGCTAAAATCACGTGTGCTTTTGAAAATTGCACTCTACATTTCAATGCACATAGTTACACATGGATCTGTGAGCACCATATTATGAAAGTGCAGGTCTTAATATTTAGTGGTCATTGTTTAAGAAGTAACAGATGCTAAAATGAAGTTGTAAATAATTGCATGTGCAAATTGGTTGGCCATTTTTTAAAATTTGGGCCCTAGAATGACAACAGGAAGAAAAGCTTATCTGGGAAAAAGAAAAACAGATTGCTGGTGCTTAAAATTAAAAAAGTCCTCGAGCAATTTTTAAACTAAGAGCGGGGAGGAAAGCCGACAGTATAGAGGAGCAACACATGGATTGGACAGAGACATCCCTTTGGGGATGATCTATTAATAGAGATTCTCCTAGTAAAGAGGAGAGGATGGAAGATGATAAAATATGGGTAAGATCTGATGAGGAACAGTCAAATGAAAAACAGCTAAACAGCTAAATAGTTACAAACTTGTCAAGTGCTTATATTAAAAATTAGGGATGTCAACATGTAGTTGACTACATGATTAACTGCTATGCCTGGGCTTATCGGTTAATCCTGTCTACTACACACACTCTCCCCCTCTTTCTGCCTCTGGGGAAGGTAGGGGAGAGGCAGGAGCCGGTGCCCATAAGGAGCCAGCTTTTAAGTTGGCTCCCCACAAACACTGGATCCCAAGGAGCCACTTGTCCCTTCCCTCAGCCCCGCACTACTGCCGTTGGTACGTGTGGGCAACTGGTTTTTAAGCCAGCTCTCTGTGTATGCCGGTAGAGCCGCCTGCTCCCTCCTCTTGCTGCCTCCCACAGAGTCAGTGGGGGGAAGAGGGCAGGCAATAGTCAGTGCTCAGAGGAGCCTGTTTAAAAGCTCCCCCACATGTTGTTGCTTCCAGCAGGGCAAGGGAGGCTGCCACGAAGCAGCCTCTCTCCGCGGCGGGCCCAGGCTCTGTGGGATGACAGTGCAGCCTCTGTCTCAGAGGGCTGGTTATTAAACTGGATCCCCTCGCACAGGGCCGGACTGAGGCATGGGCGAGCCGGGCAGCTGCCCAGGGCGCCAACCGATGGGGGGCGCCTGATGGCAGCTGTAAGGGGCGCACGGCATCCCTTACAGCTGCCATCAGGCGCCGCACGCCCGGCTCCCGCAGCGCCGGCCTCGTGGCGCCGGCCAGCAGTGCCCTTCTCCCCACAGCCTCGGGGCCCTGCACAGCCCGGTGCTCGCGCCAGCAGCACTGGCCAGGCCAGGCTGGGCAGCCCATGTGCCGTGCGCCCCGGGGGTGGGCCCCAGGCTGCGCTCCAGCGGCCATGGCGGGCCCGCGCATGCGCCGTGCACCCCGGGGGCGGGCCCGCGCATGCGCCGTGCACCCCGGGGGTGGCACCGTGCGCCCGGGCCCAGGGCTCCAAAAGGGCTCAGGCCGGCCCTGCCCTCGCAGGCCAGCTCCTGCCTGCCACTCCACGCTGCTGCCTCTGATAGAGGCAACAGTGCAGGGTGGCAAAGGGATCTCCAGGAGTGGGCCAGGAGCACAGTGGCTGCCAGCCCCACCCATGGGGACTATCGAATAGTCATGTGGCTGCTAAAATTTGATGCGGTTACACAATTTTTCAATTACACAATATCTAACATCCCAATGAAAACACTAGAAATATACATAATAAGATAGGTGAACTAGAGTTTTTCATTTTTAATTAGGATACTAATATAATAGACATCACAGAAACTTGGTGGAATGAGGATAATCAGGGTAATACCAGGGTACAAAATAGATCAGAAGGACAGAACAAGTTGCATTGGTGGGGGAGTGGTACTACATGTGAAAGAAGCATAGAATCGAATGAAGTTAAGGTTTTAAATGAACTAAACTATTCAGTAGAATTTTTATGGATATTAATTCCATGCTGTAATAATATGAATATAGCAGTAGGGATGTATTACCAACCACCTGACCAGTGTGGTGATAGTCACTATGAAATGCTAATGGAGATTAGAGAGGCTATAACAAGAAAAAACTCAATAATAATGGAGGGATTTCAACTATCCCCATATTGACTGGACACACATGACCTCAGGATGGGATGCAGAAATAAAGCTTCTTGATATCTTAAATGACTGGCTGCTGAAGCAGTTGGTTCTGGAACCCACAAGAAGAGAAGCAATTCTTAATTGAGTCCTAAGTGGAGCGCAGGATCTGGTCTAAAGGGTGAATATAGCTGGACCAACTGGAAATGTGACCATAATACAATTAAATTTAACATCCCTGTGGTGGGAAACATCACAGTGTCACTATGTCATTTAATTTCAGAAAAGGGAATTACAGACAAATGAGAAACAGAAATTAAAAGGTACAGTGCCAAAAGTGAAATCCCTGCAAACTGCATGGAAACTTTTCACAGACAACGTATTAGAGGCTCAACTTAAATGTATACCCCAAATTAAAAAACATAGTAAAGGATCAAAAAAGTGCCACCATGGCTTAAAAACCAAGTAAAAGAAGCAGTGAGAAATAAAAACGTATAATTTAAGAAGTGGAAGTTAAATCCTAGCAAGGAAAAAAGAAAGGAGAATAAACTCTGTCAAATGAAGTGTAAAAATATAATAAAGAAGGCCAAAAAAGAATTTGAAGAAGATAGCCAAAACCTCAAAAAGTAATAGTAAAAAATTTTAAGTACATTAGAAGCAGGAAGTCTGCAAAACAACCAGTAGGGACACTGCATGACTGAAATGCTAAAGGACCACCCATGGAACACAAGGTCATCGCGAAGAAACTAAATAAATTCTTTGCATCGGTCTTCACAGCTGAGTACATGAGGGAGATTCCCAAATGTGAGCCATTCTTTTTAAAATAAAAGAATAAAATGCATATTAAAGTAAGACTAGAGTTTGGAAAAGGAGTTTGACATCAAAGACCAAATCCTAACCTGGTGTAAATCCGCACACAGAATCTCCTAGCCTAGGACCCACTAGGCTCCGGTGCGTGAGGGGAATGTGTGGAGTGGTTTTCTCTCTCTGTCGGGGGCCATATCAGTGAGGATTTGGGTTTTTTTGGTTTTTTGCTTTTCATTTGTGTGTGGCACCCAACTGATTTTTCTGTGGTTCAGAGGCCCCCGACCCAAAAAAAATTCTCCACCCCTGCTTTATGATAATTCCAGTTAGTGGCTTTTTCATCCAGAGAGCACTGCTAGTTTGACAACTGTTTTTAAGAACAATCTCCTGAAACATACATATGTTGTAGTAGGTGAGTAAATAAGGTTATTTATCTTCTCTTCATCTGAGATACTCATTTCTAATGCTGTCCTGTTTTCCAACAACAGCAATTTCATCCCACACTGTATTTAACAAATTGCACTGCAGCACATCCAGCGTTTCCACCTCTCTGTAACCATGCCTGGTTATCTAAAAGGCAATTGTTATGTGTGGATCATCACCTACTTCTCTAGCCAATATCTATTATTCATGACAGTGTCATCGCTGTAAGAACAAAATCCAAGTTGTTTTCCATTCAGATGCCAGGTAAGATGTTCTTAGCAAGTAAATGTCCCAAATAATTTCCATAGAGACAATTCTTCTTTCATATAGTAGCGTATTCCATTCGAGTAACGGCTTTAAACCAAACTATTAGAAGTCTGGAAATTTAAACATTTTCACAGAACCTAATCTTAAACATGCTGTGTAACAGCTTGGCTTCAATAAAGGTTCTTGAAGAGCATGGTGCCATTCAGTGTTAGAGTTGCAGAATATATGCAATAATGCAGAATAAAGAAAAACAAAGGATGATTGGCATGATACCTATTTCAATTTCTTGTCTGCCACAACTTCACAATAATAAATAGTTCTTTATGGTTCTAATTAGTGATACTTAAATCTGATATTTTTTTCCCCACACACAGAAATCTGACATTAACTTTGCTATTGGCTGTGCTTATAGCTATGGTACGTAGTTCACTTTACGTATGACACAAGGTTAATCATATACTGATGAATTACACATCCATGTGAGGACAAAGTCTAGAAGAAATTTTAGTTGCATCTTATTTCAATTTTGTAAAAACTGCCTGGGGATCGATGAATGAATATTTAGTCTTTTAAGATTTTCCTCCACTTTAGACAAAATTCCATATTGTTATTATGGTACTAAAATAGAATTTGTCATAAGGTTCACAGAATATCAAAAGAGTATTCATAGAAAGTAAAATAAAGACAGTGGAAAGGGGAAGAACACAAAGAAGAAGGTGCCAACAATAAAGCAAAATATATCATTTGGCTTTTTCATGGATTCCCTCCCTAAGCCATTATTAAATAAGACTGTTTTCCATTTCTTTAGTGCCTTTAATCTAAGGACCTCAAAGCACTTCACAAATATTAGTGGATTCAACTTAACATCCCCCAAAACCAAACAAGTGTTCTTTCCCTCATTTTACTAATGGTGACCAGAGACCCAGAGCAGTTAAAGAACTTGCCTAAGATCCTGCAAGAAGTTTGGAGCACAGCTGGGAATAGAGCCCTTTTGTTCCTGACTCCCAAGCTTTAAAGACAAAACCATAGAAACCCCTCTATTTCAGAATATGTCTTGTCTCAAGCTGCTTTCTATCTCATTAAACAAGATGGGTAAATGAGCAGAGCCCTAAAGCCTGCCAGCATTTTGGCTTCAGCCATATGCATCCCAGGTATTTATTCAGGTGCTGATACAGCTTTGTCTACATGACTTAGGAGAACACAGTTCTTCCCTTCCTAGGTCTTTGATTTGTTTTCTGACTCTCATTCATTATGCAGCTGGCTACAGAACATTCATGTTTAATGTGGAACATGGCAGAGGCTCAGAATATGACTAGTTGTTCAGTAGACAAATGCCAAACTGGTGACTCAGTCTCCAATATTTTATCTGCATAACCACCCAACAGGCCTGTGTATTTCACATGTACTTGAGGCTTATTTCAACTGCATTCAGACCACTGTGTCAATCATATTCCTCCTTTCAGAAATACCAGATAAGGCCAGATCTTACATGGCACGTAGGTCCCGAACTCCCATTGAAATGCTTAAATATCTTTTGCACTTCAGGGCCTAAATCTCTACCACTTGGATGTAATGACAACCATCTTCCTTATTGTTTTTGATGTCTTTGCCAATCATCCCATGAACAACTTCAAAATAATAAAATAAGGAGTTTGTTGAAGAGTCCATGCAGATAAGCTTTTTGCCTTAAAACTTACAAACCCATCCCAAATGGCTGAAGTCATTATCCAGGTGATTTGGCCCTTGCAGTTTAAGGCAGGTTTCTGGGAAAGATCAGAATGTCTTTGTGCATATTTAATAGGGTACATTACAGATGGGCTGAAGTCTGGCTTCTCAGTTTGTAGGAGCAAATTGGCCTTGCATTTTTTCACTTGCAAAATATGTTACGGATGCATATACGAGTAACTGTGCTTTTAAGTATCGATATTAACCAGGTCGTTACTGGTGTAGCTGCTTAGAGTTGTGATATCTAACTGTAGCTGTGAAAATGAGGATTCAGATTTCAACCTCTAAAAAGCCACCCATCTTTCTGAGTGTGTAAACTTAAGCATAATATTACACTGAATAGTCCTAGAGACAACAAGGAAACTGAATTTAAACAGCATGTTAGAAATAAGGTAGCAGATTTTTTTTGGGGGGGGGGGGAATAAATTCTCTTGCCTAGTTTTCCTTGGCTAATTAGCATCCCTTCTTAGCAGTTTAGGTAACTGTTCATTTAGATCAGTGAATGATTGCTCTGAGATTAGGGTGTGGGGAAATCTTTCTGTTGGGAATAATCTACTTATGCAATTGTTTATCACTGCTTTAAATAAATAGAGATTTTCCTTCCATATGTGCCAAGTATAAGAGAGAGTGGAGTGATTAATGAACCCTTGCATTTTGCCAATAAATTAACTTCAGACACAAACTCATAGTTTTCATTAATGCAAGACATCACAAATTTCATAACCCATTTAAATCAGTTTCATTGTAAGCTTTTCTTTTTTTAACATTGTTTATATTATTTCCATTTGAGCTGCTGGGAATGGCATTTTGTGCACCATTATTTATAATCTGCAAAAATTAATTATGCTTCTAATTAACAGCATGAACATAAATTATTGCTCAATAAGTTATTTATTCAGTTGTGAAGCAGGAGATTTAAGACAGCATATAGATATATTATAATAGCATGGGACTTGGGGGCGTTTTTGTTTTTAAACTTACTCTTCTTTCTGCATTCTTACATCCATTAACATTTGACTTCAGTGTACCTTTCCAGAAGCTGGTACTGTTCCTGTCTCTGGGCTTTCCTACTAATAAACCTCATGCATAATATCTCAAAAGTGATAGCGAGGAGTTCCCATTGGATCATTGGATTTTTTTCCCAAGATAACCAACAAAGGAGCAACTCATTGCCAATTTTTGTTGTGGTTTTGTCATGTGCCATGGGTATTTCTCTACTAAGCATGGGACAGACAATAAAACATACTGCATGAGACTGCTACCATTTAGTCACTACTAGGGATGAGCAAATTCAGCAAAACACTTACTTGCAAACACCCTTTAAATTTTATATTCCTTTTGTGTTTGCTCTCCATGCATTTCATAAGAAATAAGTTAACTTGCAGGAATGTTGACACATACACATCCCCAAACCCACTCCAGATTCTGAGACAACATTACAGAATATTCATAGTAAGTGATTTTTAGATTGCAAGTAATTGCACTGTACCATACTTTTGAGAAATTAGATTCATCCAATTAGAGAACCTGAATACTCCAGTCAAAACAGCTCAAATTTTGAACTGGAAATATCAGCTACGCAAAGCAACATCCAGAAAGAATTTGCAAACAATCTGTAGTCTGAAGGCTGAGCACATATGTTATTTGTTGAATTATTTCAGTTAATGAACAATTTTTTATCTCTGTGTGGACAAACAAAGAGGGTAGGGGGAAAGCTAAATTTAACAGATTCTTCACTGTGAATTTTATTCTTAACTCTATTCCCTGCTAACCTGCAATAGATCTGAAACAGATTTTACTTGGAGAGTAATTAACTATTGGAATGATTTACACTGGGTTACGATGTATGAAGCCCATTTGAAGTGTAAATCAAAACTGGATGTCTTTCCAAAAGACATGCTCAATTGGGCAGGTCAGATTGGAAGAACCTAATGGCCCCTTCTGGCCTTAAACATCTATGATTATATGAATGTGAAAGACTCCCCAAACTGCTTCTCATCTTACACTGGTGTGAAACAGGAATAACTTCAGTGAAGCTACTGAGGTTAATGTTATCAGAGTACATGTACAAGTGATGTCACAATCTGCCCACCTACTCTACCCTGTCCTGTCCTGTCCTGTAATTCCCTGAGACCTCTAGTCCCCAATGAGCTTGGATTCCATGGTCCACTGTGGCCACTTTGCACCAATTGGCTTTTAAATGGCTGGAGACAGTCAGGGGACAGTTCCCTTTGTACAGAGGGACTCTCCACTAATGGAAAGCTGACAGTTTAAAGGCAATAAGCAGATGTGTCAAAACATCCAGGCCATAATTACTAAATGTAGCAAAGAACTATTTGAATTTGTGATACGAGATGGGATCGTAAGCGGCATGGTTTCGCATGCAGCAATACCAAAGCTTGTGGAGTTCTGCTGCCTTGTAGGCTGTATCTTCTCAGCCTTGGAACCCAAATGCTTCACAGAAGATGAAAAACACCCTCTGCTCCAGAAGCCCTCAATGTATAAAGTAGAGGGGTGAGCTGATCCAGCAGAGCTCTCTGGTACAGAAAACCACCCCTCCGACTGTTATTTCCCTGTTTTGGGCTACAAAAACCCTTATTCTGAGATCTCACTCCTCCAAAGCAGTAGTACAGATGCATTCTAAAAACAGTCCCTGAAGAAACTTGCAGTCTGGAACTGCCTCCAACCTTCAGGAAGAGGGTAGAAGTTGGGTTTAGACTCAGAATCTGATTCCTAACTGCACATTACAGCCAGCAATAGAAACTGGAATGTAACCTGAATGTCTCTGTATTTATTTAGCCCAGACAGTTCTTTACAGGGCTCTTGTTTTTTGAAGTGTTTGTGACCTTTGAGGAAATTGTTGGTTTGACAGTTCCGGCCCTTCCTGTTTTCTTGCATGTTATAGACACGTTTTTATTCCATTTCATTAGCAACCAAGAAGGCAGCCAAGAAAGATAAACTTGCAGCAACAATGCAGGTTGGATGGAAGTCAAATACACAAGTCCTCATTCTTCCATGCCCTGAACCTAAAAATCATTTTTACCAGTGCAAATGAGCATGAGAAATGCGAAATAGTTAGTATTGTAGCATCTGACTCCAATTTGCACTTACTCTGCACCGTTGGAATTGGCTACCCAGGGCTACAATGAATGAAGCCCAAAAGACTATAGCTTCAGTCCACCCTTCAAGCACTGGACTAAGGAACAGTCATTGGACCTGCTTATATGCCTCATTTAATTCTTGAACGTCAGCCGATTTTAACAGTACTGAAAGGGCGTGCATCAATGCTGCCCTTATCTTCTGCAGATACCTTCATACACCAGCTTCATCACAGCCATCTTGATACATCTGCTGTTCATGCGCACATGCCAGAGCCACCATAAGGCAGTCCAGGAGACTCCTTTGCACTACATAGAGGGAGGCAAAATCTAAGTGTTCAGCTCCAACTCTCTGCCACCAGATTTAATTTCTCCTGCCAGCTACTTTCTTGATGGTTGATCTGGCAGAGTCTCCTCCAAGTGAAGCTACAGTGGCAGCTGGAGCTTTTTGGACACGATTGCAGACTAAACTGAACAAGTAAAATGATTAAAGTCCAATGGAGTTAAAGAAGAGACACTGCTTAGTATTTATAGGCAAGGGCATTTGTTATTTTAAAAAGTCAAACAGTTCATTTTTAGCTATAAGAACCTCACATAATGCAAATAGCGATTCATAATGACACCTGATTTGTTCCACTTGAAACATCTGTCAGCTTTTTCTTCTCATTGTAGGAGAGGATGGAGAAGGCCACTTTCCCCCAGGGAAGTGATTTCATGTCAAAGATGACCTTTTTGCTAGCTGCCAGGGAGAGTCTTGCTTTACCCTTTCATTAAGTATATACAGTGTCTGATATAGTGACATGTCAGGGCCTGTAGCAGGCAAGACAGCACAGGATGTCAAACCATCGGAGAGACTGATGATGGCAGAATGTGTGAAATTTGGTGACATCAAGATGGCAGTCAGGATAGAGGAGATTCCCTTTGAGTTTGACATATTTTATGAACCTGTTGCCTACATATTCGTTCTGTCATGTAAGGCAGGCTGATTTACACCCTGTGCGGAGGGCATGTACAAGGCCTATGTTGTGCTCTAAGGCATAGAAGTTTGTGCTGATCTTGTGCACCCTCAGCTTGTTAAAATATACTTCTTCTAATCTCAACACATAAGAACAAATGAATTTGAAATAAAAAAAATACAGAAATCACACTTGGCACAAAGACACTTCACTAAGCATACCCAGCTCAGAATTTTCTTCCCATACCCCATCATCAGAGAGAGCCTGACAAGATATACCTAGGCCTTGCACCATACTATGGTAGACGACAAACTCAGACTTTGCTCTACTACTACTGATTATTACTATGTAAGATGTCAGACATGGATTAGAACCCATTTTCAGGGACTTCCACTGAAAACAACTTGTTACCCACCCACTCCCATTAAACAAGGAGCTGTTATGGTAAACATAGGTAAGGGGGAAAACAGAAGGGACAGAATGAATCCTGTCCCATTGACTTTGATAGTGGGCGAAATTCTGGCCTGTCTCCAATGTACATGGATCCAAACCATAAAATAGTTGTATGCAGTAGCTCAAAGCTAACACTTCAAATATAATCAAAAATGAACTGGAAACTAGTATAGAATCCATAGCATAAATACAACACACTCATTTCAAGCAATACTTTTAAGTAAGCTGTAGCTCCTTATGGAGTACGCGAAAGAGCCTAACTCTAGTGGCGACAAAGGCACTGATAATTACGCATAATCACATATAAGTAAAGAATCATATGTGCAGGAAGAGGACAAAAATGGATATAAGAAAACAAGAAACACTGTAACATTCCAAATACACAAATTTATAGAAAAAGTAGGGCCTGAAGTCAAGACACAAGGTAGCAAATATAGTAAAAGAAATGGCACAGAAACGGAGCAGTAAAAAGGATTCAGGAGCCCTTACAATTTTCTTCCCTTCCCAAACTTTTCAATGGAATGTGCCTCTGATGCTGAATGGGGGTGATTAGACAGAAAAAAGGAAAGAGGAGCAGATACTTTTTTTTTTATTGGCCCTTAGCTGCTAAAAGTCCTGCACACATCTTTAGCTCTACCAGAAACATTCCCAGTGCCTCACTCCCTGCCACGTGAGAAGATAATGTCTCACAATGAAAATCTGGTCATACTACCAACAGATTATAGCCTTAATTCAGGAAAGCATCGTTACTCAGAGAGGTGCTAAGTCAATGAGGCTTTAGCCAATACTCGAAGTTAAGCTGCACACACGTAAATGTTTTCCTGAGTCAAGGACTGTATGAAAAGCTGGTCATACAGTTCATTGTAAATAACATTTATTGTGAATTTACCATTTTTATTTAATAATTCAAAAATAAAAGAGAGTCGACCATCATGATGGGTGTAAAAAAAGCTCTGAGAATACTAATCCTTGGGATTTCAAATGTGCTTTTAAATTTACAATTATTAACAAGTGTGGGTTTTTCCCATTCTCTAGCTACTTCTAAGGTATATGTAAAGCATTATAATCACAACTGATTTCCTTCAGTTTAAGTAATTCAGTGACTAGGAGTAGCATGGCTGAGGTGAAATAGCTACAAAAATGACAAACATTTCAGATTCAGTACTCATATCACTTGTTAACACTTTGCAGACTATTGATTTAAATATTCAACTTATTAGCCATTGGGATTTAAATAAAAAATACCGTTAAAGGCTTAATTGGCTGGTAATAGTGGATTGACTGTAAAGTTGCTTCATATACCTTTACGTGGGTTCTTATAAAGACAGACTCAAAGCTGATTAAAGAATTACGCATTCTGTTGTTCTCCATGTTGAAACTATCAAGCAGTTCAGTGACCGCAGCCAGCTCTCCAGTTCTTTCAGATGTTTCCTTTCTGAATCTGGTATGCCTTCTTTTGGGTTCAGTGGTCCAGAGTGGACTCAATTCTAGACATTAACCTACACAAAAGTAAAATCTGACCTGGGATTTTAAAGACTGCTTTTCACTTCTTTCTTTGTTTACTAAGTGAAATCAGTTGGTAATATGGATTACCAATTGCTTTCTCTCTTTCAAAAATGTCCTCTGTCTTGCTCTTTCTGAAAGAAGCTGACTGCAGAGAATTCTCAGGCATTTTCCCATAAACCACACCCCAAAAAACAACACCAGGAAATATTCTTGATGATGATCGTGAACTGTATTTTATAAAACATGATTTTACATTAGAGTAGCACATTGTTACTTCACCTGAGCTCGGGGTTCCATTGCTCTAGGCACGGTACAAAAATGAGAGTGCCTGTTTTTATTCCAAAATAACTATGCAAGCATATACACAGCAATTCCATTATTTTGAAATTATTTCAAAATAACAGACGGCTTATTCCGACTTCTGTAAACTTCATTATATGAAGAATAATTCCTGTTCCAAAATAGCTATTTCAAAATAAGGTGTGTGCAGATGCTCCACTTCTGCTATTTTGAAATAGCCCCTTACCTCTTAGCCCAGGGGTTCTCAAACTTTTTGATACTGTGACCCCCTAAAATGCTCATTGAATTTGTGTGACATCCCCCCCCCCACGTTGTTAAGCAAAAAGGAAAAAAAAAGGTGGGGGAGCCAAAGAAAGTTGTTAGGCAAAAAAAAAAAAGCCCCACTCGCGCTTGACTCACCCCTCCTGCAGTCACTGTGCTGCAGGGAAGCCACCGGTGCCACGCTCCTCCTCCAGGGCTGACACCCCCTCCCGCAGCGTGCCCAGCACACTACATAGCTGTGGGAAGGGAGCGCACTTCTGGAATCCCCGGAAGTGGTGTGAAGGACCCTGGGGAAGCCAGCAGCTGCGACCCCCCCCCATAAGTTGGTCGCGACCCCCCTGGGGGTCGCAACCCACACTTTGAGAAACACTGCCTTAGCCCATTCTAAGTTATTCCTCCTGGGGCTCTAAATCACGATAGCACATTTACATTAGGGAAGCCTGTTTCGGACTAATTTTGAGGCTTCCCTGAAGTGTAGATGTGCTGTTTTGAAATAAGCAATTTCGGAATAACTATTCCAGAATAGCTTATTCCAAAATAACTGTGCAGTGTAGACGTAACCCTAGTGATAGGTTGCAATTCCAACAGTCCTCAGTGCACCACTGTAATAAATATTTCTTTCTCCTGTCCTTAGTCTCATCTATTTAAATGATAGCTCTTCAGAGAAGAAACTGCTTCACTGTGTTTATACAATACCTCGCACAATGGGACTGTGATCTCAGTTCAGGCCTTGAGATAAAAACATAATGCATAATAATAAAGAAGGTTAGTGAGGAGATATGGACCTCAATGTTTTCATAGGGTGGGTAAAACCCAGTTTCCAGTTGAGCTCCTCTGCCCATCTAGCACCATTGAATTACTTACCAGAGAGGCTGGGTTGTGATAAGAGCTAACTGGTTGTGATCTAATTAAGGTAACATTATTATAATGAGGGCAGTAAATGGAATAAATGGTGTCTGTATCAGTGCCACTGGCTCATAGGGCATTACTCAGATTCTCAACCTGAGGCCCTTGTTGAATTCTCAGCTGCATCTGGATAATATAAAGCTAAGAGTTCACTGATGTGGTTGCTCGCAATAATGTTACAACAACATGGCTGGATTAAAATGCTCATATAGAGATGAAAGCCTTCCTATATCTGGTTCATGTCCTCTGCCATATATTCCCCTCAGTGATTGTATGGTTGATGATAAACCCACAAGATTGTTTGATAAACCCGCACCGTTCGAACAGAAATGTCTCAGCATCCAAGCAGATCCTTCCAGGGAACAACTCTCAAAATATTAAAATATCTCCTTTCTAATAAAAATGTAGCAAATTAGACAGATTGTGACACTGAACAACTTCAGTGGTAGAGCTACAGTTAAGTTATATGGGAGAAAAATCAGCTCTGTTCTGATTCCATAATTATCATGATCTATTGTTATGATCTATCACTGGCAGAGCAGCAGGTGAAACAATTATAAATCACAGTTATTTATATTGTGGCCAATCGTGAATAAGAATCATGGAAAGCTGTAATTCAAGTTCACTTCAGATCATAATTATATGTATATTGCATTATGTTTTCACATAGGTAGCATAGGAATTTATAATCCATCAAGCAGAACCAAAACAAATGCAAGCCAAGTAAAAACTATTTCTCTTCTCAGTGTATTTAATATGGCTTCAAGTAACTGGAATAAGTTCACAGTGCAAGTGATATACAGCACTTTCTGTAAATTAAACAAATAGTGTTAATACTGTTTGTAAGACTCCCTAAAGAAATAGCTTTAAAACTAATGAGTCTGAAAAAATGTATTTTACATGCTTCAAGAACATGCATTTACCAAGTTTTCTATGTTTCTTGGTAACACTGTGTGTTACCCAGATAGTGCCAATGTGTTTCCCTTCTGGCTTCCAAGCATGCAAATGTTCAGGGTCCATAAGGACATGAGGCCAGAGTAGAGCCGCACAATCCTAATAAGCTGGCAGTGGCCTTGCATTCTACTTTGATATTCTGTTGTTTGAAATTCTCTCTTCTCTCCTTTTTCCTCCTGAAGTAAGAATCTTTGTTCTGCAAATCACACAGGAAGTTCTGCATTGCTGAAATTCAGCAGCTGTAATATACACCTGTTCAGATCAATGTATTTATTATGACAAGGATAATAGAGTCTTACTTACAAAGACTTTCACTCCACAGCAAAACAAAGCCTGTGCAGCTTATTCTTTCATAAATAAAAAATTCAGACAGCACAAGATTAGCATGGCCACAGAGACCTTGAATTATCTTATTTTGAAATAAGTTGATGAGAGTTGCTGGAAGTAGGACCCAGGTTTGCTGGGCAGCAAACACCATAGCAGGCATGAGTTTATCTACACTCCTAAACTAGCGACACTCTGGGGAAGAGAACCTGGGTTCTGCACACTGTGGGTGCAGTTTTGTGCTGTGTCGCTGAGAGGCTCTGCACAGAACTGACAAGTTACGGGGGAACAAGGGACTAAGGTGATTTTAAGGCACATTTATGCCCTGTCTTCATTCAGGGCAGCTGTGTGATCTTGTTGGGCCTTATGGCTGTGTACTTCCAACCAAGATCACAGGGTGAAAACTCTTTGTGCCAATAAACTGACTCTAAAAGTCCTGAATTTGTCTGTGGGAGAACTTCCTTGGTGCAAGAAGTGAGAGAGACAATGCAGACTGTCCACTAAGGACGCCTTTGCAAGCCATGGTGGGGCATGGCTAGACGAAGAAGAGGAATAGTGTGGTGGGACTCTGTGGAGATTCTGAGCAGCCTTGCTGCTCATCTGGAGCCTGAAAAGGCTGCAAACTTTTCCCCTAAAGCTATCCACATTATGCTGGGCACAATGGTTTCCAAGCCATACCACCTCTGCATTTTGCTGGTGATAGGTGCTTTATAAAACTCTAGAATAGGGGGTCTCAAACTCCCAGGCCCTGGGCCAGTCTTGGCCAGCACGATTGTGCAATCTGTCCTCCCAGCATGCTGTGTGTGTGGAGGGGTATCCATTACCGACTCCCAAGTCCTACCCCTTCCCACCGTTCACCCTGCCCTCTCCCCCCATGGTACCCTATTCCCCGAGCACTCAGCTTTGGAATCACCCCTCCCCCCCCCGCCACAGCCCACAGTGGCAGAAGCCACGGGGGAAGCAGAGCACACTAAATGGGTGCTCCACTTCCCTGTGGCTCCTGTCACTGAGGAAAGTGCAGGGGGCACAACCACTGCCGCTGAACACCAGACCCCTTGTGCAAATAAATAACACTAACACCAGACCCCAAACCCATGTGCTCGCAGGTGCCAGGACTTCTTTGTTTCAGTCTTCACCAAGAAGTTTGATGGTGATGGGATTCCTAACATAGTGAATGCTAGTGGGAATGGAGAAGGTTTAGAAGATAAAATAAAAAAAGAACAAGTTAAAAATGACACAGAAAAGTAAGATGTCTTCAAGTCACCAGGACCTGATGAAATGCATCCTAGAATACTCAAGGAGATGATACAGGAGATATCTGTGCCTTGTGCTATCATCTTTAAAAAATCATGGAAGTTGGGAGAGATGCCAGAAGACTGGAAAAGGGCAAATATAGTGCCCATCTATAAAAAGGGAAATAAGAACAACCCAGGAAACTTTAGGCCAGTCAGTTTAACTTCTGTGCCAAGGAAGATAATGGAACAGGTAATTAAGGAATTTATCTGCAAACATCGGAAGAAAATAAGGTGATAGGTAACAGCCAGCATGGATTTGTAAAGAACAAATCATGTTAAATCAATCTGATAGCTTTCTCTGATAGGATAACAAGTCTTGTGGATAAGGAAGAAGTGGTGGACGTGGTACACTTAGACTTTAGTAAGGCATTTCATACAGTCTAGCATGACCTTATCAATAAACTAGGCAAACAACTTAGATGGGGCTACTATAAGGTGGGTGAATAACTGGCTGGATAATAATTATTCTCTGAGAACAGTTAACAGTTCACAGTCATGCTGGAAGGTCATAACAAGCAGGATACAGCAGGGCTCTGTTTTGGGACCAGTTCTGTTCAATATTGCAACTGCTTTGGAGAATAGGGTCATAATTCAAAAAGATCTAGACAAACTGGAGAAATAGTCTGAGGTAAACATGATGAAGTTTAATAAGGAAAAATGCAAAGTACCCACTTAGGAAGGAACAATCCATTTCACGCATACAGAATGGGAAGTAACAGACTAGGAAGAAGTACTGCAAAAAGGGATCTAGGGATCATAGTGGACCACAAGCTAAATATGAGTCAACAGTGTGACACTGTTGCAAAAAAAAGCAAATATGATTCTGGGATGCATTAACAGGAGTGTTGTGAGCAAGTCATAAGAAGTCATTCTTCTGCTCTACTCTGCACTGATTAGGCCTCAATTGGATCCAGTTCTGGGCACCACATCTCAAGAAAGATGTGGAGATATTGGAGAAGGTCCAGAGAAGAGCAACAAGAACGATTAAAGGTCTAGAAAACATGAGCTATGAGGGGAGGCTAAAGGAATTGGGCTTGTTTAGTTTGGAAAAGAGAAGACT